>WOXC01009968.1:252500-680916 GCA_011680675.1 Gymnobelideus leadbeateri | reverse complement strand
CCCCTTTACTTGCCCCGCCCCGACACTGCTCAGAAACACTCCCCCACCTCCATATTACTGCCCTAGTCCTTTCATTGGCGGGCCTAACGGCTCACTTCTGCCCTCTCATTGGGCCTCTGGCATTTGGTCCCGCCCCATCTTCTCATTGGACTTGACATGGTCACGCCTTGCCCTGCCTTCACACAGCCCTCTCATTGGACCTCCTTCCGTCTACACAAATATACCTGTAAAGTAGCCCACCCCTTCGTCTCCACAGACAGGCCCCACTGGTGCCCCTGGGATACCCCCTACCCTCTTCACAGAGTTAGCCTGAGTCCTGGCCGGGACGAAAGCAGCCCAAACATTGCTCTAGGCATGGCCTTTCATTGGTCAGTCTCTAGGCGGTCAGTCCCGCCCCCTCACCAATAGCGTCCGAGTCTCTTACCCACCTTTGAAAACACAGAAACAAGATTCAATCCCCGACAGTTGTGCACGTAACGTAATCGGGGCAGAAGCGGAGACAGAACCTGCCCTATTTCGTGCGCTGCGACAGTCTTCTACGGCCTCGCCCCGCCTTCTCCCGGGACTCACGGCAGCCCCTGAGCATTCGAGAATGCTGTTCCCCTGGCAACCATAAGCCAGTTTCCCGGCTACTCTCCCAAGCCACGAGGGTTTAACTCTCGCGAGAGTAGAAGCGCCCTGCCCTCCCCAAGAAGTGGGAAATTGACTTGCTCCCTAGTGGATCAGGAGCCCAGTGGCGGGAGTTGGAGTTGATGAGCCGCTGTGCCCCTCGGCGGAAATTTCCACTTTACTGATTATGACGTCCCCGGACTTGGAGCCCTGGTCCGTATCGTGGCGGAGGTGAAAGTTAATCCTAATGGCCCTTGTTTGTTTGCTTCGTGCCCTCTGCAGGCATGAGCTCTTCACCCCCAGCCTGGCCTGGCCCCGGTCGTAACCAGGCCGCAGTTAGGAGGCAGCGCTCGTGGCTGTGATCCAGAGCTGGAAGGAACCAGCGAGATCATTCTGAATCATGCAGAAACTGGGGCCCTGAGGGGTTCAAAGATTTGCCCCTGGTCACACAGGTGGCGGAATTTGGATTTGAACTCAGATCCTCAGACTTGAAGTCTAGTGTTGGGTTATTTTGTAGTTGGTTGGTTGGTTTTGGATTTCCTCACTTAGCACCAAGGTATGGTGACTCTTAATTGGAATTTAAGAAACTGAGAAAGGAAGGAAGGAGGGGAAGAAAGAAATAGGGAGAAGGGAAGAAAGGAAGGGGAAACAGTTGTTCATCCTTTGTTCTCTAAAGTGAGTTACTGTATATCTGCAAAAGGTTGAGCTATTAATTGGTGGGTAAAATCTACCCACTTAGTGTAAATAAGACTTAGTGTAAGGAAAAACATTTTGATGAGAAATGTCATAAAATGGAATAAACTGCTGAAAGTCATATGATAAAGTAGGAAGAATACTTTTGAAGACTATCATTTCTAGATCATCCCATTGAGACCAAAAAAAAACCCAAAACAAAACCTGAATCCAACATAATTTCTTAAATTTACCTTTCAAAGGTCCAGATAATTCATAAAAATAAAAAATCTTCAGTACCCTCACCCTACTACCCCACTCCCACCTCCTCTACAAAGGACCCAAATTGCTATAAATAACATTGTCAAATCAACTATTTATCAAGTGCCTGCTGTATGCCAGGCACAAGGCTAAATGCTAAGGATACAAATAAAAGCTTTAATAGGCTGTGTAAGAGAACAATGGAAGATTCAGCCAGCGATAATAACCACTTTCTATAGCCCATAGAATTGCTCACCTAGTCTGTTTATGACCCCCAATCAAACCCTCTGATTAGTAAAGAAGGAGAAGTGCTGTTCATTTTGTTCTTGTGTAATTATTAGGGTCCCTCAAACTCTCACTGAAAAAATTCCTCAGTTTCTGGCACAGGCATATCCAAAAGAATAGGAAAAGGCTCAGAAGATGTCAGGAATGTAATTGTCACTATCATAGGCTATCTTTGTCCAATCCCTTTGATGAAAGTTGAGCCTTAGACCTTCTAGCAATTAACTCTATGAGAAACCTACAGAAGATACAGAATACATAAAGAGAGAAAGCCTCTGGATTGTATACAGCTTTTTTTTTTTAAGAGCTGTGCTCCTCTACCAAATAGGTTTCACCTTGCTCTCTGTTTTTCCTACTCTCTTTCCTAACAGCGTAACCAAATCTGCAAGAAGAGGGAAACTTTAGATACACTGGGCAGAAGACCTGGGCTAGCTCAACACTTGCTCTAAGCAGCCTCACCATGGCAGAACCAGACTCGAGCCCTTGTGACAGTGTCAGAGTTGGAAAGAATCTAAGTAGCCAACTTGTACCTGAAGAGGGATCATCTGTACAAGGAATCTTTGCCTGAAGACCTTCAAAGAAGTGGGACTGACTATATCCTGAGGCAATCCATTCCACTTTGGGAGAGCTCCAATGGAGAAGTTTTTCCTTATCTCAACCTCAGTGTTGTCCTCTGCTCTTCTCTTGGGCTTACTCCACAAAGTCAATGTGTTACCAGGTCTTGTCATTTCTACCTTCGGAATTTCTCCTGCATCTCAGCTTCTCTCCAGTCACACAGACACCACCCTGGCGTAGGTTCTCTTTACCTCACATGGGGACTATTACAATAGCCTGCTGGGTTAATGAATATAGCAATCTATTGTTCGATAAGCCCAAAGACCCCAGTTTTTGGGATAAGAATGCACTATTTGACAAAAATTGCTGGGAAAACTGGAATACAGTATGGCAGAAACTGGGCATAGACCATTATCTAACACCATATACCAAAATCAAGTCCAAATGGGTGCATGATCTAGGTGTAAAGGATGATACTGTAAGCAATTTGGGAAAGCAAGGAATAGTTTACCTGACAGATCTGTGGAGAGGGGAAGACTTTAGGACCAAACAAGAATTAGCATTATAAAATCCAAAATGGATAATTTTGATTACATTAAATTGAAAAGCTTCTGTACAAACAAAGCCAATGTAACCAAGATCAAGAGGGAGGTGGGAAATTGGGAAAGAATTTTTACAACTTGTGTCTCTGATAAAGGACTCATCTCTAAAATTTATAGAGAATTGAGCCAAATCTATATGAATACAAGTCATTCCCCAATTGATAAGTAGTCAAAGGATATGAACAGGAAATTTTCAGAGAAAGAAATTAAAGATATCTATAAGCATATGAAGAAATGCTCTAAATCACTATTAATTAGAGAAATGCAAATCAAAACAACTCTGAGATACCACATCCCTCCAGTCAGATTGGCTAAGATGACAAAACAAGAAAGTGACAAATGCTGGAGAGGATGTGGACAAATTGGAACACTAATACATTGCTGGTGGAGTTGTGAACTTATCCAACCATTCTGGAGAGCAATCTGGAATTATGCCCAAAGGATTATAAATAATTTCATACCCTTTGACCCAGCCATACCACTTCTAGGGTTATATCCCAAAGAGATCATAGAAGTGGGAGGAAGACCCATATGTACAAAAATATTTTTAGCAGCCCTTTTTGTGGTTGCAAAGAATTGGAAACTGAAGGGGTGCCCACCAATTGGGGAATGGCTAAACAAGTTGTGGTATATGAATGTAATGGAATATTATTGTGCTATAAGAAATGAAGAGGTGACGGATTTCATAATTACCTGGAGAGACTTATACAAACTGATGCTGAGCGAGAAGAGTAGAATCAGAAGAAATCTGTATACAATCACAGACATACCATATCTGTGATGACCAACTATGACAGACTGGACTCTTTTCAGCAATGCAGTGATATAAGTTAATCCCGAAAGACTCAAGAAAGTGAGAAATGCGCCATCCAGAGATATAACTAGAAAGAACTGAACCTGAATCCTGATGGAAGCAAACTAAATGATCTTGTTCTTTTCATTGTTTGGTTTTATTTCTTCCTTACCATCTTTCATCCCACCTAGTACAATACGCCTTTGTAATTGGAATAATGTCTAATATGAATGCATTTGCAGATCATATACTGGACTATATGCTGTCATATGGGGAGGGGGGAGGGAAGTAAAGGAAATTTGAAAATCAAGGAACTATGGAATTGAAACTTGTTAACTGAAACTAAACTAATAAATTAATTTAAAAAAAAAAAAGAAAAGACAATAGCCTGCTGGGTGGGCCCCCTGCTCCATGTCTCTCCCCCCACCCTAGTCCATCTTCCACTCAGCTGTCAAACTAATCTTCCTAGAACACAGGTTTGACCCTACCATGTTGAACCCCACCACCATCACTCAGTGAGTCAGCTGCAGGATCAAATATAAAATCCTCTGGCTTTTAAAACCCTTTATAACCTGGCTCTTTCCCACCTTTCCATTCTTCTTTTACCTTATTCCTGTATGGGTCAGAAGACCACTCACCCAAAATAACTCAGAGACTTCTCAAAGTAGAAGCAAAAACTTTTATTACTATCTTTCTCAAGAAAGGGTGTCCCCAAATCCAACAAGAAAGTCAGAAGGGAGGAGAGCACTACAGAAAGCAAAAGCAAGATTATAAAGCCCTGAGGTGGGAATTCCACACCCTCTCCACTGTCCCACCTTACCATTGGTTGGTAAGGCAAGCTCACAATCTTCTTATTAATGCCAAACAATCAGCACAAAGCCCTCTCCATCCATTACCATAATTATGACTAATGAGGCTCTAATTTTGTTAGATAACATACATGATACCTGAGGTCCACTCCACAAGTGCAGTAACAACTTCGGAATACTGAACCCCCTTCAGTCCAACCTAGATGTGTCCTTATCTGGGCCCGAGTGCCCCAAGGCCTCTGTCTTCTTTCTGACTGGTCAAATCCACCTGCTGCTGCCAGCCCCTTTTATTCTATGTTATTTCATTTTTAGTATTATCTAGGAGTTCTCTGGGAACTGGGAATTCAACTTCTTCCCAAGGCCACTGCCTCTACTCTTCCCAAGGCTACTTTCTGGTACTTTTTATCAGTAGTCTTGTTTCAGCAATTCTTGCATTTCTATAGAAACTTAACCCTTTGCTACCTCTCAACTACCATTCCTCTCCCCAAACTAAAAACACCTCTAATTTGGTCTCAATAGTTAATCCAATCACTTGTATTAATACTCAGTAGCTCTTACATTACCTTGAAATACACAATGACTTACATATATGTATGGGGAAACTATACTGAACTTAGTTACAAAATATAAGGAAGCAATAAGAATGTATATAGGATGTTCAGAATGGGGAGACTTCACTGCACGTTATCCCTCACATTCCCCTCCACATATTCTGCAAATCAGTATGGGAGAAATTATTTTTCTCTGGTATTATTAACTAATTATTGAATCAGAACCAAGGTTTTCCATTTTACTACTTCCTCATCCAGAAATCATCCAATGTGGAAAATATTTCTAAAGCACTTACACAGCCAGGCTGGCTGAGATCTAATCAAAAACAGTAAAAGAAGTCCTAAGTTTGGGCTAATGGGTGCATTCCTGCTTGTTGTGTTTGCTCAAACAGGTCTGGGGAAGTATTGATTCTCCCTTTTGTCAGACAGGTAACAATGGAAATTGATAAGTCTCTTTGACCAAGATTTGACCCAAGTCACAAGACCCTCATTATAATATAGCACAGTCCCTCATTGTAATATTCATTTTCTCATTAATTGTTGACTGATCAGAGTTGATTGCCATCCTCAGGAATACCTGCTTTTCCAAGGGCATATAAACTGTGAACCCACCACCATTAGGGACCTTTGGTCTAAGAGAGATGGCCAAATGACCAACCTTTTATTAAAATGCTGACATCATTAGTAATTATATCTCTCAAACTTTTTTAAATGCCACAATTGACACTGACCTTCTTTCTGTTCTTTGCAAACAACACACTGTATCTACCAACTGCATGCCTTTTTACTGCATGTCAGGAAGGCTTCCCTTCCTCACCTTCAAGACACAGCTCAAATCCTACTTTTGAAAATGGGCTTTTCCCAATTTCCTTCATCACTAATGTTTTTCTGCTATCTTAAGCCAAACAGGAAGAAAAACTTATATTAAGTGCTTACTATACCAGGTACAATATTTAGAAATAGTATCTCATTTTATCCTCACGGTAACTCTACAAGTAGATGTTCTTACTATTCCCATTTTATAGAAGAGGTACCTGAGACAAAGGTTAAGTGGCTTGCTCAGGATTACGCAGCTAGTAAGAGGCTGGCTTTGAACTCACGTCATCCTGACTCCAGGCACAGAGTTCTACCTCATGTACTGCCTGGATATCAGTCCTTCAGATATTTGAAGGTAGCAATCTTCTGGCTAAAGATACACAATTCCTTCAAATGATCTTCATATGTCCTGAACTCAAGGACTTTCATCATCCTCTAGACCTTCTCTGGATAATTTATCAATTTCCTTACTAAAATATGGTCTGAAAGAAAACTCCAAATATATGACCAGAGCAGAGTACAGAGGAATTATCATTCCCTTATTCATGGATGTCATGTTTCTCAAAGTAATCTAAGATTTCAATAGGGTTCTTGGCTACCATATCACAGTATGGACTCATATTGAACAATCTATTAAAACAGTTTTCTTTTTCAGACAAATTGTTGCCTAATCACATCTCAGTCAATCTGTATTTGTGAAGTTGATTTTTAGCCCAAGTACTTTAACAACCATCTATGTATTAAGTTTAATAGCACAATGTCTTAGCCTATCAATAATTTTCCAGCAGAGGGCAGCTAGGTGGTACAGTGAACAGAGCACCAGCCTTGAAGTCAGGAAGAACTGAGTTCAAATGCAGCCTCAGACACTTAACACTTACTAGCTGTGTGACCTTGGGTGAGTCATTTAACCCCAATTGCCCTCCAAAAAGCAAAAAAGAAAAAAAAGATATCCTCCACCCTGGATTAAGATTGTAAACTTCCTGAGAGGCCTATTTCTCATTTATCTTTCCCTTTTCCTCCACTGTTTATCACAGTGGAAGCTTCCTGACATTTTTGGCATTAGCCTCCTAGACACCCTGGTTCATAATCTTAGAGTCACAGGATGCATATAATTTAGAGATAGAAGGAAGCTTAGACATCATCTAGTCCAACCTCTTGCTTTACACACAAAGAAACCAAAGCCCACTTAAATAAAATAACTTGTCCCAAGGTCACAGATAATAAAATAAAGTTGGAATTTGAGCCCAGATCTTCTGACTCTAATGTTTTTGCTAAGCCATACTACCACTTCCCTTACTCCACATGTTTAATCCATTATCATATCCTGTTGATTCTACTGTTTATAGAATCTCTCAAATCAGTCCTTTTCTGTTCCTGCTGCAACTACCCCACAGCTCAGGCCCTTCCTAAGTCATACCTGGATTATTGCAGTAGGCTTCTTACTGGTCTTCCTGCCTCCTGTCTAATTCCTGTCCAATCTGCCTTGCTATTTTTCTGCCTTTGCTCACCTTACTACCCAAATAATGTTCTTGATATATCACTGATCACGTCACTACTTTACTCAGAAACCCTCAATGGCTCCCCATTGCCTACCAAATTGTTAACATTAATTTCGTTAGTAAAAAAAAAAAAATACTCTGCTGTCATAATGAGATAGGCGATCTCTTACACAAACAAGACTTAAACAGGACTTTGAATCACAGAATCATAGATTGTTAAAGGGACCATAGAAATAATACATTACAAATCCCAGTCCAGGCATTTAAAGTTCCTGCACAATCTGACTCCAGCCCACCTTTTTACCTTTCACATAACCCTGCATTACAGCTAAACCCTTTTCCTCCTGCCTATTTTAATACTCCCCACTAATGGTTATCCATTTTAATTAGTGTCTTCCTTTGAGTTCTCAAGATTCTTCTTAAAATAAAAAGACAAATTGATTGAGTTCCTCTATTCATTTTCATTCCTGCATTTGGTAGCTGATGTCTCACCAAATTCTGTGTTAAATCAGCATCCATATTAGAAAGGAAAAAGTTGTGGGGTTTTTTAATCCTATGCATAAAACATGTAACCAAATGAGATTTATTACAGGATGTTCTTTATAGCCAATCAAGGTCTTACAAGGGCAAGAAAAGCTATAAATCTACAAAATCCTTCCTTAGCTTTATGATCCTAGTTTAAAAAAAAAAAAGCCTTTGTCCAACATAATTCAGAGTAGAGGAGAAGGAGTTAATAGTTAACAACTCATCAAAGATAACTTCCCTGCTTTCTCCTTCTGTACAGGAAAAGTCTGCTTTTAACTTCCTAGGGTTATTACAGCTGGAATTGATGAGGAAGCAAGGTGTTATCTTTAACTCCACCCTTAAGTTCCATGCATTGGAATCTTTGAATAGTATAACTGGATTGGAAGGAGCAAAGGAAGGAGAAAGGGAAGAGGAGAGAAAGTCTCTCACCTCTTGGCTGTCTTTGGGCCAGAGCTCACAGAGTTAAGGACCTTGCTTCTCATGGTCTTGCTTGATTCTCAAGTCAAGTCAACAAGTATTTACTGAGTGTTCACAATGTTCCAGGTAGGCTCTAGTACTAAGCACTAGAAATACAAATCACTTCACTGATACAGCTTCTTCTGACAGATACAAGGACATTCTCAAGGTCTCTCTGAAGAACTTTGGAATCAATTGTGAGACATGGGAGACAGATACAGGACCATATGGTGTGCCTGTATCAAAGAAAGTGCTGTGCTCTATGAGCGAAGCAGAATTGCAGTAGCTAAACAGAAACATGAGATGCACAGATTTAGAGACATCTGCAAATGTTTATATGGAATACTTGTTCCCAACTTGTGGTAGAGTTTTCCAATCTTGTATTAGTCTGATCAGCTACAGACACACTTTGACCCTGACATAATGACGTCATTTTGGTCCTTTGTTAACATGCAGGACAACAACCCACCAAGGACTACAAATACAAACAAAAAGAAAGTGGACTGCCCCTGCTCTCAAGGAGATTATAGTCTAATGGAAGAAGATAGCATATAAAAAGAAGATAAAAAGGGGAAGGTGGGAGACAAAAGGTACCTATGCAGGGGCTGGTAGAGAAAGTCCAGAGTCAAATGTGGAGCCCAGAAGAGAATAAAGAAGAAATAGGTGGCCTGAGAGCTTCCCTTCTAATAGAGGGTCTGGGAGGAATCAGCCAATCAGAAGAAAGGACCAAAGGAGTTAAAGTATACTTCCAGAGTGAGAAGTCAGAGGGCTGAATGAACTTCCAGAGTGAAGAAGGTGACATGGTAGAGAAAGACCAGAGAGTCAGGAATAGAACCCAGAGAAGAATAACTCTGGGCAACTCTCTGCTGCACAGATAGTCATGAGCTAAGAGCAGGGGGAGGGGAAAATCTACATTTGCTTATGTCTAGAAATTCTGATTTAATTCAACTCTACTGAACCATTCTCAGATTCTGTTTAGAAAATGCAGTAGGCACAGTGGACACATGAGCATTACTCAAAATGTTTTGTTCACTATTTCACAGGTTGAGATATCTTGCCCCAATGAGAGGAGCCATCATGCAATTCCCCCGAACAGGAATTGGTCCTAACGTGATTTCTGCTTTTGAGTTTGGAACAAATATCACTTCTCCATTTCTACCACCCCTACAAATCTGAGTGTTGTGCTCCTTCAAAGCCCAGTTCAGACACCACCCTCCTCTGTGAAGACTTTGTTAACTACCCCTCTACTCCAAAAGTGATTTCTCTCCATCAAACTTTTATCGTATTTTTATAATTCTCCTTTACATTTATCTTATTCTACATCATGCCATAGCTATTTGTGTGCTTATCTTTACCTTCATTGTATTGTGAGCCCCTCGTTTACATGTCATCTCCCCTAGTTAGACTGTGAGGAACTTGAGGGCAAGGATTGTTTTTGCCTTTCTTTGTATCCCTAATGTTTAGCATAGTGCCTAGCACATAGTAGACCTTAATAAATACTTGTTGATGAAGAAGAGGAGGAGAAAGAAGACAGTAGAGCCTGTATCGTATCTATCTTTAATTACTAGCACCTAACAAGGAATTTTGCAAATAGTAGGTAATTAATAACATTTTGTTAAATTGCATTAGTTGTATATACTAAGAACTTTAACTTTTTTTATTCTGTTAAATTCTAAGATAGAATAAGGAACTGGTCTTGTTAGGGTTGGATCTTAGATGTTTATCTTCATGGGGTTTAAACTGTTTTGTGAGAGAAAATTTTCAGCATTGAAGCTAATTATACAAAGTAGAAAGTTAACAAAGATAAAAATTGATAACTTGACTCGGATGTGTAAAAATAGTACTCACTAGAATCACTTATGTGAACAACTTACCATTTTTACCTAATTATCTTGCAACACATTAACAATAATTCATCTCACTAAATATATGTTAGATTGATTTGTATTGGCTTTATTTGCTTACAGCAACACATTCTGCTCATAGAGGCTTAGCCTGCATAATTTGTTGCTCATGAAGCATGTCTGTCTTCTCACAACTTGTTTAAAAACTGGAGTGTTGACAAGTATAAGCTCCCTACAAGACCTCACGATCTAGTCAGAGAGACAAACCAACCCCATCCCTGTGTACAAATCACTTTTGGGATCATTCTCGAACCCAAGGTTTTTTTTTTTTTAGGAACCTAAGAAGTTGGCTGATGTATGAATCTCTACAGAAAAATGTAAAAGGAACCTTAGTTTCTATGGCCCAGGTACTCTCTACCCCCTCCAATCCTACCTACCCCCTGTAAGCATTCAAACTAACAAATATCAAATAATAGACAATATTTATTTCACTTCACAGAAAATACAGAATATGAAGGACTCAGACATGAGCCCACAAACAGGACAATTCTCTTTCCCACCCTAGTGAGTCATCCTCACCCCTCTTGTACAGTCCTCAATCTTAGACCACTACCCTGTGGATGAGGTTCTCCTAAAAGGTTGAAATCAAAAGTCAGCCCCTCACCCTTTGGGAGCCCCTACCTCTCCCAGAGACCCATAAAGTCCTCCAACCTTATATTACTATCCTATGGTGGAAGCTCACCTTAAAGGGAAATATACTTAAGAATGGTAGAGAGTCAACCCCTTCATGGTTTAGGTACATCATGGTTTAGTCCTGCATTGCTCCTTCAGATCTGGGGCCATGTGGTTGCTCTTCTTCTCTTTCTTAGAAGCTTAGTTTAGTAACACAAGTAGATTTTTTTCTTTTCTCCCAGGAGGGTAGGTCTGGGTCCCCCTGGGGGGGACATATTCCTATGCCACAGCCTCCCCATGTCTGTCATCGGAAACATGTATGTCTGAGAAGTTCCCTGGGGAGAGCTACATAGCTAACTAGGCCCTCCATAAAAACTCAAATTCAGTCTCTGTGCATTAATTTCTTACTCAGTTTCCCTAGACTCAGCACCAAATCTATTAGCCCCCCTTATAATTTTCTTTCAGAACTAACCTTCTATCATTTTATGCTCCAAAGTCCTATAGGGTCTTACTTTTCTTATCAGTTAAGTAGTTATTATCTCCATAAGATTAATCCAATGTTTGTAAAGCACCTACACATTTCTCAAAAAAAAAATTTAGAAATCCCTCTCCCCCTTCTTCCTCCTCAGTTCCAGTCCACCAAGACAGATTTTATCTTAAAGGTCAGAGGAAAGCAGATACTGTAGAAAGCCTTTTGTGAAAATGCAGTCTGCTGAAGCATCTACCAATGCAGAGACTCTGGGACCCCTCCTAGAGGAAAGGGAATGGGGAGCAGGGGGAAAGTAGACATCAGTGCCCATTAGATTGGTGAAAGGGCCTTGCCATCTGCCCTTCTATTATGCCCCTCCTGGTCCATGGGCATTACCATCTGACCTGCCAATGCAGTTATCTTTGGACCGTGGTGCTCACAACCCTCTTAGTGTCACTGGGTCTTTCCATTTGCCTGCAGTGAAGCCTGTTAAATTTGTTTAGAGCATGAGCCCATTGAAAGCAAGGAGTTTCTGTAACAGCAGCTGACCTGTCTAACCATTACATACATACATAGTTACCAGAGAGAGAAGCACCAACATCTGGGTTTTCAAAGCTGGGGGGCTCCTTAACAGCTACCCCCAGTCTTATCTGGCTAAATCACTCAATGAATGATCCCCAAAGCAAAATGGTAATCTCAAAATATAAATACACTTCTTCAGGGTCAGCAGTCATCACAATCCTTGTGACCCACTGCCTAGTTATAAAATAACAAAAGGTGTGGGCCTTCTGAAAAACAAGCCTTCCCTAATCAAGCTTCTCTTGTTGGGCTCCACAGGAGGCCTATTAATGGGTGAGGAAGATCTTCAACTCCCATGGACAGTTCAGTGTCCCAATTTCCTACTTGTATTTCCATTGCTTAGCACATTCTTTGGCACATAGTAAGCACTTAATAAATCTTTTTTTTCCCATTCATTCAGTCAAAATTGTATGAAATAGTATCTTTCGTACCACTTAAAGCTGGTTGACCCCACCTCTAATAGACATTCCTTTCTAAAGTGAGTTCTAGTGTTTGTGACAGCCTAAACATCAAGAAACAATTAGCCCTAGTTCTTTAATGATGTTTATCTCCTGTAATTTTAATGAATGACTTGCATCCAGTACAATCAGAAGCATAGGCTAGCCCTTTTAAGTGTTTTAGGTTTAAATACGTTTTTAGTTAAGTGTTCTTTGGTAGTAATTTATGCTATAGTATATGAACACATACAGTACCTTATGGATATTAAACTGAGGGGAGGAAAAAAAGAATCATTCTTTTCATCCACTAGGTGATGCTGTCTATCTTCTTTTAGAAGTCAAATCCCCAGGTACATTGTATATTACTACAATTCAATAGGATCATAATATTTTAGGATTGGGAAGAAACTAAGAGACATCCAGTCCCAGAACCCCAAAGTCTCAGAATCTCAAAGGCATCTCATATGCCATCTAGGCCAGACTTTATGTGAACCATAATCTCTCCTAGAACAGGCCCATCAAAAGTTGCCATCTAGCCTTTGTTTCCAGTCCTCTTGTAATGAGGGACACCTCTACCCTCCAAGGCAGTCTAGTCTGCTTTGGGAGAGCTCTAAGTGTTAGGAAGTTTTTTTCTTAAACTTAAATCTGAATCTTCAAACTAAGACCAGGGAGAGGTTAAGTGACTTGCTCAAACACATGTGTAAGTAGTAGAGTCAGGATTAGAACCAAGGTCTTCTGATTTCAAATTTAGGAATTTTTCCACTATACCATTCTTTCCAAATTACTGATCCTGGCATTTAAGACCTTCCACAATCTAGTGCTACCCTCTTTTTGTAGCTTCATCTTCCACAATATCCCTTGGCATACTCCATGCTTCAGTCATACTAAAGCCTCTTCCATTCCATGAACATGGCCATTGTTTTGTTGTTCCCTTCACCTGGAAATACTCTCACCGCCCTCAATACATATTGAAATTCTGTCCTTGTGGGTGGCTAGGTAGCACAGTAAATAGAGCACCAGCCCTGGAGTCTGGAGGATCTGAGTTCAAATCTGGCCTCAGACACTTAACACAAAAACTAGGCATGTGACCTTGGACAAGTCACTTAACCCCAATTGCCCTACCTTCCCCCCTCCAAAAAAAGCAAAAAAAAAAAAAAAGAAATTCTGTCCATTGTTCAAGGCTCAGCTCAAATACCAGCTGCTACAAGAAGCCTTCAATGACTCCTTTCTTTCTCCCTTTTTTCCTTTTTAATCCCACCTCCAACATCAGAAATGATTTTTCCTTTCACAGACTTCCCATAATAACAATAGCAAGCTAAGTGCTTACCAAGAGCTTTACAAAAATTATCTCATTTAATCTTCACAACAGTTCTATAAATTAAGTGTTATTATAGTCCCATTTTAGAGATAAGAAAACTGAGCCTGAGACAGCTTAAAAGCTACTGTTTAAAGTCACACAGCTAGCATCTGAGGTAAGATTTGAACTTAAGTCTTCTTGACTCCAAGTCCAGCACTCAATCCACTGCACCATCCATCTACCTATCAGAGGACATCCTATACAATTAAATTGAACAAATATCTTTTAAGTACCAGCCATGTTAAGGGCAGTGTGCTCTAAGTCTCCTTAAATTTTAAATGATCTCACAATTACAAAATTTTATAATTTACAAAGCAATTTAATAATTTATCTCATTTAATTTATTCTTCACAATAATCTTGTGAGGGAATGAGCTAACTATTCCATACACTTCTTTTGAGGGTCAATTAATATAATGGATATAAAGAAATTAAAAAAAAATTTTTAATTAAAAAAAAAACCAACACAAAACCCAGTAATACATAACACTTGGCAGCTTTGGCCACAAAGGAAAAGAGATCTTAAGAGTACAATATTCCAAAAGATGAAGGCTTATAACAAAGAAGAGCATCCTGCAAAGTCAGTGTAATACTATAGAGGGAAAGGATTAAGTATTATATAGCACCTACTATATGATAGGCAGTGTGCTAAGTTCTTTACAAATATTTCATTTGCTCCTTACAACAACCCTGCCAGGTAGGTAGTGTTATTAACCCATTTTCTCATTAAGGAAACTGAGGCAAACAGAGGTTAAGTGGCTCTTACAGGGTCATGAAGCTAGTAAGTGTCTGAAGCCAGATTTGAGTTTAGGTCTTCCTGATTCCAGGCCAGCATTCTTTCCACTGTGCCACCTAGCTACCAACTACAGGAGGGAAAAGGATCTTTCATGGAATAGAGAACTTTCAAACATTTCTGATGAGAAGACCAGAGCTGAGTAGAAACACTGAAATGCAGACATAAGTCCAGATAAATCTAGAGCTGTAAATTTATTTGAGCAATTGGAAGGGGTTGGATGATGATAAAGGGCTAACATTCTATTGGAGGATAGGGAAGAAGCAACAAGTGTTCTCTTCAGAATCTATCTTCAAATGGCATTGAAGGAGTTAAATAAGAGAAACAGAGGATCTGGGAGTAGATTGGTTCTGTTCTGAGGGTTTAAGAGGGGAAAGAAAAGGAAAAGTATAAAGAATATACTACAGTATAGGAAGGAAAAAGAAGGGGATGAAACAATATTTTTTCATAATCAGAGTGCTTAAGAAAAGCATATACAAATGGAGGAACAGGTGGGAGAAATAAGCAACAGATGAGTGTCATTCTTACATGAACTGGACCAAGGAGGATTGAACATACAAACACACGAGTTCAATGTAAAAATACATCAAAATCAATAGGGAAATAGGGAGAAAGGGAGAATAATATTGGGAAGGAAATATATATAAGCAAAACAAATGTACTGATCCCAAAGGAAAAAAGGAAAATTGAAAACAGGAGAAAGGGTGGCCATCAGTGGAGGAATGGCTGACC
The DNA here is from genome assembly GCA_011680675.1 of Gymnobelideus leadbeateri. Classification (NCBI taxonomy): domain Eukaryota; kingdom Metazoa; phylum Chordata; class Mammalia; order Diprotodontia; family Petauridae; genus Gymnobelideus; species Gymnobelideus leadbeateri. Next base: position 665,604 of record WOXC01009968.1, on the reverse strand, counting down.
TGATTGTGATATATTAATGCAATGGCATATTACTGCACCATAGGAAATGATGAAAGAGATGACTTCAGAGAATACTCTGGGAAATGGGAACTGATGCAGACTGAAGGGAGCAGAATCAGAACAATTACTACGAGGTTAAGAACATTGTAAGGGATACTATTGTGCAATAAGAAATGATGAATAGGCAGATTTCAGAAAAACCTGGAAAGACTTTTATAAACTGATGCAAAGTGAAATGAGCAGAACCAGGAAATATTGTACACAGGATCAGCAACATTGTGTGACAATCAATTATGAATGACTCAACTTTTCTTATCAAGACAGCGATCCAAGACAAATACAAAAGACTCACAAAGGAAAATGCTATCCACATCCAAATAAAGAACTAATAGACACTGGCTACAAATCAAAGATTTTCCACTTTATTCTGTGTTGTGTTTTTTTCTTTTATCTGTTTCTTCTTCCGCAACTGTGATGAATATGGAAATATGTTTTACATGATAGCATATGTATAAACCATATCATATGGCCCACCATTTTCAGAGGAAGAAATGAAAGGAGGGACAAAAATTCAGAGCTCAAAATCTTGTAAAAAAAAATGAATGCTAAAAATTTTCTTGATATGTAATTGTGGGAAAAAATAAAATACTATTCAAATTTTTAAAAGAACGTTGTAAGGAAAAGTAGTTTTGAAAGACTTAAGAACTCTGATCAAAGTAAAGACCATCTAACTATGTGTTCAGAGGGCCTGTGATGTAGCTTGTTATACTTAAAGTATAGGAGACATACATTTTGGGACATGTCTACTGTGTGGATTTATTTTGTTTAACTATGTTTGTTACAAGAATTGGTTTGGTTTGGTTTTTCTCTTTTTCATTGATGGGGAAGGAGTGGGAAAGAAAGGGGATATTGATTTTCATGCCTCCCAAAAAGAAAATTGAAAAGTAGAGGACCATTAATATATATTCAAAAGTACATAGAGTATAGAAGAAAGTAAAAAAAAAAACCTTACCAGTGTTGAAGCAGAACAGTTTTTAAAGTAATGAATAAATAGCATCCTTTTTTTAAAGCAAATGATAAGGAATAGAGATTCATAGTTTCATATAAATCCTTTTTTTTTCTACTTAGATGACAGAACTGCTCATTATTTCCTTTTTTGAGAATTTGTTAAATTATTTTTTAAATTTAAGACAGAAAATACTGAACATAATACTTTATATTTGATCCCAGAAGTAACAGGGATCTACTAGAATTTACTGGGCATGGGTCAGGGTGGGGATAGTGTGAGGGGGAAGGATGATGTAGTCAGATATATGCTTCAGGAAAATCACCCTAGACATTGTATGAGGGATAAATTGGAGTGAGGAGAGACTTAAGGCTATTGAAATAATCTAGACAGGAGGTAAAGAAAGCCTGAATCATAGTAGTGATCATGTGAGTAGAGAGAATGAGACTTAGACATTTGATATGGTAAAGATAGAAACAAGATTTGGCAATTGGTTGGATTGGAAAATTGACTTGAGGGTGGCAACGAGTTTGTAAGCCTCAGTTAGTGGAAGAATAGTGGCTTCAACAGTGACTGGGAAGTTCAGAAGAGGTAAGGGTTCACAAGGAAAAATAATGAGTCTATTTTGGACACGTTGAGTTTTGAGATGCTTATAGGGCATCTAGTTCGAGATATCCAATAGGTAGATGGAAACACAGGACGTGAGCTCAGAGGAGAGACAAGGAGTTGGGTATATAGATCTGGGAATCATCTGCATAGAAATTATAACTGAACCCATAAGAGCTGTTGAGATCACTAAGTAGGAAGGTATAAAGAGAAAAAAGTAGTAGATCCAAGAAAGAGCCTTAAGATAATATCCACAATTCAGGGGCGTGATATAGATGAAGACAACAACAGAGGACACTGAGGAGTAGTGGTCAGAAAGGAAAAGACATGAGATCAGTGGCATGAAAACCCAGAGAAGAGAAAGTCATTCACAGAGGTCCATCAAGGAGGATGAGAACTGAGACATGACCAATGGGTTTGTTAATTAAGAAATTATATCTGTGGAGAGAGTGCTTTCAGTTGAGTGTTAAGGGCAGAGGGTTTAAAAGAGAGGGAAAGAAAAGGAAGTAAAGAATAGACCACTTTTTCAAGGAATTTAGCTGAGAAGGGAAGGATAGATGTAAATTAACATGGATTATAGGATCAAGGGAGTGATGGTGTACCAGACCATGCCAGATGAGTCAAGATATAAGAGCAAAAGATTAAAACAAAATGGAAACTATTATAGAATTGAACCAAAGTCATACATATTCTCTAATTAATCCTTCTGTTTCCCCAACACAGTGGGAGAGGGACACAGTAAGATTACTTACAACAGGGTATTACAGATTAGCATCTGTAGCAGTCTCTGTTTAATTATTTCTCTCTCCACATCAGAGTAGCAGCAGCTAGCAAATGTTGACATCTCAAGAGCCATAGCTTTAGTATAGCTAAGCCAGGCCTATACCTCTGGGTATCCAGGCATATGTTGGTAAATATTTACCAACCCACTTTCTGGGAGGAAAAATAAAAGGTACTTCTTCACATCTTTCCTGCTTTGAAAATCTTCATTCATACCAGCCTGCCCCTCATGTTCCAGCCCCTATCTATACCCACAGCATAGTCTAAACATATGTGCCATTTCTTCTCATCTCTCTCATCCCTGTGCCAATATCATTGAAATTCAACTATCAACTCCCTCTGTTTCACTACTCAAGTGATTCTTTAATCTTCTTTTAAACTGCCCCAAACTGGAAGCACTCTAATCCAATAATAATGTCCCTGTATTCAGCTTCACATAAAACCTTTGAGAAATGGAGTATGGAGAATTTTCCTCAATAGGTGAAACACTCTGTGCTGCAGACATTATGAAAATGAGGAATCTTTCTATAGACAAGCCCCTTTACATATGTTAGAATTTATAAATTGCTTTAGAATATATGCCTGTGCTCAAGAGTTATAAATTATAAAAGTAAAAAAAAAATTCTACCTTATTTACCTCACAGGCCAGTTATGGGGAACAAATCAAATGAGATAATTTGTGTAAAGTACTTGGTAAATTATGAAACTCTGAAAATGTTTAAGATATTTTGCCACTGCATCTTAAGCCAGTAGAAAGACCTTTGGAACTGAGCAAATCTAGGTTAGAATCCCAGTTTTGATATTTACTACCATATGAACTTGGGCAAATCACCTAATTTTTCTGCACCTCAGTTTACTTGTCTGTAAAATAAAGGAATTTTTTTTAAAAATTTTAAATGAAGGAATTAGACCAGACCTATTAAACCCCTTATGATTTGAAATCCATTCTCCAGGATCTTAGATCACTTAAAATTCAAAGATGATTAAAGCACATTGCCCTGTAAATGTGCTCCTCACAAGGATGTATGATCAGAAAATGGAAGAAGCTGGTTATATAGCAAGAGAGAAAAGAATACCAGTGGATAACTCATGTATTCCATTGGTATCCCTATATGTAATATCAAAATATCTAGAGGAAGCAATTTGGATGAATCTTCCATGGATGTTTTATGGGAGGACATGAAAAGACTCATAAAGGATAAGGATGTTGTAGCAAGGACCTACATTGGTAAGATCATGGATCCATCAGTAATAACCCAGATTTATATAGTATTTAAAGATTTTCAATAACCCTATAAAATTGTTGTTTTCATCGTTAAATCGTGTCTAATTCATCACGATGCCATTTGGGGTTTTTTTGGGCTAAGATACCAGCGTGGTTTGCCGGTTTCCTTCTCCAGCTCATTTTACAGATGAGGAAATGGAGGCAAAGTTAAGTGACTTGGCCAGGGTCACACAGCAAGTCAGTATCTAAGGTTGGATTTTACCTCACATCTTCCTGATTTTAGGCCCGGTGCTCCATCCACTTACCACCTTAGCTAGGTGGCATAAATATCATTATCTCCTTCATCAGGTGGGAAAACTAGGCTTAGAGTTAAGTGACTCGTACCATCATTAACTGTAATGACAAGCAAAGTAGTACCTTGCCTTTGAGCCTCACCTTTGATTGTATCAAGAGTCTCTGTTGGCAACAGTATACATTGTGTTGCCCTTAATAGGCCTAAAGAAATGTGAAGACCTTCCCTACCCTTAAAAGGCTAATGTAATCACTTGGAGCCCATGGTGGGAGGAGCTTGCCAAAAGAACAGAACAGGAAGGGTGGAACAGGAAGGAGCAGAGCAGAGAAAAGCCTGAGCAGAGCTGGGATCAAGCAGAGCTAAGAGAGAGAATCTTTGTGATGTCATCACTCTTTCTGGTTTTTTCTGTCTGTGTGGATGTTACTTTGTCAGACAGAAGCATTCTGTCTGTTGAAAGAAGACTTTACTGCTGTTACAGAAATCTTGAAAGAGGACTTTACTATTCTTACAGAAGTCCTGAAAGAGGACTTTACTGTTGATTTCTGTTTGACTTCTCAGACAGAAGCCTTGTCTGTTGATTTGTGTTATTTTGTCAGACAGAAAATAAATTGATTTGATAGAGCTGGTAATGTATATAAATATTGTTGTAGCTCTGTTAAGCTTAATTTGTGTAAATATTGTTGTAGCTCTGTTAAACTTTGTCTTCCTAGAAGCAGAAACTGTAAAGGGCTCGGAGTGGACCAGTTCCAGTGACCTGAGATATAGAACAGGATGAGAGAGCTACCTACTTCTGAATCTAGGCAAGAGTTTGGAGCAGTCAGCCCATGGAAAAGGAGTCAAGGGTTTTGGAAACCAGCCTCAAGTCAAGATGAAAGAAGACTTTACTTGGGTACTCTGTATTGACAGACATGATTGTGACTTACTGTGACCTAGGGGTGGATGGTTTTTGTACTTTCTGCTACCCCTTAAGGATAATTGGAAGCCAGCCTTGAATCAATATGAAAGAGGACTTTACTTGGACACTGTGTATTAATTGAGGAGATGACTTACTGAATGATATGTTTTGTTTAAGACTGTTTGGCCACCTTAGTAATAAGTTATTATGTTATACTGTTATAAATGTTGTGCTTTAGTTTCTTGAATGTTTTACTTTAGTGTATTACTGAATAAGTAAAAAGTTCACTATACTATGCAATTAGATCCTTAAAGTTATCCACAGCAGCAGGAGAACTGCTCATGATTGACTTTACACTAACACATATCTAAGCTAGGGCTTGACCCCATGTTTCTTGACTTTAGGTCTTAGGAAACCACACTGCCTCTGTAAAACAGAGGCAGAGTAGTCACATCCCTAGGAAGGAACAGAGACAGGAAACAAAACTAGGTCTTCTACCTTCAGGACCTCTTCCGGGTCCACCACAGCAGGGGCCTCTGGAGTCACAGCTGAGAACATGAAAGGAGCCATCAGACCTTGGAAATAATGTTGTTCTGAGACATCTTCAGCTTGGCCCTCTGAGCTTGGATACTTCTTTAAATGTATACTTCCAAATGGGAAACACACAGAATAGAAGCTCACAAAAGTCCTGTATATCTGTATGTGTGTGTATGGGTGTATAGATGCATGAGTGTGTATTGTATATATGTGTGCATGTGTGTAAATGTATACATGTACATACAGTACATATTGTGTGCACCTAATAAGTATAAAACGATAGCGACAAATAAGAGGTTGGATTTTTTTTTTTTTTGCTTTTTGGAGGGCATTTGGGGTTAAGTGACTTGCCCAGGGTCACACAGCTATTTCTGTGTGTGTGTGTGTGTGTGTGTGTGTGTGTGTGTGTGTGTGTTAAGTGTCTGAGGCTGGATCCGAACCCAGGTCCTCCTGACTCCAGGGCTCTATTCACTGTGCTACCTAGCCTCCCCTAGATTTATTTTTTGAGATTAACTCACTAAAGGTGACTATGGTGTCTAGTATCACTTTACAAATCCATGTTTTATTCATTTTCTAAAATATAATCAGATTCAGTGATTTGCAAAGGTCAGTTTCCCTATCAGAATTAAAACCTAAGAGAAGTAAGGCCAAACTCTTGATTAGCTCTTACCATTCTTTCACATTAAATATACTTGTGTATATGTATAAACATGAATATGCATGTATGTATATGTGTGTTTGCATGTGTGTGTGATGAGAGAAAAGGGAAGAGAGAGAGAAAGAGGCATCTAGGTAGCTCAGTTATAGCAGGCTGGGACTGCAGCAAGGAAGACCTAAGTTCAAATCTGGCCTCAGACACTAGTTGTGTGACCCTGGGCAAGTCACTGAATCCTATTTGCCTCAATTCCTCATCTGCACAATGGTGACATGCTGGAGAAGGAAATGATAAATCACTCCAATACTTTTTTTTTTGTATTGTTCATTTTTTTTTTATTTAAACAAATGTTTTATTAACTTCTGTTTTACATCATTCATTTCCTCCAGATTTTGAGTTACAATCATTTTCCCCCCATTATTCCCCTACCCAACCTCCCAGAATAGCAGTCCCACAAGATATCGCTTCCTCCAATCTGCTCTCTCCCATACCTTCTCCCATACCCCCTTCGACTTTTCCATTGGAGGAAGATGAATCTTGTGTCCCAATGCCTGCACATCTTATCTCCCTATTACAAGCAAAAGAGTATTAATAATAGTATTTATATATATTTGAAACATCTAATGTTACGACCTCGAATTTCAGATCCATTTCCTTCCTCCCTTGTCACCCATTCCTTCCTGGGAGATAAGTAATTCAGTATATGTTGTACATGTCTAGCTATGCAAAACATTATCATGGTAGATATATTGTACAAGGCTGTTTATAATTCCCTCCCACTCATCCCACCCCCCACTTGGTCCATTCCCTACATGATCCTGTCCCTCTTCTATAGTGGGTACTTCCAACCTCCCCTCACCCCAAGGATGCCCTCCCATCCATCATCCCTCCTCTCCTCCCCCTTCCCCTATCCTGCTGCAGGTTGAGATATCCCATTTAGTATGTATGTCATTTTCTCCCTGAACCAAATTCAATGTGAATGTGGTTTTGCCTTTTAGCCTTCCTTATTCTCCCCCTCCTTTGCAACCACTTCCCCTTGCTTCTTCTACATGGGATAGTTTACCCTACCCTGTCTCTCCCCAACTCCTCTTGCCACTTTCCTCTCTCACCTCATAATTTCATCCCTTGAGTATTCTCCTTCCCAACAAATTCAACCTATGCCCTCTATCCATATATAACTGTAACCATATACACACACATTCACATATGTATTCATATGACCACACCCCCTTCTTCCATTATTTTCATAGTGAGAAAGATATCATCAGTCACAGATATTACTTTTCCATATAGGAATGTAAATAGTTCAACTTTGATAAGTTCCTTTTGATTTCTTTTTCCTGATTACCTTCTCAGGCATCTCTTGCTTCTTGTGTCTGGATGTCAAATTTTCTATTCAATTCTGGTTTTTTCCTCAAGAATGCTTGAAAGTCCTCTATTCCACTGAATGGCCATATTTTCCCCTGAAACAAAATACTCAGTTTTGCTGGGTAGGTGACCCTTGGTTCATTCCCAGTTCTTTTGCCCTCTGGAATATCATATTCCATGCCCTTCGATCCCTCAGTGTAGAAGCTGCCAGGTCCTGGGCTATTCTGATTGTGTTTCCACAATATTGAAATTGTTTCTTCCTGGCCACTTGTAGTATTTTGTCCTTGATCTGGGGATTCTGGAACCTGGCTATAATATTCCTGGGAGTTTTCTTTTTTGGGATCTTTTTCAGGAGGTGATTGGTGGATTCTTTCAACCTCTATTTTGCTCTCTGGATCTAAAACATCAGGGCAGTTTTCCTTGAGAATTTCTTGAAGGGTGATTTCTAGGTTCTTTCCTTGATCATGGCTTTCAGGTAGTCCAATAATTTTTGAATTGTCTCTCCTGGATCTATTTTCCAGGTCAGTGGTTTTTCCCATGAGATATTTCACATTGCCTTCTAATCTTTCATTTGTTTGGATCTGCTTAACAGCATCTTGATTTCTCAAAGTCACTAGCTTCCATTTGCTCCAGTCTAACTCTGAAGGAATGAATCTCCTCAGTGAACTTTTGAGATTCTTTTTCCATCTGGCAAATTCAACTTTTTAAGGCATTCTTCTCCTCATTGCCCTTTTGGGCCTCCTTTGCCATTTGAGCTAGTCTGTTTTTTAAGGTGTTGTTTTCCTCAGTCAGGCTGTTGACCCTCATTTCATACTTTTCCTGCATCCTTCTCATTTCTCTTTCTAATTTTTCCCTCCACTTCTCTTATTTGATTTTTAAAGTCCTTCTTAAGGTCCTCTATGGCCTGCAACCTGCTCATGTTTTCCCCTGGGGCTTTTGGAGCAGGACTTCTGACCTCACAGTCCTTTTCCCGCTCTATGCCCCCAAAATAGGAGTCTAGGGTTGCATTTTTCTGTTTCCTTTGCCTTGGCATGTTGCCACTTAATTGCTTGGCTTTTGGGCTTGTTGCCATACTATGGCTTTAAGGCCAGATAGAGGAATTTTCGTCCCGAACGTGTGGGGGGCAACTTCCGTTTCTGGCAAGCTATAAACCCACCCACAACTTCCACCCTAGATCACAATCCAGATCCAGGAGGTTAAAGCAAGAGCGATTACCCCCCAAGACTGATCGCTGGATCTCCCCATGATTTGTAGGCTGGGAGCCCGAGCTGCCTCTGAAAACTACAAAATGGCGTGTCTCCTCAGCGGCTTCTAGCCCCCAGGGGAGGGAGCTGACACATTCCCCAAATACAGGTCCATAGGACACTAACCTCTTACTTTGTCCTAGGCATGTCTATGTTGATAATTCTGGAGTCGCCACAGCTCCTGGTGTTCTGGGGTTCCTCCAGCTGGCTGCTGGCCCTGCCGCCCTGGGGCTAAAACCTCGGCTCACGTGGACCTGGGCTCGGCTCGGCTCAGCTCCTGCGCTCTGCGCTCTGCGTGCCACCGGCTCCCAGACCGCTGTGCTGGTCCTTCCTGCAGGGCTGCTGGGCTGTCCTCAGCGGGAGGTTAGCTTCTGTGTCGTTCTGTGGGTGCTGGGGCTCCAGAAGTTGTTCAGAGTCCTTTTTTACATAGTTTGTGGGGAATCTGGGGGCAGAGAGGCTTGGACGAGCTGTTTCTACTCCGCCATCTTGGCTCCGCCCCCCCACTCCAATACTTTTACCAAGAAAAAAACCTCATGCCTAAGTCCTCGGGGTCACAAAGAGTCAGACACAACAACTGAAATTCTATAGACTAGATAGATAGATAGATACACACACACATATACACATATGTATATGTGTGTACATATGAATATATAATACATGCATTTAGTCATAATGTGAACTAAATCTCATGTTTAAAAAACGTGGGTGGTGTTTTTAGAGTAAATGCAGGTGTAAACATACTAACCATAATAACTTGTTAGCTGCTTCTTTTTCAAAATAATAGAAACAATAGACATTTGTTATCTTTAAAAAAAAAGCATCTAAATGATCACCTTGGTCAGGATGTTCATGCCAGTAAATATCCTAAAAACACAGTTTTAAAAACAGCTAATATCTTCGCCCTTCTTCGCTTCCCCTGAGCCTTGGTTTTTTGTTCTGGGCTTGTGATTCCATCCCCATAAGGAATTCCTGGTATAGAAATTCCTACAACTCAATTCATCACCAATTTATACTTTTAGAGGGTGGCCACTGAAAAGTTAAGTGATTTGCCCAGGGCCATGGACACACCATATTTCCAAGAAAGACTTGAAGTCAAGATTACATCATCATCATCATCATCATCATCATCATCATCATCATCATTATCTTAGCATTCACATGGGACTTTGAGGTTTATAAGGCACTTCAAAAACATTATCTCATTTTATCTCATGACAACCTAGGAACTAGATGCTTTTATGACTCCCATCCTACAGACTAGGAAACTATGGTAGAGTTTAAGTGGTTTTCCTAGGGGGGCACATAGTCAATAAATATCAGAGGTCAGATTTGAACTCAAGATTTGCACTCTTTCTATTATGTCACCTTCCTGCCTCTTCCTGTCTTGGAGGCCAAGTCACTCTACTATAGCATACTTCCTTCTCATTTTTAGTGTACGGGTTTAATGTGAATACATAAATAATGTCTAGATATATTTAATCCTAAATTTATTTCTTAACTGAGTTTTTTTACTCAGGGTGAGAGGAAGGGGAAGTATAAATATTTAATGTTGACTTCATCTTGGTTCCCTTGATGATTCTATCTGGCCATCTGTGAGTCATAGAACACCACAGTCTTCTAAGAATAAAAATTGCAAGTAGCCCAGAAGACAATTGAGATACCTAATGGGTGTAATAAGGCTACATGCAGCATGTGACCAACAATGGTTTACATGCAAGAAGTGCCATAAGAAACATCAAGATCATGTGTGACTGATACAGGTTTGTCATTTACCTCAAGGAGCAAGAAGAAACAGCAATCTAAATAGTGAACCAATATTTACTAAATATCAAAAGACCCAGAAGAAGTTCTCCACAATGTTGGTTAGATCATCTATGAAGAAGTCATACCATTTCATACCTTTGACCAAATCATACCATTACTAGGCCAATACCACAAAGAAATTTTACAAAGAGGAAAAGGATCCAGATGTACAAAAATATTGATAGCAGCTCTTTCTGTGGTTCCCAAAAATTCGAGATTGGGGGGCTGTCCTACTGGGGAAAAGCTAAACTGGAATATATAAATGTAATGAAATATAATGGAAGAAATGATGAAATGCACAGCTTCAGGAGAAACTGGGAAGACCCTGTGAAATGATGCAGAATGAAATGAGCAAAACTAGAACAACTTGTGCAATGATAACATCATAAAGAAAATCAACTTTGAAATTCTCTAGAACTCTTATCATTGTAATGATAAACCACAAGACCAAAAAAGAATGAAAGTAAAACATATTACTCACCTCCTGCCAGAGAGGTGATGAACTTCAAATGTAGGAAGAGATAGATATTTTCAGACATGGCCAAAGCAATATATTTTGCTAGATTATGTAGCTATGTCAATTCAACAATTATATGTTTAGGGCACTCTTGCTAACACTATGTGCTGAGGACTTTCTTTTTCTATTTTTTTTTTGCGCTTTTTTTGGAGGGTAATTGGGGTTTTGGCTAGGTTTTTTGTTTTGTGTGCGTTAAGTGTCTGAGTCCAGAGCCGAACTCAGGTCCTTCTGACTCCAGGGCTGGTGCTCTAATCACTGTGCCACCTAGGCGCCCCCCTCTTTTTCTATTTTTAGTAAATTTGCCCAGCAGAAGAAAAGTAGTGGGAAAGAGATATTAATTAAAAAAAAAAGAAGTGTGGGGGCAGGGGAAGATACATAGAAGGACAAAACCTGGAATAGTACAGAAAAGCCAAGAGTAGGTTTTGATCTGCACTGATGGAGATAGTACCCATTTAGTTAAGATTACAGATCCATGGAATTAGTTAAATGATTTTTTTGAATTGCAAATAAATAACGTAGAACAGCAAAGAAGTTACAGTATAATATTTCCAAACACTTAGCCTTTTTTTCCCTACCTTGTCCTCAAGAGATCAGCTTTAGTGAGTCATTCTTACAAGAAAGACAGAAATCTGAGTTTCTCCCATCATTCTCTCCACCCCCAACCCCTACTGTGAACAAGAAATTCTCTTACAGTCACAGGTGTTTTTAACTTATCTCATCATTATTACTAAAGCTCCAAAGTTTGGTTGCCTGGGGCAGTTCTGTACCAATAAAGAATTAAAGATATGATTCCAACTCCCCAAGGCCTGAAACTAGGTTTGCACTTCCTAGGTTGGATTTCAGTTTCTAATTTGGTGCCGATTGAGATTACAATGTAGTAATTGAAGCATCCGTCCCCTGTAGGCTGAATAGACTAGACACTGCTTGAGAGTAATTGATGAATAAGAGGGCTTTCCTTTATACCTGTCAGTAGCACTGGGTTGAAACCCAAGCTCACTGACTAAGTCTCTTCAAATTTACTGATCTGGTTTTCCTACAATTCCTCTTACATCTTGAGCCAAAGCTCCATGATCCTATTCCTTGCAGAGCTCTTTACTCAAAATACTAAAATTGTCGTGCTGTGCCACTATAAACTTACACATGGAGCTTAATAGATTTGAATTCGTTCTTGTATAAAATGGAATAAAGGTAATTAGAGTAATTAACAGAACCTAAGGCAGCTGAATTAAAACTAAATATTAAAGATCTTTTCATTTTGGACCAGACTTGTGATTTCATTGGCATAGGAAACTCTACCAATACAGATTCCCAAGTCCTCTGAAGCTTATACTCTTATAGAATTACCTGGGGGACTGAGAGGTTGTGATGTGTTCAGGGTCATGTAGTTACTATGTACAAGAGGAAAGACTTGAATCCAGCACTTCCTGACTCCAAGGCCAACTAGAATATATTTATACAGATGGTCTTTTGCACACAAAGTACAAAAAAGATTTTTTTGAAGAAGTAGTTTAGTCACATATTAAGTAAAGAAAGCCAGTCATGAAACTGATTATTGATTGAAATGGATTATTGATGAAATTAATTTTTCTTCAACCAGGTCTCAACCTGGGCGAAGAAGAATGACTCTCTAGGCTCATATTTTATCTCTTGAAAATCATGTTTCTCAGTCCTGATTCAGTACATTATTTCATCCTAGACACACAACTGGAGAACAGGGGAGTTATAGAAAGGTGATAATAGCAGAGGTCTCAAGGATCTCATCTGTTCAATAGACCTCCCTCAAAAACAGCAGGAAAAAGACAAAAAAGAAAAACCATAAGAAGCACCCAAAATATTTCTTAAACTTTTCAAAGTCTTCTTGCACAAAATGAATAATATGGAAATGTTTTACGTGGTTACACCTGTATAACCTACATCGGATTGCTTACCATATCAGGGGAAAAAAAGGAAAGAAGGAGCAATAGAATTTGGAACTCAATTTTTAAAAGAATGTTAAAAAGTGTTTTAACATATAATTGGGGAAAAATAAATACTATTAAGGATTAAATAAGTAAAACTACTCAAAGAAATGAATAAAGAAAGGTTCTAACAAAATGAGAAAAAATCATGAAAATATTCAAACAACAGTAACACCAGAAACAAAGCTAAAAGTTTCTCAACACAACAAAAGAGGTAATAAACACCTTGAAGGGATTAAAGGGAAAAAATTAAATTAGTAAAAATATCATGAGATAAAGAAGAAACAGAGTGTGACTATAGACTCTCAGGACAAGAAGATAATGAAACTTAACAATTTAGAAATATCTGTGGAAAATATAAACAAAACAATTGCTTCAATGAAAAACAGTTACTTTGCCAGTATAATAGTGGAAATTAAAGCAGCAGAAAAACAAATCCAGAGAATGACCCAACTGGAAAAATATTTCATAGCTATGCATACAAAAAAGATAGCTTTTGAGGATAAAACAAAGAAAAAAATTCAAGAATTACTGATCTTCCTGAAAACTTTGAAGAATTTGGCTACTATATTTCAGGAACTCATACAAGAAAATATCAAAGTACCAAAAAAAAAAAAAAAAAGAGAGAGAGAGAGATACATATTATAAATTAACAGAAGTTGTTTCAGCCGGGCTGAACTCCAATCCACTGGTAGAATGGAACTCCAAGTTTCATGATTTTAATGATAAGGAAATGATTTTACAAGTAAACATCAAGAAAAAGCACACATGTGTATTTGTATAAATAGTATAAAGAGAGAGGGAGTGAGAGGGAGTGAGAGAGAGAGAGAGAGAGAGAAAGAGAGACAGAGACAGAGAGAATAAGACTATAGGAGGTGGCACAGTAGATAAAGTATTGGACTTTGGAGTAAAGAAGACCTGAGCTTGACTCTTGATTCAGAAACTTTCTTAGTAGTTGTGTGACCTTGCGCAACTCACTTGACCTCTCAGCCTCAGTTTCTTTATCTGTAAAATGGAAGTAATGCCCACTTCACAACTATTAGGATTAAATGAAATAATATTTGTAAAACACTTAGCACGTCACCTGGCATATAATAGACACTTGAGAGATGTTCCCTTTCTTCTTCTAAAGCCTTGGAAAAAAAATAGGAATACTATTCACTCACTCTAGAGAAATGGAAAATGCTCAACACCAAGACTGAGCAGAAATCTTAGTTCTAGTCCCAACTCTACCCTTACCTAGTTCTGTGACCTTAAAGAAAAGACATTTAACTTGGAATAAGGGGTCTCCATGGTTTGTTCCAAATTTAAAATTCTATGGCTCCATGGCAATGGAATCAGGAAATTTATGTTTGCTACTGCCTCTGCTATGGATTCTAGAAAAATAAATCCCTATGCTTCTTTTTCCTTCAGCCAACCAGTTATAGGAAATGGTGATGAAATGACTGTTAACCTGGTTGTAATTTCAGAGAAATATAAGGATTCATGCAGAAGTCACTAAAATGCTTTGAGGTCTTGGAATAAAAGTATTATATAAGTAAAGCACATTTTTCCATGTGTGTATCTGATTGCAGTTATTTTGAAAATCAGCAGCCTAGTTTTATATCTGTACTTGACTTTGTAATCTATAGGAAACTACATTTAAAATCTCCCATAAACTGCCTGAGTGTAGGGATTATTTAATTTTATTTCATATTTACATCCCTCACAGCTAGCACAATACCTGGTACATAGTAAATGTTTGATAAATGCTTGTTGATTTTTTAAAAGAAAATCAGCAGCCTTATTTTGAATAAAATAACAATCTAGTCAATCCTAAAGGTAGAAGAAAAAATATCATAAGTGCTGAGGTTCTGAAACTTTCATTTTATTTATATGTAAAGTACATTATTAATTTTAAGGTTCTACATGAATGTCAGCCTTTCCCCTCTTTTATAAATTTCTGATTGGGTGGTTCCTCCTAGCTTAGTTCTCAATCATTAGAGACACAGCTCCTCAATTACTGAGACCAGTAAAGGACTGTTGCTTCAACCAGAAGCACAGGCCTTTCAATACTGAGCACACTTCCAGCTTCACAAAACCAGAGAATGTGCCATGAGAGCATCCCCATTACACTATTATTGCAGCAGATATCAAAAATTTTGTTATAACTTGTATACCTTGCAACATGTCACTTAGTATTTTATGGAAATTGCCAATTGCTTTTGATTTGGACTGAGCACACACACAAAATAGCCACACATGGGGGAGGAAATACATTTATTTTTATTCTTCTCCCACCCCACAAAGGATAAAAAAAAAATTTAAGTATTCTCTCAAACAAGCTGAAAGTCTCAGATGAAGGCACTGTAAGAGATGAATGGATTCCCAATTTACCAGCTATATCAGAAGTGTCAAGGTAACGCTCTGAAAAGAAGGCTATTTTTAATGATGGCTGAATCCAGATAAACTTCCCTCTGATTCTTCAAACAAAAAGATCTATACCTTGAAAGTAATTTTATCTGTTCCTTTTGATTTAATTAGCATTGGTAGCATGTGATTCCCTAATCAGTACTGACAGCTATAGCACTTCCCCAGAGCACTAGTACACATTGCCACCTGCCTTTAGGACAGCTCTGCTAGGAACCTCAAATTCACCTTATCCAAAACTGGTCACCCTCTTTCCCCACCAAAACCTGCTTCTCCTTCTTACTTCTAAGAGTTGCAACCTCAAAACCATCTTTGCCTTTATTCTTCATCCAATATAACCAATGCATTACAATGATTTGTTCATTCAACCTCCATAATTTGTCATTCAGTCGTTTCAGTTGTGTCTGACTCTGTAACCATTTGGGGTTTTATTTGGCAAAGAGAATGGAATTCTTTGCTATTTCCTTCTTCAGTTCATTTTACAGATGACATTAGACAGACGTGATTAAGTGACTTGTCCAAAGTCACACACAGCTGGTATGTATCTGAGACCAAATTTGGACTCAGGCCTTCCTGACTCCAAGCTCTACTCTCTATCTACTATGCTATCTAGCTGCCTGACCCTCCATAACAGCTTTCAAATATGTCACCTCTTTTCCATTCCCATTGCCACCACCCTAGTTCAAGTCACCACCACCTTTCTCTTGGACTATTGGAATAGCCTCTGAACTGATTTGCCTGCCTATAGTTTCTACCTTTTCAAATTAATCCCGAAGACATCTGCCAGAATAATCTTTCTTAAATACACAGTTCACATCAGGTCAAAAACCCCACTCACCAACATTCAATAATTCCATGTGGTTTAGAAAATAAATTCCAAAGGGCAGCGAGGTGGCGCAGTGAGTAGAGTGCTAGCCCTGGACTCAGAAGGACCTGAGTTCAAATCTGGCCTCAGACACTTAAAAACAAAAGCCTAGCCGTGTGACCTTGGACAAGTTACTTAACCCCTTCATCCCCAGATAGGTGTGATCATTTCTTCTTCCAGACTCTCTTAGTACTTTGTACTTTTTTTGTGTACATAGCATATTTTAGTTTGCACTATGGTTATTTGTGTAGTTGACATATCTTCTCCTCTTTAAGTTTCTGGAGAACAAGGACTATGTCTTTAGCAGATAGGTTATTAATAATTTTTGATGAATAGATTCAAATTCTTTTATCCATTCAATGAGCATCTGTTAAGTGCCCACTGTGTGCCCAACACTGTACCAACTACTGGGAATACAAAGACAAAATGAAATAGTTCTTTCCCTCAAGGAACTTTGATTCTTTGGGAGAGAACATATATAGAGAGAATTGAAGCCTTAATATATGTAATTTATAGGGGGAGGACACTAGCAACTGGGGGGAAGGGTACAGACTTGGGGGAGGGGAGATAGAGTAGTTTTCCTGTAGGGGGTGACTCTTGAGCTGAACATTGAAGGAAGCAAAGGTAAAGGTGAGAAGGGAGTGCATTGTAGGCATGGGAGAGAACAAAGGCACAGAGATTGGAGATGGACTATAGCATGGGTAAGAGCAAGTAGGCCATTTTGGCTGGAACAAATAATATATGAAGGAAAGTATAAAGTCTGAAAAGATAGACTGAAACTGGATTATACAGGACTTTAAAAGCCAAAGCAAGAAACTTGTGCTTTTTCCTAGAGGCATTTGGGAGTGACTGGAGAATTTTAAGTAGGGAAGTGATATAGTCAGACATGTGTTTTAGGAATATCAATTTGTTAGCTATGTGGAAGGACTGCAGAGAGAAGAGGCTTGAGACAGGACTACCAATTAAAAGTCTAGTACCATAGTCCAGGCAAGGAACGTTTTGGGGGCCCAAACTAAAGTGATGATTGTGTGAGTAGAATGAATAAATGAATGAAGTATTTCTTAAACAAAATGCACAGAAGTAGTGTACTAAGCACTGGGGATACAATTTAAAAAGTGAGACCCTTCTCAAGGATCTCACATTCTAACAGGGTAAAAACAACATATGTGGAAGATTCCAGCAAGTCAGATTAAATAGCCCATGGTCCTTTGGGTGTAACAGCAAAGCAGACAGTAATGCCTCTTCTTTAATGTCATTTCTAGTAATAAAATCTTATAATTTTCTGATGTTGAACCATTTGACAGTGACTTTGATGATAACAACTTTCTTTTGTGGCCTCTATTAGGCTTGGCACCTCCAGGAGCAGTTGTTCAGCTGTATCTCTGTTGAGGTTTCAGGTTTAAGGGTGCTCAAGACCCCAAAATATTGACATGTTGGGTCCTGCCAAAAGAATTTGACTCAAACCTTCTCTCAGCCAAAGTAAAGCAAAGTTTATTAAAGGTTCACCATAATGTGTAGACTCTTAAGGAGCCCAAGTATCTGTGATGCTTGCATGGACAAGTGGGCCAGAATAATCTGACACAGACTGAGTCTTCCCTGGATTAAGCTCAGCCTTGTCATGGAGGCAAGATGGATCTTATATGCAGAAAGATTAAGGGGTGATCTAGAGGAGGAGTTTGGGGAGGGTCTTGAGGAGGAGTCTAAGCAGGATCTTTGATGGAACTGAGGTCAGACTCCAGTAATGAGATTAAATGTGGGAAATAGTTGAAAGCTACCTGGAGATGATAGACAATGGAGGGCTAGGCTAGGTTTAGAGTAAGAGATTTGGGCCTAAGATAATGAAAGGCTTATGGCCTCAGGCAAATGCCTCATCAGGTGGGAAGATTCAATCAGAGTTCAAGGGATTTCCCAAGAGCCTGTACCCCATCATTTTCACAGGAATTTCTTCCCAGGATGATAGTTACAGGCATTAGATTGGAAGCTTTGTTCTTACAAAGGCTCAGGTTCAGATACTTGAGCTGTCTCCATTTGTAGAGCATAAAGGAGTGAGACAGAAGATCCCCGAGATTAAAAGTGGAAGTGGATTTTATTGCCATGGGACTGCCAGGGTCACATACCCAAATCAGACAGTGAATTGGCAGGGACAGTGTGCCAGTTTTTAAAGAGAGTCAATGAATATTACGTAATATTGGGGTACTTGGGATGGATATGTCTGTAATATCAATCTGTAACATCAGTTTGTAAATGGGGTGCTTTGGGATCTATGTCTGTAAAATAAATTTGTAAAACCAGTCTGTACAATCATATTTTCCACGCCCCCCCCCCAGCCTCAGAGCATTGACTCTGCCCCTTCCCCCTTCCAGCACTCTGCCCAGCAACAACTCATGACCTGTTTATCTCTGCTTGATCTATGAATCTTTCACTAAATGTTATCTCCCTTAGTTAGAGTGGCCAGCTGCACCATAAATTCTTCAATACCTTATCTATAGGGTAACTCCTTAGTCAATTATATACCCACACTGTCTCTGATGACCTTGGTGGGTGGCAGACTGGGCACTCTTTAGTGACTTGTCAGGCCTAAAACCACACCTCCAGCTAGGCCCCCCACCTTGAGCTATTTCCCAGTGAATCATGGGCAATACACCTGCGCAGTTGATATTAAAAGTGCATGGTCCTTTAAGCACTGACCACTCCTTAACTCCTCCCTGATCCCACCCTTACTCACCTAGTTAGCATAATTGACACATTAAAACTATGCCTGTGATCTCTGTAAGTTTGCAGGTTCTCTAAGAATCCTCGGCCGGCAGGCGGTGCTGTGCAGTGTAGCGATAAACTTCACAATTTCGGCTTCAAAGTTTGCTTGAGCCTGGTGAATTCCTTCCAGACTGAATGGAAGGGTTTCTGATCACTGATAGTGATCAGGGTCCCTGGCAGAACCTCTTACCCTCCTCCCTCCTTATCACCTTTCCCTCCCCAATATTACATAAGCCAAAACTACAATCAGTGATTGGTCAGTATATGTTTGAATTGTGCACTAGCTGAGGGACAGGAAACCTAGAATGGGCAGAGATGGGGAACACCCAGTAAGGGGGGTAGAGGGGAGGGCAGGGGACAAGGAAGATTAGAGCAGGGATTTTACCTTAGGCTGAAACTCCTGCTGATGGATCAATTAGGGGAGGGGAAGGATAGAGTTATGCAGAAAAGCCTGCTCACAGATCAGTTAGGGGAAGGGAAGGGTAGAGTTGTGCTCAACACATTAAGGTCTAAGGGGAGATGGTGGTCAAGGTGGTGGTGGTGGGTGGCTTGCCTGGAACATGCTGCTTCCTATCTCTCTCTCTTGATGAGGTATGGTCTCTCAGAGTCCCCTTGACCTGTCCTTGAGTCCTTGAGGTACAGGCTCTGGGAACCTCCCATGGACTCTTGATTAAATTGTTTCATTTGATTTGCCTGAGGCAATAAGCTTTACATTGTGGCTGGGCCCAGACCTCTATTCTAGTTATTAACTACTAACTACTAACTCTAGCCTAGTTACTAGCCTAGCCCTACATTGTTTATCTACTTCCCACCCTTGAGTCTATCAAAGTGTCAATCCACCCTTGAACTGGTCTAGTCCACCATTGTTTGTGGTCTCCAGGTGGCCTTCAGCAACTTCCCACCCTTAATCACTCGTTGACCTCATTAACTCCTCTTGAAGACCCTCCCCAAATTCCTCCCCTAGGTCATTCCTAGATTCCTCCCACAACCTTCTGTATATAAAACCCTGTCTTGTCTTCATGAGTGTGAGCACCATAGAATGACCTAGTACAGGCTTATTCTGTGTCTAATATAATAATAAACTTTACTTTTCTTTGGCTGAGAGAAGACTTGAGTCGAATTCATTTGGCAGGACCCAGTGTGTTGGTATTTTGGGGTCTCCAGAGCAACCCTAACCTTCTTTATGGGTAACCTCTTCACTCTGCATGCCTTTGTGGCTTCAGTGAGGCTCCCTCTCCACTGGAGACTATCTCTATCAAGGTCTGAGCTAAGTTGTTGGTCAAGGTAATCACAGTCTGACCTGGCTGGCAGATGCTGCCCCTCAGTCACCAGAGAACAGGCACAAGAGATTTTGTGGCAATAGAATCAATAAGACATGGCAATTGATGGATGTGAGAGGGTTAGAGGGAGAAGAATTGAAAATTACTGCAAAGTCATAAACTTAGGCAATTAGAAGGCTGGTGATACAGAAGTAGGGAAGTTCAAAGGGCGAAGATTTGAAGGGAAAGATAATGAGTCTATAATAATAACAATAGCTAGTATTTATGTAGCACTTTAAGTTTTGTAAAGCCCTTTATACAAGTTATCTCATTTGATCATCCCAAAAGCCTAGAGCTATTAATATAATGATTCCCATTTTACAAATGAAAAAAACTAAGGTTCACAGAAGTTAAAAGATTTGTCCAGCATCTCACAGCTAGCCAGTGCCTGAGGCAGGATTCTGATTTTTGAGATGCCCAGGAGGCATACAGAGGAAAATCTAGAAAATGAATTGTGTTTACTCCATTTTTTTCTTTCCACTTTTGTGCCTCCATTTTAAGAAGAAAATTTACAAAAATATTTCCAACACATGATCTCTCCTCAATAACAGCTAAGTGGCACAGTGGGCAGATAAAGTGATGGATCAGGAATCAGGAAAGCCCTGAGTTCCAGTTTGACCTCAAGACACTTACTAGCTGTGCAAATCTAGACAACTTCTACATCAGTTTCCCCATCTGTCAAATGAGGATAATGACAGCGCCTTCCAGGGTTGTTCTATGTATCAAATGAGACAAGATTTGTAAAGCATTTTGCAAACTTTAAAGCACTATATAAGCAGACTATATGTAATATATAGAAATGCTGGTGATTACTATTGATATTTTTCCTGGGAGTTTAACTCAGAAAAAAATATCAATAGTAATCACCAGCATTAGCCCAGATATAAGCAGAGATTTTTCTAAGCAGAAATCTCTTAGCCCTAACCAGACCAGAACAAAATAATACAGAAGTAAAATTAATACATGAAATAAGCTAAGAATATGACCATGAAAGAAACTAGGACATAGAGAAAGTATGATTTGATAGGAGTTAAGTCAAAGTGAGCTGAGAGACTGAAGAGAAGGGAGGCCTGAATGGAGCCTGAGTGGCTGCCACCCCTGGACTTACAATCTATTTTACCTTAGGCAACTCACTTAACCTCTGTGGACCTAAATTTTTTCTTTTGTAAAATGGGGCAAGTGGGGGATGGGAGGGTTGTACTAGATGATTAATTAAGGTTACTTCCAGCTCTAAAAGCCCATGTTCTCTTCTAGGTCCCTGGGGTGGCTAGTACACTAAAAAGAGTTGCATGATAAACTTTTCCCACTTCATTATTTACTCTAGGGCAAACTCTACTCTTAGCCTCCACTTTAAAGACAGCAACAAAATTAATTAATATCAAAATGTATGGAAATCTCTTAAAATCCTCCCTTCCTTCAACAATTTCTTGATATGCTAAAAAAATTGGTTTCATATAGAATAGAAGACTATAAACTATAGCAAACTCAAGGGCATGTGGTTTTAAGGGAGTTAACTTACAGGTAAAGAAAAGATAAAAAAAAAAACAGAAACAACCTAGTATTTGATGGGGTATGGGCTCTAGGAAATCCCTAGAACTCTGATTGAAACTTCCCACTTGATGAGGCATTTGCCTGAGTCCAGAAGCCTTTTGTTATAGCTAGGCCCAAATCTTTGTTACTCTTAACCTAGGCTAGCCCTCCCTTGTCCAGCTATTTCCCACCCTTAATCCCATTATTGGAGACTAATCTCAGTCCCCTCAAGATCCTCTTTAGACTCCTTCTCAAGACCCTCCCCAAACCTCTTCTCTAGAACACCTCTAAATTCTCCCACACTCTCTCTGTATTTAAGATTCATCTTGCCTCAGGGTGGAGCCAAGATGGCAGAGTAGAAACAGCTCTTCCAAGCCACTCTGCCCCCAGATTCCCCCCAAACTATGTAAAAGGGGACTCTGAACAACTTCTGGAGCCCCAGCACCCACAGAACGACACAGAGAAGCTAACCTCCCGCTGAGGACAGCCCAGCAGCCCTGCAGGAAGGACCAGTGCAGTGGTCTGGGACCTGGCAGCGTGCAGCGCGCAGAGCGCAGGAATGAGCCGAGGTTTTAGCCCCAGGGCGGCAGGGCCAGCAGCCGGCTGGAGGAACCCCAGAACATCAGGAGCTGTGGCGACTCCAGAATTATCAACATAGACTTGCCTAGGACAAAGTAAGAGGTTAGTGTCCTATGGACTTTGGGACTGGTATTAGGGAATGCGTCGGCTCCCTCCCCTGGGGGCTAGAAGCCACTGAGGACAAACGCCATTTTGTAGTTTTCAGAGGAAGATCCCGCTCCCAGCCTGCAAATTTGTAGGGAAATCCAGCGATCAGTCTTGGGGGGTAATCGCTCTTGCTTTAACCTCCCTGGATCTGGATTGTGATCTGGGGTGGAAGTCGTGGGTGGGTTTACAGCTTGCCAGAAACGGAAGTTGCCCCCCACATGTTCAGGACAAAAATTCCTCTATCTGGCCTTAAAGCCATAGTGTGGCAACAAGCCCAAAAGTCAAGTAATTAAGTGGCAACATGCCAAGGCAAAGGAAACAGAAAAATGCAACCCTAGACTCCTATTTTGGGGGCATAGAGCGGGAAAAGGACTGTGAGGTCAGAAGTCCTGCTCCAAAAGCCCCAGGGGAAAACATGAGCGGGTTGCAGGCCATAGAGGACCTTAAGAAGGACTTTAAAAATCAAATAAGAGAAGTGGAGGAAAAATTGGAAAGAGAAATGAGAAGGATGCAGGAAAAGTATGAAATGAGGGTCAACAGCCTGACTGAGGAAAACACCACCTTAAAAAATAGACTAACTCAAATGGCAAAGGAGGCCCAAAAGGGCAATGAGGAGAAGAATGCCTTAAAAAGTCGAATTTGCCAGATGGAAAAAGAATCTCAAAAGTTCACTGAGGAGATTCATTCCTTCAGAGTTAGACTGGAGCAAATGGAAGCTAATGACTTTATGAGAAATCAAGATGCTGTTAAGTAGATCCAAACAAACGAAAGATTAGAAGGCAATGTGAAATATCTCATGGGAAAAACCACTGACCTGGAAAATAGATCCAGGAGAGACAATTTAAAAATTATTGGACTACCTGAAAGCCATGATCAAGGAAAGAACCTAGAAATCACCCTTCAAGAAATTCTCAAGGAAAACTGCCCTGATGTTTTAGATCCAGAGGGCAAAATAGAGGTTGAAAGAATCCACCGATCACCTCCTGAAAAAGATCCCAAAAAGAAAACTCCCAGGAATATTATAGCCAGGTTCCAGAATCCCCAGATCAAGGAGAAAATACTACAAGCAGCCAGGAAGAAACAATTTCAATATTATGGAAACACAATCAGAATAGCCCAGGACCTGGCAGCTTCTACACTGAGGGATCGAAGGGCATGGAATATGATATTCCAGAGGGCAAAAGAACTGGGAATGAACCCAAGGGTCACCTACCCAGCAAAACTGAGTATTTTGTTTCAGGGGAAAATATGGTCATTCAGTGGAATAGAGGACTTTCAAGCATTCTTGAGGAAAAAACCAGAATTGAATAGAAAATTTGACATCCAGACACAAGAAGGAAGAGATGCCTGAGAAGGTAATCAGGGAAAAGAAATCAAAAGGAACTTATCAAAGTTGAACTATTTACATTCCTATATGGAAAAGCAATAACTGTGACTGATGATATCTTTCTCACTATGAAAATAATGGAAGAAAGGGGTGTGGTCATATGAATACATATGTGAATGTGTGTGTATATGGTTATAGTTATATATGGATAGAGGGCATAGGTTGAATTTGTTGGGAAGGGAGAATACTCAAGGGATGAAATTATGAGGTGAGAGAGGAAAGTGGCAAGAGGAGATGGGGAGAGACAGGGTAGGGTAAACTATCCCATGTAGAAGAAGCAAGGGGAAGTGGTTGCAAAGGAGGGGGAGAATAAGGAAGGCTAAAAAGGCAAAACCACATTCACATTGAATTTGGTTCAGGGAGAAAATGACATACATACTAAATGGGATATCTCAACCTGTAGCAGGATAGGGGGAAGGGGGATGGGAGGAGGGATGATGGATGGGAGGGCATCCTTGGAGTGAGGGGAGGTTGGAAGTACCCACTCTAAAAGAGGGACAGGATCATGTAGGGAATGGACCACGTGGGGGGTGGGATGAGTGGGAGGGAATTATAAGCAGCCTTGTACAATATATCTACTATGACAATGTTTTGCATAGCTAGACATGTACAACATATACTGAATTACTTATCTCCCAAGAGGGAATGGGCAACAAGGGAGGAAGGTAATGGATCTGTAATTTGAGGTCGTAACATTAAATGTTTCAAATAAAAAAAAAAAAAAGATTCATCTTGCCTCCCTGATGGGCGGAGAATTCAATCTAACACAGACTTATTCTGTGTTGGATTATTCCAGCCCACTTGTGCAATAAAAGTGTCACAGATACCTAGGCTTCTTAAGAGTTTACCTATTAAGGTGATTCTTCAATAAACTTTGTTTTACTTTGGCTGAGAGAAGACTTAAGTTGAATTCATTTGGCAAGACCCTGTGTGTTGGTATTTTGGGGTCTCGAGTACCCCTAATCTTTAAATCTCAACAGTATTCATATAATTTATTCTTTACTATCCAAGTTTCTGGCTTGGTTCATTGTTAACCGACTCTAGGGAAAGAAGGACTAGGTATACTACAGTCTGGGACTCAGACTTTCTCCCCTGACTTAAGAGTTGCTTTATGAAGAGGGAAATACTGAATACTGAAGAGGGAAAGGTAATAAGGGTAGGGTAGGGTAATAGGTTCTGCCAGGGACCCTTATCACTCTCAGTGACCAGAAACCCTGCAATTCAGTCTGGAAAGAATTCACCAGGCTCAAGCAAACTTTGGAGCCGAGATTGTAAAGTTTATTGTTACGCTGCACAGCACAGGGAACCTGCAAACTTACAGAGATCACAGGCATAGTTTTAAGGAGTCAAGATATTCTAACTAGGTGAGTAAGGGTGGGATCGGGGAGGAGTTAAGGAGTGGTGAGTGCTTAAAGGACAATTGACTAAGGAGTTACCCTATAGATAGGGCATTGAAGAATTTATGGTGCAGCTGGCCACTCTTACTAAGGGAGATAACATTTAGTGAAGGATTCAAAGATAACTTATTGTTTCAAGCAGAGATAAATAGGTCATGAGTTGTTGCTGGGCAGAGTGCTGGAAGGGGGAAGGGGGAGAGTCAATGCTCTGAGGCTGGGGGGGTGGAAATGTGATTGTACAGACTGGTTTTACAAATTGATTTTACAGACATGGATCCCAAAGCACCCCACTTACAAACTGATGTTACAGATTGATATTACAGACTGATGTTACATAGATTGATGTTACAAACATATATACATCCCAAGTACCCCATCAATACTATTTTGTCTTCTTAGCTTAAGGGACAAAAAGAAGGATACAGAGATAGGGGAAGAGAGTAAGAGGCAAGAATAAAGGAGTAAATGCTAGGGAGCTCTCCCTTTGCAATTCCAAACAGTAAATTGCAGATGGTTATACCTCAATTTTAATATTGCCCCTCCCAAGCAAAATATTTAAATTTTAATTTAATTTGATTTTAACAAGGGTTTTCTGGAACAATTTTTTTACCCAAAGGAATGATTCTAATCTAAAATTTCAGGCAGATGATATTGGTAGCAAGTGGACCTTTCATTGCCTTTCCAATCACACCAGATACAAGGTGTTGAAGAACCATGACCCAAATGACTATTTTTTTTCTTCAGTGCTGCAACTCTCCAAGAATAGCAACTTAGCTACTGTCAATAATTAAGTTGAAGAAAAATAAAAGTTTATCACATTCATATGGAAATGCAGTTTTCCCTCTCAGTCTTGTGTGATCTATTGCTTGTTCTAAACAGATTATGGGAAAAGATTGATTCTTAGGACCAGAGGTATTACTACTTTACCCTTGATTTTACCCTTAATTTTATAAGGATTTATGTTGCTACTATTATTAATAGCTATCATTTATAAAATACTTTAAGAAAGACAGTCCTGAACATCTTTGCTTTGCAAACCAAAGAAAGATAAATAAATACAGCAACCAAGGACAAAAACAAACAAAATAACAACAGAGAGACCATTAAGATATTTCTTTCTAAATATAAATAAGATAACAAGGATAAAGGTAGAAGTCAAATAGTAGTGATGTTGGAAAATTAAGCCTGAAACATGAACTAAACCATGAAACTCCATCTATGCATGAATCTATGGTTTTTGTGGGACTAAATTACAAAAGGGGAGGGTGTGTAAATGGGGAAGAGGAAGGAGATAGGGGGAAATATGTGATTTGCTCTAATCAAATCAAAGTGAAGGGAAAATAGCCCCTGTTGTCTCTTAAGAAAAAGAAGAGTAAGGATTGTAAAATGGGGAAATATTGTTTTAATTGGTGAAAGAACTTATTGTTCAGTCATTTCAGTTATATCTGACTTTGTGTGACCCCATTTGGGGTTTTCTTGGCAAAGACACTGGAGTGCTTTGCCATTTCCTTCTGCAGCTCATTGATGACTATTCCATTGTGGAGGGGAGGAGATACTCTATAAAAAAAGAACGTTGGGATTGGTCCTTAAAATGAGACTCCTCATCTTGCTCTAGGAAAAGGGAAATCAGAGATCCTGACATCCAGAAGAATAGGAGATTATGGAACCAGGGTGGAGATTTAAAGACAAAGAGGAAAAAGTTACAATGATAAAGACAAAAATTAATAAAGTGTGTTCTTAGGGACATAGGAAAATTCCTACCCTGGGACAATCACATCCTATTGCTTAGAGGAATTGATATTTCTAAAAGTGAGTCACAAATTTAAAAGGGGACCGGGGAAGCAAGCTCTACAACTCAATAACATAAACACTTTAGAAGAAGAAACTCAAAATAGGTGCCTTAAAATTCCATGAAGAATACAGAGATTAAAGAAGGATTAAATGATTGAAAAGGCCATGAATCAAAGAATGGAAGTTTAGAATAGACAGAAAGGGTATTATAAAAAATAAAGGGAACAAATGAAAGAAACCCTTAGAAAAAGGCACAGAAAATAAAATTTTAAGAAACTAAAGAAGAAAAAAAGTTGAAAGGGGAGGAAAGAAAGGGAGATTTTCCTTGTCTAGTTAATTGAGAGGGAAAAGAAAGAAGGGAAGAACTACAAAAGGAAGAAATAAAAAGGAACTAATAAATTAAGTAAAACTCCAAAATTAGGGGAAGGAAAACCAAATTGGGGGTGAGGGTTGGGAGAGACTTAAGGGTGAAGGATGTGTGTGGGGAAGTGAAAACATCTCAGAACTTCCCTCCCCTTTCCCCCACTCCTTCTTCTGCTGTTAATCAGCAGCAAGCCCTTTCAAGAGGCTTTCAGATTTCCCACCTCTTCAGGCCCCTCCTCCCTTTCCTTTGCTGTCAATAAGCCTCCTCGGTTGTTTACCATTGAGGAAGATTTTCTCTTTGAGACTTGAGCCCATCCCACAACCAATGGGAGAAGGGACCCCATTAGGGTATAAATTCTTGCTCTGCCTTTTGTAAAGTGTCTCTTCCTCATGATCAGTCTTGGGGAAGACCCCCCTTTTCACCCAGGGAAGAGAATAAATTCCTGTTCCTATCCTAAGAGATCTCTGTATTCTTGATTGAATTTTGGATGAGATTTTTCATCACACACTGGGAGTTTGCCTTAAAGAAAATTAATCTAAAATAACTGAAGAGAAAAAGAATTGTGTTTACAGAGGAAGAGGGAGAAAACATCTAATTGAGGGGAACAAAATAGTGACACATGAAGTAAAACATAAACCAAAATCTATGACTTGTAGAAGGAATTATAATGTAAAACTAGTAACTTTATACTCTGCTGTGGCATTTTAAAGGCAATCTTGTATGACTAGTTACTGCTATGTTCAAGTTTAATTGAGACATATATACATGTGTTTTATATATATATATGATTAAATATGATATTTATTCATATCTGTGTAACCTGAGCCCCAAGGCCCTTTAGTTTGGGACTCTCCGTATTTATGAGATCAAAGCCCCACACCTAGCCTTAATCACCTGAATGGGTGTTGCCTCAGTCAAATTGAGACCTGTTAATGACCATAGCTAAAAAGCTCAACATCTCCCACAGCATCTGGGGTTGTCTTCAGTCACCCTGATCCTTATCTGGCTGCTGGACCCAGATGGCTCCAGAGGAAAGAGTGCAGCTGATGACTTTGCACAGCCCTCCCTCACTTAAATCCAGTTCTCTTGCATGTCATGGCATCAACTCTCTGATGTCATTGTCGTCTTTGAGAATCAAGAATAAATAACCTCTGGAGATCAAAGCCCCCCACCTACTTGAGGGGCAGAACTGGTGACAGCTAGAGAAAGAAAAGCTCCATGCTCTTGAGCTTCTTCCATCTCTTAGGAGTCTCAGGAATCTCTTTGGGCTCTTGTAGCAGCAAGCACCCCAACATCCCCAGGGTGGCTGCCAACACACGTTCTTAGATCTGCTTTTCAAAAGGAAAGCAACTCAAAATGGATCAACAAGCCTACTTTAATCAAACAAACGTATATTACCTAGTTCAGGGGGGAAAGGTCAGCACCCCGAACTTCAGAATATACAGACAGATCAAATAGGCTTCCAAACTGTCCAACCATTATATCAATACCAAATCACAGTTACCAGAGAGGGAAGCATCAACATCTGGGTTTTCAAAGCTGGGGGCTCTCAACAACGGCTTCCCAGAGTCTCATCTGGTCAAATCACACAACACTTCTCAAAGTGATCCCCAAAGCAAAGCCTCTCATCAGAGTTTATATAGCCTTCTCCTGGCTCAGAGAATGTAATAACCTTCTGGACCCATTGCCCAATCACAAAGTATCAAGGTGTGGGCTTTCCTGAAAAACAAGCCTCCCACCACAGGCTCCATGAGCACTTAAGCTAGGGGCAGGGAAGATCTTTAAATTTGCATTTCCATTACAGCTCTTCAGTCACTTCTGATGCTTCTGGCTCTTCTGTATTCCAGCTTCAAAGGAGGAGATGGATGAGGTCAACCTCACTTCAGGTTGCTGAAGGGAGAAGATGACTCTGGGAAGAAGCCAACATGAGAGGAGCAAGCAATCTCCATCATGTCCCTATACCCAGTTTTACCACATTGGGAGACTTTGAGAAATTTCCCCTTGGGTGAGATCTTCTGAATCCAAATCTATCAATCTACTGGAATGAAGTCAAACAACCACATAGACTTTTAAGGATTCATTTAGCCTCTCTTAGTGTCTTCACTCTAAAAGGAGGAGCTGAATGAAGAATACTTCCAGTTCCATGATTCCATGACTGACTATCTGGCTGGTTATAGGCATGTTTCATGAAGGTAGAATTTTATTTTCACAAGCAAGGTTTCTAACCTCATCATTTTCGTCATGGACATTTATATAGGGCTTACTGTGTGCCAGGCACTATGCTTAGTACTTTACAAATTGTATCTCTTTAGATTTACATAGCAACCCTGAGAGGTAGGTTTTCTTATTATTCCTATGTTACAGTTGAGGAAACTGATGCAAACAAAGGTTAAATTCTTTTCCTGGGGTCATAGAGCTAGAAAGTGTCTAAGGCTGTATTAGAACCCAGGTCTTCCTGACTCCAAGGCTGATACTCTATCTACTGTACCACCTAGTTACACAAGTAGCAAGAACACTTCATCAGCTCTCTGTGAAGAAAGTATGCTCAAGACAGATGGGAAGTTCTCAGAAATGATAATCTGATGACACAAACAGAGCTGATTCCAATGAAGAAAGCACCACTAAAAAGAACTATTTAGGAGACCAAAAAGCTACAAACACAGAGACCTTATGGATGAAGTAATATTTTTTTTTACCAACATATACAGAAGATGGAAGCAAGGGCAGGTAGCTGAGGAGACCACAGCTGGTCAGAACATAACTGGAGGATGGACTCCCGTTCTGAGTACCACTCTTTAGGAAAGATGTAGATAAGAAGCAGAGTGTGGGAGGCAGGAACTAGGACAATGAAGGAACTTAAAACCAAGGCATATATGGGCCAATTAAAGGAACTGGAGGTATTTAGTTTTGAAAATATATGTAGAGGGTTGTAATACAGGTAATCGTATATTTAAAAGATTATTACATAGAAGACAAATGGGACTTTTCTTTTTGGCCTGAGAGAGCAGAATTAGTGTCAATACAGAGAGATTGACAGACTTGGACTCAAAAGATCTCACCCAAGGGGAAATTCTTCAAAGTCTCTAATGTGGCTAGGTCTTGAGATAGGGAAAAAATTGAGAATTAGAGCTGTCCAAAAGTAGGATGAGCTTTCTTGGGAGGCAGAGGGGTCCCTATTACTAGAGGTAAAAAGTAAATGAAGATAGTGACTCCCTACTAGGTGTATTGTAGAGAGTGCCAACTGCTCAGTAATGAATCTAGCTAAAAGACCTCTGAGGTCACTTTTGGTTCCAAGAATCTATGATTTTATAAGAATGAATGTAAAAGAGTAGCAATGTACCCTGACCAGGCACCATCTAGAAGATTATATTTAGTTCCAGGTGACATATTTGAAGAAGGACATGACATGAACAATTGAGATAGTAATCAAGATAGTGAAGGGATTTGAAACCAAGTCATATAAGATCTGTAGAAAGATTCATAGATGTTTAAGATGAAAGAATTAAAGGGGACACAAGGTCTTCAAATACTTGGAGAGCTCTTACACAGAAGAGGGACAAGATTTGTTCTTTGCTTAGGCCCACAGGAGAGAACTAGGATTAGTGACTAGAAATTACAGAAAGATCACTTTTGTTTCAATATAAGAAAAACTTGCTAATCAGAGTATTTCAAAAGTGGAATTGAAGGACAGCTAAGGTGGGTCAGTGGATGAAACACTGGCCCTGGAATTAGAAGGACTTGAGTTCAAATCCAGCCTCAGAGACTTACTAGCTGTATAACCCTGAGCAAGTCACTTAAGTCCAATTGCCTCAACGAAAAAAAAAAAAACTGGAATGGGATGTCTTTGGAAGTAGCAAGTTCCCTGTTACTGGAAGTTCTCAATTAGAGACTGGATAATAGTCATGAACATTGCAGAGAGTATTTCTACTCCAAGTATGAGTTGGACTAAATGGCCTATAAAATCTTTTTCCAACTCTGACTTCCTATAAAAGTAAACCAAACTGGAGCAATCATGCTTTGTTCCAAAAAATGAAACAATTTTCCAATTCTCTGTAGCATTTATTACCTGACTAAATCATTTAGGCAATTAGTCATATTATGGTTTTTATTACCTGTTTTGTGTATGTAATTATTTTCTCCCCAACTAAATTATATGATTTTTAGAGGGTTGAAACTTTTGAAATTTTTGAAATTTTTAGAGGGTTTTCCTTTTGGCATTGCTCCCCACAATGCCCAATACGCATAATAGTAATTCAACTGACACTTGTTAAGATGAATTGAATTTTGTGAATATCTCAAACACTTCAAGTGTCATGTCCTCAGTAGATAATCAGCAGCTGCTGGAAGATAAAGATTAGAATGATAAGGACAAAAATTCAATAAGGTTTTATTATGCTCTTACAACATGTAAAAAGACGGGAACTCCATAAAGCAGATTAGATTATGAATTTCTCCAATGGCAGGGACTGTCCTTTGTCTTTCTTTGTAACCCCAATGCTTAAAATATTGCCTGGAACATTAGTAGGTACTTAATAAATCCTTATGCACTGACTGAGATACATAATTCCTATCCTCTGTCCGCACAATATTTATTATTGTCAGTGACAGGGATGTGATAGAATATAATTGAATAGAACATAATGAAAGCACCAGCAAAATACAGCAAATTATTATAGGGGGTCCAAAGAAGGAAAGTTTATTTCCAGCTGGTGGTGTTGAGAGGCAGGTTTCAGCACAGACTTTGTGGATAAGGTTGCATTTGAACCAGGTCTTGAGGAATTCAACATGGGAGTGGGGAGAAGGGAGGGAAGATCAGGATTTGAGTGAACTTGTGACCACTTCATAAATAAATAGATGATTTGGATGGGGTGTCGATGGGCAGCCTGAAAATGACAAGGACAAGACATGGTGGCTGTCTTTAAGTATTTGAAGGGATTTCCTAAGGAAAAGGGATCTGTTGCACTTGTTTTGCTTGACCCGGGAGAGTAGAATGGATCCAGTGAATGGAATTTGGAGGAGCAACAGATTTCAGCTTAATATGAAGAAAAAGTTTTGCAATAATTAGAAATGTCTAAAAGGGGTAAGAGTTGCCTACTCTACCCTAAAGATTTTCTAGTGGAGGTCAAATGACCATTTGTCATTGATACCACAAAGTAAACTGAGGATAAGGCATGAATTGATATAAATTACTTCAAAAGTCTCTTCTCACTATGAGATTTTTATTATTTTATGATTTGGCTGCCTAATTGAACTATTCGTAAACCCTGGACAGGATTAATAGAAATTACCAGTAAGGACCCAATGCAAAATTAATTTATTTGGGGGATTTCTTTAAGTGTTCCTTAATATAGTACTCCAAATGGAATAATTATATGAAGGAATAGGGAAAGTCATGATGAATTAGGGGCATTCTGGGAAATTACCATCAAGAACAGCTGCTAAACTTTATGGTTTTTAACATCATGCCTTGTACAGTCTAATGATGTGTACCTAGTGGGCACTCAATAAATAGTAATGATCATTTTGTTTATGATAATGGTGATTATCAGCACTGCAGCTAAAACAGTCCTGTGCCTTAATGTCTTCTATATGGTTTCTGGCTCTTTATCCAACTTAGTTTATCTCCTTACTTAAGGCACTTAGCCATCTGTGCCTCCAGTTTCCCCATCTCAAACACTTCCTAGAGAAAATCTTTGGGATATGTTTTGAGATCCTCCAAGGAAACATTCTACTACATATAAATACAAAGCAGGTATTAATGAACCAATTCCTTCTGGAGGGGTATACTTGAAGGCAATGAGTGAGCTCTAGGAAGCAAAATTAGCACTTTCAGCCTAAATAATACCCTAATCACCTGAAGTTCTTGATGCAAAAGTTCACAATATTACATTCAGCAGGCTATTATGGTTAATATCCAACAATAAATATCTTTAAAATGCACGGGTGTCTTGCTTCATTTTTTATGTGAGCTAACAATAAAATGTATCAGCAAAAAAGAATATGGTCTGTTCTAGTGAGTGATAACTGATGGACAAGCCTGCATGGGACATGACCTATGGCGTGGTGTCTAGAGAATGTTAAGATGTCTAGAGAATGAGAGGAATATCTATCCCCTGCCCCCAACATGTGTTGTGAACTCCCTTTGGTGGATTTATAGAAAGGGTAGCACAGAATGGGTAGACATATCCATATTGACAATATTGTTATCCACTGGAAAGCTAGAGTATTGTGTTAAAAACATTAGATTTACTCAAAGAAAAAACACCTAACTATACAACTAAATATACAATGACCTTTGTTTAAAGTAGTTTTTATGTTCTTCCTTCCTCAATCCTGCCTCCTGGTTTCCTTTGCTCCTTTCAAGTCCCAACTAAAATTGGGATTTACTGGCTAAATTTCTTTGAAGACTATGCCATAAATCCAAATCACTCTGGCTCTCATTGATTGGCCAACAGTAGGTCCCAGGCCAACCCCCACTTGGTCGTTGTTTGGGCCCTGATTGGCTCAGA
The DNA here is from genome assembly GCA_011680675.1 of Gymnobelideus leadbeateri. Taxonomy (NCBI): domain Eukaryota; kingdom Metazoa; phylum Chordata; class Mammalia; order Diprotodontia; family Petauridae; genus Gymnobelideus; species Gymnobelideus leadbeateri. The sequence goes on along the minus strand of WOXC01009968.1, from coordinate 631,664 downwards.
GTGAATGTAAATAGCAATTGTTTCTGTTTTGTCAGAAACCCTGAGGGTCTTCCCCTCCCAGATTTTTTTTTTTTGACTGGGTAAAAGAGGGTATTTTTTCTCTCCTCTAGCTTTAATCTCTGAATGGGCGTTGCGTCTAACTGAGGCCTGTTAAAGACCTTATTTAAAAACATCCAAGTCCTGCACTACATCCAGGGTCATCTCCAGTCCTAATCCATAACTTACCGTGACCCAGATGGCTCCAGAAGAAAAAGTAAGACTTGTAACTGTGCATAGCCCTTCCTCACTTAAATCCAATTCACTTTAATGTTATGGCATCACCTCCCTGATGTCATAGTCCTCTTCCAGTCTGAAGGACAAGCAACAACAGAATCCCACCTTCAATGTGAAGGTTTTCTGATCCCCATTAATGCTAATGTATTCTTGGTTGATTACCTGCAGTTTATTCTATTTATAGCTTGTTTGTCTTTAGTTCTTTGCATATTCTCTCCCCTATTAGAATATGAGCCCCTTGAGAAGGGGTACGGTCTTTTGCTCTTCTTTATATCCCCACAGAGCCTGGCACATAGTAAGTGTTAAATGTTGATTGACTAACTTGCTATCTGTAAAAGCAGACATATGGAGGGAAAAAATATACAGAACTATTAAAATGCCGTAGAGCACATGTTTCCAAAGCCAAATAAAAGCCTATTATCTGAGTGAACTGGCGTTCAAAAATTATATCTGGAAATATCACCACAATATATTACCTGCATAATGTGAGCAAAAGTGAGACCCTTTGAGGTACCTAGAATATCCTTGCTTCCCACCTTTGAGACATAAGCTTTGCTTTTGGTTTTCTTGTTGATTTCAGTTAAAGTAAACAGCGACTCTGACAGAAATTAGTATCTGAAAGGAAGATTAATTTGTGAAAACCCTTGTCTTGAATATGCACCCAAAGCAAGAATAATCTGGGGTGTGCTCTTCATTCTAAGTGATATGTTAGTTTATGATTAGGATAGGTTCATATATAAGTTCCCTTGATACTTTCAGAAGAGTCTCCTTGGTGATAGAATTCATTAGTCCTTCTTTCTTTATTTGATTCAGTCATAGTAAAATAATTTTCTTTGATGCTAAGGTAACTTTTTGATGCAAGATAACTTTCATTTTCCGAGTTTCACCAAAACTGTAACTATGATCGTAGATCAAGAAACCATCATTTTAAATAAAATGTTAAAAATTGTCTTTACATACATACTAAAAGGGTTATCTCACCCTGCTGGAGAGTAGGGGGAAGGGGAATGAGAGGGGAGGGCATTCTGGGAGGAGGGGAGGTTGGAAGTACCCACTATTGAAGAGGGACAGGATCAAAGTAGGGAATGGACCAGGTGGGGGGGTGGGATGGGTGGGAGGGAATTATAAGCAGCCTTTTACAATATATCTACTAGGGTAATGTTTTGAATAGCTATACATGTACAACACATACTGAATTGCTTATCATCCCTGAGGGAATGGGTGACAAGGGAGGAAGGGAATGGATCTGAAATTCGAGGTTTTAAAATTAAATGTTTCATATATATAAATACTATTATTAATACTATTTTGCATGTAATTGGGAGATAAGATGTTCAGGCATTGGGGCACAGAGACTCACCTCGCCCTAATGGTAAAGTCGAAGGGGGTATGGGAGAAGATATGGGAGAGAACAGATTGGATAAGGGGATATCTTGTGGGACTGCTATTCTGGGGTGGTGGGTAGGGGAAAAATGGGGGAAAAAATTGTAACTCAAAATCTGGTGGAAATGAATGATGTAAACCATAAATTAATAAAGCATTTGTTAAAAAAAAAACTGTCTTTACATGTAATTGGGGGGAAATTTATTTTTGAAAATTTAAATCTTAACATGGCCAATAAGGTCCTTGTTGAGAAGCAGTAGGAGTCAAAATATTAGGATTTTGTTTTCCTTAGGTCTTGGGATATTTTAAAACTTACTTTTCCATTCATTCAACAAATATTTAATTAGTATCTTTTGTGTGTAAGTCATGGTTTTCCACCAAATTGCTCCCCATCAAATGATGATTTTTTTTTAAGGTAAAGTTTAAAAAAATCACAAATGTCAAGATCATTTGTATATCTGGCATGTTGAATTTTTGTGTGTGATGTATTCTGGTCTATTACCTTTAGCATAACTCTTCTGTGCTCAATACAGCACCTCCTTTGTAATGGGTGCTAAATGTATATTGAATGTCTCTTATTGATAAGAATATAAAAAGACACTTGGGAGAGGTCACTTCCTTTTTAAGTAGAAAGGATTTAAGTGATAAAATTCTTATTAATATAACTGAAGAATTAGCACGGTCTGAATTAGGTCCCCTAAGGCCCAACACACATACTTGGAATCCACTCACCATCTTACTTTCCAGACCATAGTTCCCTTTCTACTACCTATAACTCTACTGTCTATGCAGGCTTCTCCCATTAGAAAGTAATCTCCTAGAGGACAGGGACTGTCTTGCTGTCCTCATGGCTTAATGACAAGTGCTTAATAAATACTTCTATTTTTTAAATTAAATTTCATTTTTTCCATCAAAAATCTGCCTTTTCTCCTCCCACTGATCTCTCTCCCACCCCCACACACTGTGAGAAAGAAAAGAAAGAGAAAACACCTGTTACAAAAGTGTCAACTCAAGCAAAACAAATCCTTCGCTGGATATGTCCAAAAACACACTTTTCTCAATCTGCATTCCGAGTCCATGACCTCTCTGTCAGGAGATGGGTGGAATAATGTGTTTTATCATGAGTCCTCTGGAATCATGGAATCATGGTTGGTCATTGCTTTGATCAGAGCTCCTAAGTTTAATCAATGCTTTTCATTCATCATCAGCCCTGAGCCTTTCTTTCTTTTCCTTTCTTAGCATTTACATTCCCCCTGGTGACCTGAAGATCAAGTCAGCCCAGGAGTGTTTGAAGAGGGAGAAGGAAATCAAAGAATTTATACTTAAATGCCTTTCACTCTTTCATGAGTCATTCCCTGGAAATCAATATCAGCTATCCATAAACTCCACTGAGCTTGTCTCTTTCATCAGTTCCTAGTAAACATTGCTACACTTATCCTCCCAGTTACTTATTATATTTCTTTTGTTTTTTCGCAGTGTGAAATTAATCTTGAGTCTCTGGGATATAAATAGTAGGAGAGGCTCACAATATGATTAAATTAAAGCTAGCATTCTAGATACTTTGTAATGCCTCATATTTAATTGACCAATCCCCAGAATATCAACAGCAAAGTAGTCTATGAAACCTGCAGTAAGCAGAAGAAAACCATTGACACCTATCTTTGACAGCTAAATGCTGCAGTGGATAGTCTTTGACTTCAGATACTTACCAGTTGTATGACCCTGGGAAAGTCACTTAATCATAGTCAGCCTCAGTTTCTTTGATTGCAAAGTGGGGGTGATAATAGCACTTCCCTCCCAGGGTTATTGTGAGAATCAAATGAGCTAATAATTGGAAAGTACCTAGTGCATTTGTTATTGTCTAGTCTATTAGTCATGTCTGATTCTTTGTGACTCCTTTTTGGGGGTTTTCTTGGCAGAGATATTAAAGTGGTTTGTCATTCCTTTCTCTACCTCATTTTACAGATGAGGAAATTGAGGCAAATAGGATTAGGTGATTTGTCCAGGGTAGCTGAGGCCAAATTTGAACTCAGGTCTTCCCGACTCCAGGCCCAGCATTCTTTCCACTGTATCACCTAACTCTGTAGTGTGCCCTTAATAAATGCTTGTTTCCTTCCTTCTTTTCTTTCTTCCCTGCCTTAGATCTTAGTACAGATTTAAATTCCAGCTTTAGTCTCCTATATTCTGATCATCTGCCATTAGTTCACATGTATTCTAACTGTAGAAATCTACTAAGAACACAACAAATTAATGTTGTAAAAGATCAGTAGAATTTAATAAATATTAGGGACAGATCACCTTAGTACAGAGTAATTTATGATGCATGTTAATACTCTGGTGGAAAACAATGTTGATTGATTCATATTTTCCTCCCACCAGGGTGGGGCCAGAAATCTCAGAGTGGTCTTGGTTCATCTGATATTGAGTAGTTGGCATGAGTCAGCTGGGGGGGGGGGGGGCATTCACACACTCCAGATCAGCAAGGGCTGAAAGTAGAGGACAAGTATTGCCTCTCCTCACCAGCTAATTCCAGATTTCACCTTGACCTGCAGTAGTCGATTTAACACATCAAATAATTAGTCCACTATTTTCTTTTCCCAGGAGTCTATTGCAAATCTTTATCTTTGAACTAAGAAATCAATGCACTCTAGTGAGCTGTGATTTTATTATCATGCTAAGCCCTGCTAATGCATACTTAAGATATGGCTGACAGGCTTTCCAACAAAACAGGATTAGTGAATTTATCTCTAGATTGGACTTTCAAGATCCCCCAGTCAAACCCCATCTCATTTTATAGATTCAACTCATTTCAACATTTATTTACAAGCACATTTACAGTGCTAGGCACTGAGCTATGTCACTGATGTGCAAAGACAAAACCAAGACTGTCCCTGCCTTCAAGGAGGTTATACTCTCTTGGATAAAAATAACATGTGCGTAGCTAAATAGATAGAAAGTAAATTTGGTAGAGATCTGGAAAGGCTTCATGTAGGAGGTGGTCCTTTAGTTAATTCATCGAAAGGACCAGGAATTCCAAAGAGAGCTTTCTAAATCAGATACCCAATCTATGTAAAAGCACAGAGATTAGGTCTTTAATATCAAGCACAGGGATCAGGAAGTAGTTCCATTTGACTGAAATGTAGCATTTGTGAGGGGAAAGTAATGTAATAAAGTAATAAATAATAGAAAGATAAGTTGAAGTCAGACTATGAAGGGCTTTCAATACCAAAGAGAAGAGCTTGTGTTTTATCCTAGAACTTATTGTCCTAATCCACCCAAGAGGTGACTGAAGGTTTGGCCATGTGACTGGAGAAGGGAATTGAAGCCAGGAAAGTGAAATGATTTGTGGGAGTTTGCACCAGGGAGGCAAAATCAGTATTCACATGTAGATCTTCTAATTCCAATTCCCACACTCTTTCCATTACATCACACAGTGTCCCTTTGTTCACAGAAAGCTGGGACTGAGGTGATAATTTCAGCTTTCTCTCTCTCCCAATGGGATGAAGCAGAAACCCTACCAAGAGACAGCAATAGAAAGAGTGAAAAATGATGCTTATTAGTGTTCTCTGGTTGTGTAGGTTTAAAAGAAATTATTATTCCATGTGACTAAAGAACAGAGCTTTGGTAATTCAGATATTCTGGCTAAGAGTTTAACTTGTATATATTTGGGATTCACATGTCATTGTAGAATTGTGAAGTGTTCAAGGGTCATATTATCAATATTAATCATTATTACACTTGCAAAATCAAGAAGTGCCACTTTATAGAAATATTTGGCTATCAGCAAATTAAATTACACTAGCTTTTTACACTTATATTCAGAGCAAGGGTACTGAGGTTCACAAGTTTTTTTATTAATAACTATATTTTAATATAATTGGCTTCCTTTGTAATCCTATGTATTTTATTTTATGCATTTAAAAACAATATTTTGAAAAGGAGTCCATCTGTAAGCTCCACTATAATGAAAAAGGGGTCTATTACACACAAAGAAAGTTAAGAAAAGGTTAAGAATCTCTAATATAAAGGAAGATTAAAGGTCCCTCCCATCCCTACCACACTTTCCTTTCTTCTGCTCAGTGCTCCATCCAATAAAGTCAATTCTGGAACAATTCTTGCTCATCTTTATAGCATTTATTAGAAGAGTCTCTATGTGTCCACTATTAGATATTTTCTTTATAATTCTCTGTGTTAAGAAATACCACAAGAAAATTCTACTGTAATGTTGCATAAATGATTATAGAAAATTATAACTCCACAGTGACACCAGTCAATAAATGAGAAAAAAGAAAATAGGAGAAACCTATACAAATCTCCTTGAGTTTACAAACTTCTTTTTACATTTTTATTAAAATGTTAATCTTTAAGTCATAGAAATTCACTCTGCATTGATCTGTCAGAAGCCATTGATCTGCTTCAGACACATCTAAGAAATACGCCCACCATAACCTGCCTCAGCAGAATTTATAATATACCTATTTCTTTTTCCAAAACAACACAGAAATGTGCACATTTGGCAAATTTGTGTAAACTAGGCAAAACTTCCCACTTGATTTTTGTTTTAAATAAAAGTTATAATGACTTTACCTGTTTTTGAAAGCTATACTACAAGGAACACATTAAATACACTGGCAAAAAGCTATATATGTGAGGTCTGTCATGCACAGAGGAAGGAGCAGTACAAACCTCAAGAGTGTATGTAACAGTCGATATTTGTGCTTTAGGTCATCCACACCAGAGGTGACACGCAAATGAGGAGAGGTAGCAAAAGGACTATTATTTGCAATAAAAACATAGGTTTTCACCCCACACAGTAAAGGACAGTAATTTTGCAACATGTAATACCCTGAAGCTTATACTCAAGATACATATGACAACACACTCAAAGAAAGGAAAGGTGGGAGGGAATACCCAAGGACAGCCTGAGTCCCCTCTGAAGGGCAGAAAGGCTTCTTTGACCAGAAAAGGAAAGGCAGGAGAACCCAAAGCATTTAGAATCTAGGCACAGGGTGTGAAAGGAGGGAGATTTATTTGATGCTCCTATGAGCATGAATGAGAGCAACTCATTTCCTTTACCTCATAAGTCTAGTGGCCTTGGGTGGTAAGGGTTCAGTTACCTGAAATGCCTCTTTTTTTTTTTTAATGGATTTGAACTTGTTGGTACAAGTCACTAGAAGAGGTGCTATCCTGCTTCCAGGAACCCCCTTGAGTCTCACATCAGAAATTCATCTGAAAGAAGCAAACCTTAGAAATAAGAATTTATTGGCTATTTAAGCTTCTCATTCATTTCAGACTGATTTCTCAGAGAATCCAGTTTACATAAAGATGGGTAGAAATTGTCATATAATTTCAAGAGGGAATTTGTTCTGTGCAAAAAAAAAAAAATTAGAAGCTAACCCATTTATATCTTTTTAAGTACTTTTACTTCTACTGGTCTTCATTTGGTACCTTTTACCTTTCACTTAATACAGTAAGAAGAAAAACTATAGTGTCCTGGACACTTTTCTTCTCAGTCTTTCCTGATTCCTACCTCTTGGTTTCTTTTAAGTCTTGCTTAGTGACTGATGGGGCAGTTAGGTAGCCCAATGGATAGAGGCCTGAAGTCAGGAAGACCTGAGTTCAAATCTGGCCTCAGACACTTATTGGTTGTGTAACCCTGGACAAGTCACTTAGCCCTGTTTGCCCCAGTTTCCTCATCTGTAAAATGAACTAAAGAAACAAATGGAAAACTACTCTATGCCGAGAAAACCCCAAATGGGGTCATGAAGAGTTGGACAGGACTGGACATCAGATAAATAGTTATTGATAAAGACTGGACTTGTGATTAGTATAGTAGAAGGAGTTCAGTGAGGAAACTCCTTCTACCAAAGCAAAATGGTAACTTCTCTGTAACTTAGAGTTTTAGTAAGTGGCCAAGAGCACTGAAAGATTAAGTTACTTGTCCAGAATTACTCAACTAGTATATGTCAATGGAAGGACTTGAACAAAGGTGTTCCTGGTTCTGAGAGCAGCTCTTTATCCCAGCTGCCTCTCTCAGTTACTGATTCTGTCACAAGATGTGGAGAGGGGAAGAGGATGCAGTTTTTGCAGCTACATATATCCTTTCCAATACTTACTGCAACCTAGAGGATTGTTCTGTGAAACTTAAGTTCTAAGAAACTTAGGTGTTACTGGTTAACCTTTTCCACAACCAGTGGTAGTATTTCATTTTCTACATGTATAAGGGGATTTATATCCCCTTCCTATATCACAGTGTAAGGAATAAGGAATCACTGTGAAATGTCAGTGAGAGTAGTTTAACCTCCTAGAAAGAAAAGGGGCTGGATAAGCATTTTTTAAGTCTTAACAGTTTAAGTGATATTTAGGGACATGAGACATTTGATCTTGTTTTTAATGACCTATTATTTGCAGTTGTCTTGGGCTTCCTTCAGACAGCTATTGTTCTAATGGCAGCTGAGTAATTTTCTTAGGTTCCTAACCTCCCAGGTGAATATGGGAGACAGGATGAGGAGTCCTGGGGAAATGTAAGGAGGGGCAGGGGGATCTTCTGTAGTTTCCACAAAATAGAATGTGAACTTTACCATTAACATTTGTGACATAGAGACATATATAAAAATAATAATAATACTTGGATCTATATTTCTCTTTCCCATATTTGTATTTAATACACACACACCATAAGAGATTGCAATGCTGATCCATGGGATCCCATGATATGGCCAGCCTCTAGAAGGCTGAGCCCCAGGACTAAGAATCCACTTTTGGAAAGATGCTGACTTTATTGTTTCTGCTGATCTTCCTCTCTATCTTTCCTGGCTTAGTCAACTTGGTCTGGATCAGTTCCTCTGGAGTGTTTCCCAATGGAGGAAGCAACCGTTTCTTGCTGTTTCGGTTTTCTGAGAGCCACTGGGGAGGCAGTTCAAAGGGTCCAAAGCCAAATTGTAGGGAATATTTCTCAGGGACTGCCTCAACCTCTGCAGGTATTGCCAGCACTCCATGACCAATAGAATCTACTGTACCAGGTGGTGCTGGAAGAGTGGCAGACTGTAACTCTTGCTCTACCTCCAGACTATCAGCACAGATTTCCTTTACCTGGTAGTCAGTAGAGTTAATGGACTTGATCTCATTCTCCTCCTCATCCTCTGTGGACTTGAAAATCTGCTGCTGTCCAATGTGGAACATCTCTAGGAGCTGGCTTCCCGAGCGCACACTGGGTTCCAGGGCCCCATCAGGGACCCCGCTCCCTGAGCTGACCACATTTCGACGACTGTATCGGCGGTGAAGTTGAACCAAGGTTCCCACCAAGCACTTACGGACAGATTTATTTACAGTCAAGAAGAGTACAGGATTGGCCAGGAGAGACACTTTTGGCAGCCAGATGGCAGTGAGTAGCAGGAAGACTGATGTGTCGGAGACATTGAGCACCGCCCTGTAGACGACCAAGGTAGCATAGGGGATGCTACATAAGATGAATATTGTCACCATGGAGAGCAACATGGAGTGTAGCTCAGCCTCCCTCTGAGAGGCATAAGGGATGGATATGGTGTTCTGCGGGGTCCGGAGAGCCGCAATGATGACCTTCTTCTTCTGACTGGCGCTCAGGGCCCGTCGAATGAGAATCATGAAAAGGAAGACCATGGCCACAGGTACAATGACAGTAGTGATGTGATAGATCAGGACATACAACAAGTGGCCTAGGTTATAGTTCCAGACATCTGTACAGGTAGACATGGCATAAATATCAGCTACATTGGTCACAGCAAACACAGGAATGCTAGCCACCACAGCATGGGCCCAGATGTACATTACCAGCTCACGGGACTTGGCATCAGAGATTTTTCTCTCTAATGGGTATAGGACTGAGTAATACCTGCAAGATAAACAAGAAAAAAAAGTTTTACAACAGAAAAATTTTTTTTTTTTTTTAAGCAATTGGGGTTAAGTAACTTGCCCAAGGTCACACGGCTAGGTTTTTGTTTGTGTGGATTAAGTGTCAGAGGCCGGCTCCGAACTCAGGTCCTTCTGACTTCAGGGCCGGTGCTCTACTCACTGCGCCACCTAGCTGCCCCAGAAAAAAATATTTTAAATTAGTTGATTACTAAATTACTAAAAAAAAGTAGGGCAGAGCTAGAACATGTAATAAAAAAATATTGGCTTATTCCCTTTCACTAACAGCAACAAAGGCAGCAGAAGTCTTGTCTAAGGTACTAAAGCCTTTGCTGCACAATTCTAGAAGCATCACTAGCCAAATAGAGAAACCTAGATGAGTGGGGAGACAAAATTCTAGAATACTAATTATAGAATTTCAGGGCTGGAAAGAATTCTTTCATTATACAGATGAGGAAACTGATGTGAAATAATTTGTCCAAGATCAATCCCACAAAGTTGTCCTTGTCACTTCTAAAACCTTTCCATTTGCATTATTAGGTCAAAGAGAAGACTGGGGGAATTATAAGTGTCTTCAGATATCTGAGGTGCTGTCCTATGGAAGAGAGCCCCAGAAGGAAGGAGTAATAGGTGGAAAAGGTAAGAAGGAAAATGTTGCATAATGTTAAGAAAATCTTCCTAACAATTGGAATAATCCCAAAGTGGAATGGGATGCTTTGAGAAATAGTTAGTACTTCCCCTTCCCTATCCCCATTGGAGTTTTTAAAGTAAAAGAAACCAGTCAGTAGTTACCTTGTAGTGAGGTTTCTTTTTCAGGTATGGGTTGAACTACATGACCTTTCAACTCTAAATTCTAAGATTGTTGTGTGAGAACAATGTGAAAATAATTTCCTATTATTATTCAAAGTTATGGAAAGCTACATCATCATAGGCATGAACAGCCTCCCAAAGCATCCCTGTGATGTGAGAGGAGGTATTTTTCCTTGAAGATATATTTATTTTTCAATTCAAGAATAAAAGAAAATTTCCAGAATTTTAGCTTAGAGGCCTTGAATGTGAATTTATGGTACTGTCTACTCATGCAGATGTCACAACCACTAAAAGAAACAGGTCTATGCTCAGACTTAAACTACACTCCCACATAGTCACTTCTGTACTAAATATGATTAACTTCAGAACTGATCTGGAAAGAGGCCAGAACGAAGGATGGACTCTGTTCGGCCACTTTCACAAAATCAATTCAGCATGTTAAATTGGGGCCAAGTCAATAGTCGCCTTTATAATGTAGGTCAATCAATATCCCTAACAGTAATTAAGTGATTTCAACCACCTACGAAATTAGATTTATACCAAAATCATATTGGAAAGAGGTTTAGGAGGGTGGTGGTTTATCATTTCAAAGGAAAAAAAAATAATAATGATAATTAACACTATAGAAATTTGTAACCCCCTTAATATACTCTAGGGTAATCTTCTGTTGGAGTTTCATACAAATGCTTGGGGAATTATGGAAAGCTAGAGTCCCATATGATCAGAGATCATGTAGAGATAATAGGTTTAGAGCTAGAAGGGAATTTCAAGGTCATCTGATCTGACTCCTTAATTTCATAGCTCTAAATATGTAATCATATCCCAACCCCTTTTATGGATGCAGAACGGATAGATCATTAGATGTGAAGTCAGGAAAACTTGGGTTCAAATCTCACATTGGACACTATGTCTGAGTTGTGTGACCCTGGTCAATTCAATTAACCTCTGCCTCAGTTTTATCAACTGTAAAATAGGGATGATAATAATAGTAGGATCTGTAAAGTGCTTAACATAGTGCCTGGCACATAGTAGGTGTCTAATAAATGGTTGTTTCCTCTCTTCTCTTCCATGTGAAATGATAGCAATAATAATAAAAAACAAGTTTTCTACTTTAAAATAAGGATGTGTATTTGTGTGTGTGTGTGTGTGTGTGTGTGTGTGTGTGTGTGTGTGTGTTCTTGTTTAGATGCAAGGGGCAGTCCTGGACTCAACAAGTCATCTACTCCTGCTCTGTTCGAAATAATTTTTTGATATTTCAGTAGATCTGTACTATCATCGATGTGGACACCCTCCAATGGAGGAATCCATTGGAGCAATCCATTCATGCCATGTCGTCCAATAAAATCCTCCCCAGAGGGTTCCCCCAAACATGCCAGGGAACCATCTTTTAGGCCTCTTGATAATACATGAATACCAAAACAGCCAGCTCTTCCTAGCTCTTACTTTATGGCTGGCCCATCTCTCATTCTCAACATGTATATGCAAAATGATGTTTGTGTGTATATGTGTATGTATGCTTGATAACATCTTCTACACTATTTTTTTTAATGCAATTCTTCCTTGGTCTTTATGTCCCAATCTATTTGTGTCCACTATGAATTCCCCTCATGCCTTTTAGGTGGGTACTTATTTGATTTCCTAGATACTGTGGTATTCTACGATTCTTAGCCATATGGCATCAAGATAACATTGGTGTTAAAAAGGTAGGTTTTTGTTTCAAGAAGAAAGTTGAGGTCACTGAAAGTATTGTGTAATTTCTCAGATACAGTCCTACCTGTTTTCTTCTTCCTATTCATTTTTCAACACTATTCATTATCTTAAGTATCTGCTCAAGATATATGTACTAATGGATTGTACATCAACAGACTCTCCATCTAATTTCATATCATGGTAGATAGTATAGGCATTTTTTATCCACCAGATTTTTCCCATGTGAGTATTTAGGCTAACTTCCTTTAAGTTTGTGTCATTAAAAGATGTCATCTCATTTAAGAGGCTTGTTAATGTTCCAGGATTTGCTCTACTGTGCCATTCACAAATAGCATTTGGAGGATTTAGACTCTGTACCTAATGTTATTAGACATTATCTCGTTTTATCCTCAAAACAATCTTATGAAGTAGGTGCTATCATTATCTCCATTTTTTACAGAAGGAAATAGACTCATATCCACTTACAACCATACTCCAGGTTCTCAAAAAAGTTCTTTCTACCAGATTTAAGCAGATTAATTTCTGGTTTAGAGCAAAAAAAAAAAAAATTAACAGTGCTTAGCCCAGTACAAAGCCTATAGTAGGTACTTAATAAATTCTTTTTGACTGACTGACTAAAAGTTTAGCAAGATCCCTGGAGTCAGGAGAACCTGAGTTCAAATCTAGCCTCAGACACTTAACACTTACTAGCCGTGTGACCTTGGGCAAGTCATTTAACCCCAATTGCCCTGCCTTCCTCTTCCCAGAGGTACACTCTCCCACAGACTCCTTTAAAAATGCCAGCTCCCAACACAGCTTGTGAATGTTAGAGATGGGAATTGTACCCATGACTCCTGATTCCTGGTCAAGTCCTCTTTCTAATCTACCCCTTCTAACTCTGCACAAGCAAAGGAAAGGGAAGGAGGAGCAAAGTCCATGTACATCATGTACATCCACATCATGTAACCCTGAAAAAGAGGCGATTCAGAGGAAACCAGAATCATTCATCAGAAATGTTTCCTTATCTGCAGTAAATCAACCTATTGTACAGTTATAAAGTCAGATGAATACTACCCAAAAGAACTGCAAAACAGTTTCCCACTAAGCTGCCACTTAAACCTCCCGACACAGTATTCATTACTTCATGTTAATGATGCAATCCACCCAGGTCTCTTCTGTGTGTGTGTGTGTATGTGTGTGTGTGTGTGTGTGTGTGTGTGTGTGTGTGTGTGTGTGTGTGTGTGTGTGTGTGTTCCTGTTGCTTAACAATAGAAAACAGATCGTGCTGCTGCAACTCTTTTAGATGCTCAGTATTCCTGACAGGTAGTAGGTCGAAAGGCACTTTGGGGAACTCTGACAATTACACTTAGTCTTGGGCTGCTGATTTTTTCTTTAATAAAAATTTAAAAAATTAAAAAAAACAATAAACGAGGGGAAGGCTATAGTCAGTGTGATCTTACCTGTCCAAAGCAATGACCGGAAAGCTGAGGATAGTCACGGAACAGAACACTTTGTGCAGGAACTTCACCACCTTGCAGAAGAGCATGGTATAACCCCACCAGCAGCAGTGGGCGCTGGCGCTGAGGACGATGTCAAAAGGCACGCACACCAGGCTTGCACAAATCCCCGAGCAGGCCAGGTTTTTAATGAACCTGTTGGTGACAGATTTGAACACGGTTGTGCGGCAGGTCGACCACAACACCATGAAGTTTCCTGGCCAGATATCAAAAACATAAAACAATTAAATAAAGAAAACATAGGTTAAAAAATATCCCCAAAGACTCAAATTCACATTTGTAGTTGAGTTTAAGAGCATTGCTTAAATATTTATACTAATTATATTTATGTAAAACTAAGTGACACATAGAATGCTGGGCCTGGAGTCAGGCACGTTCATCCTCCTAAGTTCAAATCCAGCCTCAGATACTAGCTGTGTGACCCTGGGCAAGTCACTTGACCCTGTTTGCCTCATTTTCCTCATCTGTAAAATGAGCTGGAGAAGGAAAGGGCAAACCACTCCAGTATCTTTGCCAAGAAAAGCCCAAATGGGGACACAGAGTCAGACATGACTAAAAGTACTGAACAACAACAACAATCTGACACATCCTCTCTATGAGTCAGATGTACTAAGTAATGAAGATTATAAATTGTGGAGAAGAGGACAACCTTCACTGACAAAGGAGTTTCTTTATCCTAGAATTCCCTATACCAATGAAATCAGATGTCTGGCCCCAAACCTAAAAATAGAACAGTAAGGTTTATAAAGCGCTTTCCATGCAGATTTAATCTTCACAGCCGTTCTCTGAGGATCTACTCTTATTATTATCCCCACTATCCAGATGAGGAAACTGAGGTTCAGAAAGGTTAAATTACTTATCCAGAGTCACACAGATAGGAAGTATTAAGGGTAATATTCGAAGACAATCCAAATCTAATACTTTTAGGGTCATAGATCTGGAGTGGGAAGGGGCCTAAAAAGTCATCTAATCTCACTGTTCCCTTTTACAGAAGGGGAAGCTAGATACAGAACGAGGCCTGAAGTCAGGAAGACCTGAGTTCAAATTCTGGTTCAAACACTTACTAGCTATGTGACCCTGGGCAAGGGTCACATAAGCTGTTTGCTATGTTTAACCCTGTTCGTCGCAGCTTCCTCATCAGTAAAATGAGTTAGAGGAGGAAATGGCAAGCCATTCCATTATATTTACCAAGAAAACCCCAAATGAAGAGCCAGACACAACTGGAATGATTAAACAACAAAACTGAAATTCAGGGAGGTTACCAGACTTGCTCAGGGCCATACAGGATGAAAAGGTGAACCCTGTTTTAATGCAAATTTCAACCCAGTCACTGACCTAAGAGCCTGTACTCTATATTACACTATATTGCCTCCCACTATAAATGGTTGCTGTGTAAATGCCTACACAATGAATTTTCTTGATCTTAAATAAGATTATAAGATCACAGATACAGAGCTGGAAGGGACCTCATAGCCTTTCTATGTCCAACCCCTCCATTTTACAGATAAGAACACTGAGATCCAAATAACCAGTCACACTTTTTAAGAGAGCATTTTAACCCCTGGTAAGACAAAAGTAGGGCATGGGGTTGCAAGGTTTTGACATTGTATTACTCATGATGAAGTACCAAAATCATCAGGCAGCTAAATTATCCCACTATGACCTACTTTCTGCTACAAAGGGTGAAATAGGAATCAGCCAGCCTTTTTGCATATGTAGGCCATTTGCTTGAAGGAAATATGCTCTTTTTCTAACTAATATAGGTTTGATATGCTGACTCAAAGAGATCAACTCACCAATTTGCAAAGCAAGTCAGTCCAAGAGTTGTTTGCAATTCTGATCCTTCAGACCTTCTCAAACATCCCTTCCTGGTAATGGGGTTATATATCGGGCACTGAGAATATATATAGTCTGAAGTTCTACTGACATTGCAATGATTCTCCAGGCTTCCCCTCCCCCCCCTCCTTTAAGCACAGCTGAGATCCTTGACTGAATCATCTTCATTTAGATGAGGTTCACATGTAGAACATTAAACACATGACAGCTTTAAAATGTCATCCAGTTGGGGGAATTATGCAATGAAAGGAGTATTTGTAACCTGACAGTCTAAATTATCAAAATTCAGAGAGCCTCTCCCTCATTGGATAATATACCATGTTATTCATCCCCTCTTTGCTACCAAGTAAGAAACTTAATACAATCTCTTTCTCCCTCTTATTTACCACCTCTGCTGTCCTCTCTGACTTTGGTAGTCAAATCCTTGATGAACCTCCTGGATAACAAAAAATAGGAAGAGTCACTTGCAAATGGAGTAAGCAAAGTTGTCAACTAATAATATCAATTCAATAATGTTACTCAGTCTTACACATACATAGGGTCAACAACTCTGGAAGGTAAGTATTGAAAATATTAATACCCCCATTTTACTGATGAGTAAGCCGAAATGTGGAGAACATTTTATTCTTTTAAAATCAAGTAGACAGATCCAGCCTCAGACACTTAACACACACAGACAAAAACCTAGCAGTGTGACCTTGGGCAAGTTACTTAACCCCAATTGCCCTCCAAAAAGAAAAAAAATCAAGTAGGGACAAATTTTTACAGTATCTCTCTAACTCTACTCCACCTACCTCCTAAATTCATGACAAGCATGGATACATGAGTGATACCTGTTATCAAAGTATATTACAATCATCACTTGTGGGGGGATCAAAGCCTTTTGATTGTTGGGCAGGTTTTTAGAAATACCACTTTCAGAACTGATGCCAAATTATAATGAATTCACATTTGCCCTGATATCTTTAGATAAGTATGGCAAAAAAGGCTACTAATAAACCTTTAGTCTGACTGCTAAAAATCACAGGAAACCTTCAAATCGAAGGCAAATAATTAACTTTCAGAACTTGAAACAGAGGACCTGTATCAGTCTATCCCAGACTATCTTCTTTAAATTCCCTTTATGCTAAGACCCAGCTGGCTCTTTCTGAATCCTCTGCCCTTACACCTTATTCTATACTTGTATATAGGAATTAGTGTAGCAACTGGACCTGGGATCTTATAAAGAACCCCCAGGTGACAATTCAAGGCAGCACCTTCTGATCTGGAACATGGGGAAGTTAAGTGATCTCCCAAGGGTTTCAGAATTGGTATATCAGAGGCCAAACTTGTAGCCAAGACTTCCTGGCTTTGAGGCCAGCTCTCTAACTACTATATCACACTGCCTTGTTGTTTTTATTGGGTCATTTCATTTTTGTTTGGTTCTTTGTGACTCTATTTGGGGTTTTCTTGGCAGATACTGGAGTGGTTTGTCATTTCCTTCTCCGGCTCCTTTAACAGATGAGGAAACTGAGTCGAACAGGGTTAAATGACTTGCCCAGGGTTACATAGGAAGTATCTGAGACCAGATTTAAACTCAGAAAGATGTCTGACTCCTGACCCAGTGGTCTATGCACCATGACAACACCTAGCTGCCCAACACTGCCCTTGTATATAGCCATAATTTTTTTTAATGCCCTCCAAGGCCACTATCAATTCTGTCATTGTAATACCTCACTCAGCTCTATAGTTCTTATTTCATAGAATCACAGTATTTGAGAGTTGGAAGGTAGCTACAGAACCATCCAGTTCAACACAGAATGAGAGAGAGATAGAAAGAGAGAGAGAGAGAGAGAGAGAGAGAGAGAGAGAGAGAAAGAGAGAGAGAGAGAGAGAGAGAGAGAGAGAGAGAGAGAGGAATCCTTACCATAATATACATAACAAGGCCATACAGCTTCTACTTGTAGACCTCCAAAGAAGAGGACCCCACAACTTTTTGAGACAGTCCTTTAATATATTATGTTGTTGTTGTTTTACAAAGACATATATTTATTTCATTTGAATCTAGGAAATTGATTTTAAACACAAAGTCAAGGTAGTAGCATCAGGGCAGTAACGTCCACTATCAAAGACTAAACACAAAACACCAAAGGACATTCATATATATCAACCATGGCAAGACAGGCATGGGGGTGTCCATCCAACCAAACAACTGACTGTGACAGTAATTTCAAACTTGGTATATTCTATTTAATAAAATATACTTAAATGATTTTTGAAACCATTTCTTGCCTATCTTTCCTTACCCAAAACATTTAATGCAAATGGACCAATCACAAAAAACCTATACTGTGATCTATTTATTCCCAAAAGTTATTTCCTTTGTACATGCTTTAGTGACTATAGTTACTCATTATCAAAAAGGAGAGAAACAGATAGACAGACAGATGGACAAAGACAGAAGAAGGCAGAGAGAGACAGAGATAAAAGGGTAGAGAAAGGAGAGGGGAAGGGAAAGAGATAAATGGGGTCAGCCCAAATTATCAAGATGCAGCTGTATAGAGGAATATAAATAAATGTTCAGTAGCTTTCAGTCATGGCCAACTCTTCATGACCCCATTTGGGGTTTTCTTGGCAAAGATACTGAAGTGGTTTGCCATATCTTTCTCCAGTTCATTTTACAGATGAGAAAACTGAGGCAAATGGAGTTAAGTGACTTGCCCAAAGTCACACAGTGAATCAGTTCTGAAACCAGATTTAAACTCAGAAAGATGAGTTTTCCTAATTCAAGGCCCAGCACTCTATCCACAGTTCCACCTAGCTACTCATATAAATGAAGTATAAACAAGTATACTTGTCTCCTGTAATTTCTGTGACTCTTCACCATTTCTACCAAACCCAAAGGGAAAAGAACTCTCTTTATACATGACAGGATAGTTAGACAAAATTCAAATAGGAAAGAAAGAGGTTTGAGTTCAGTATAGGTAAGGTGACTTTTCAAATCACTGGCACAGCTTAATGATGGATATGTATAGATGAAAAGGAAGAGAGGGTCATGAGAGATATTTGTTGAGCTTATTAAGTTTCTGTAGGGTTTCAGCTCTAATATGACCTATGGATTTTGCATCCTTGAGAGCACTGATCCTGGTGGTTTTAGGAGACTAATAACTAAAATGAAATGTATATTGTTATAGAATAGTGGAAAACAATGGGCATGTGAAAAACTTCAAAATTTTAGATAGAATTTAGATAGAAGTGGTACCATTATAAATCTGCTAACACTTCTTTTATGAAAAAAATCACACAAAAATTCTAAAAATTTAAGCTTGAAAACAAAGCAGTGCAAACTGGAAGCAATGGCAAGTTACAAATGATAAGTATAGGAAAACAGCCCATGTTCACTGGAATAAAAGTCACAGCAAATTGTGGTCAGTAAGGATTAGAATGGCTAAAATGAGAAGGCTTATATTCAGAATACAGTATTAGGAACATCTTCAATTTTGACCTTGCTTTATTTTTCCAGTAAAAGGATCATAGAATCATAGATTTAGAGTGGATGATAAATTGGAATTCATCTAAGTCCAAACTCCTTAATTTAAAGATAAGGAGGGGCTCACTTTGAGAAGTGCTGTGTGACTTGACCAGATGAAACTTTGGGCAGCTGTTGAGAGCCCCCTGGCTTTGAAAACCCAGATGTTGATGCTTCCCTCTCTGGTAATTGTGATTTGGTATGGATGTAATGGCTGGACAGTTTAGAAGCCTGTCTGCTTGATCTGTTTCTCTGTCTTGTAACTTCTATCTGTATACTCTGAAGTTAGGGGAGCTGACCTTTTCCTCCTGAACTAGATAAACGATATATGTTTGATTGATTAAAGTAAGCTTGTTAACACCCCCCTCCCCACCCCACCAAAATTCAAAGGCCCAGAGAGTTTAAGTGATTTGCCCAAGATCACATAGTAACTAATCATAAACAAGAAACATATGAAGTTCTAATTAGGACAGCAGAGGAAAAATTAGCTGAGCATTTAAGAGGCTTAGTATTTTGAGTTGGCCAACAAGGTAATAATAAGAATTATTTGTGAGGACTTGTAGCAACTGGATAAAGTCTTAACCAAATGGAGAAGTTATATGCCATAGCTATTTTGTAAAATTAAGAAATCATTGTACCTGGAAATTATAAATCAATTCACTTAATTCCCATGATTGAAACATTCTAGAGGAATTAAAATAAAAAACAAATATCTTTTTGTAAACCCAAAAGCATTTTCCAAAGTCTCAGCCCAGGGCTTCTGATTCTTTTTTTTTCCTTTTTTTTTTAATTAAACAAATGCTTTATTAACTTCTGGTTTACATCATTCATTTCCACCAGATTATGAGCTACATTTTCCCCCATTTTTTCCCTACCCACCACCCCAGAATGGCAGTCCCACCAGATATCCCCTCATCCAATCTGCTCTCTCCCATATCTTCTCCCATACCCCCTTGGACTTTGCCATTAGGGCAAGGTGAATCTCTGAGCCCCAATGCCTGGACATCTTATCAAACATTTAATTTTAAAACTTCGATTTTCAGAGCCATTCCCTTTCTCCCCTGTCACCCACTCCCTCTGAGAAGATAAGCAATTCAGTATGTGTTGTTCATGTATATATATGCAAAACATTACCATAGTAGATATATTGTAAAAGACTGCTTATATTTCCCTCCCACCTGTCTCACCTCCCACCTGGTCCATTCCCTACTTTGATCTTGTCCCTCTTTGATAGTGGGTACTTCTAACCTCCCCTCTCCCCATCCTGCCCTCCTCTCCATCATCCCCCCTCTCATCCCCCTTTCCCCTACTCAGGAGAGTGAGTGAGGGTAAGATATTCCATTTAGTATGTATGTGATTCTCTCCTTGATCCAACTTCAATGAGAATATGCTTTTGCCTTTTTGCCTTCCTGTTCTACCCCTCCCCTGCAACTACTTCCCCTTGCCTCTTCTACATGAGATAGTTTGCCCTACCCTGTCTCTCTCCATCTCCTCTTGCCACTTTCCTCTCTCACCTCTTGACTTCACCCCTTAAGAATCATCCCTTCCTTGGGGCGGCTAGGTGGCACAGCGAGCAGAGAGCCAGCCCCAGAGCCAGAAGGACCCGAGCTCAGATCCGGCCCCAGACACCCAACACACAAACAAAAACCCAGCCACATGAACCTGGGCAAGTCACCCAACCCCAATTGCCCTCCAAAAAAAAAAAATAATAATCATCCCTTCCCATCAAATTCAACCTGTGCCCTCTATCCATGTATACCTGTGAACATATGCCATGTACCCTTCTTCAATTATTTTCATAATGAGAAAGGTTTCATCAAACACAGTTATTGTTTTTCCATGTAGGACGGTAAATAGTCCAACTTTGATAAGTTCCTTTTGATTTCTTTTCCTTGATTACCTTCTCAAGCATCTCTTGCTTCTTGTGTCTGAATGTCAAATTTTCTATTCAACTCTGGTTTTTTCACCAAGAATGCTTTCAAGTCCTCTATTCTACTGAATGACCATATTTTCCCCTGAAACAAGATACTCAGTTTTGCTGGGTAGGTGACCCTTGGGTTCATTCCCAGCTCTTTTGCCCTCTGGAATATCATATTCCATGCCCTTCTATCCCTCAATGTAGAAGCTGCCAGGTCCTGTGCTATTCTGATTGTGTTTCCACAATATTGAAATTGTTTCTTCCTGGCTGCTTGTAGTATTTTCTCCTTGATCTGGGGATTCTGAAACCTGGCTATAATATTCCTGGGAGTTTTCTTTTTGGGATCTTTTTCAGGAGGTGATCGGTGGATTCTTTCAACCTCTATTTTGCCCTCTGGATCTAAAACATCAGGGCAGTTTTCCTTGAGAATTTCTTGAAGGGTGATTTCTAGGTTCTTTCTTTGATCATGGCTTTCAGGTAGTCCAATAATTTTTAAATTATCTCTCCTGGATCTATTTTCCAGGTCAGTGGTTTTTCCCATGAGATATTTCACATTGCCTTCTATTCTTTAATTTGTTTGGATCTGTTTAATAATATCTTGATTTCTCATAAAGTCACTAGCTTCCATTTGCTCCAGTCTAACTCTGAAGGAATGAATTTCCTCAGTGAGCTTTTGAGATTCTTTTTCCATCTGGCAAATTCGACTTTTTAAGGCATTCTTCTCCTCACTGCCTTTCTGAGCCTCTTTTGCCATTTGAGTTAGTCTATTTTTTAAGGTGTTATTTTCCTCAGTCAGGCTGTTGACTGTCATTTCATACTTTTCTTGCATCTTTTTCATTTCTCTTCCCAAATTTTCCCCCACTTCTCTTATCTGCTTCTTAAGGTCCTCTATGGCCTGTAGCCAGCTTATATTTTCATTTGGGGCTTTTGGTGCAGGAGTTCTGACCTCACAGTCCTCCTCCATGCTTTGAGCCTCTTTGCCCCTAAAATAGGAGTCCAATGTTGAACTTTTCTGTTTATTTTGTTTCATTTGCCTAGGCATATTGCCACTTAATTACTTGATTTTGGGGCTTGTTGCCACAGTAGGACTGCCACCAGACAGGGGAGCTTCCGCCCAAACATGGGGTCTTCACAACTTCTGCCAGTTGGGTGGCCTCTGTAAAGCCTCCACCCTCTCTGTCAAGTTGGATACCCACCCCAAACTTCCCCCCCAGACCACAATCCAGATCCAGGCAGTTTAAAGCAAGAGCGATTAACCCCCAGACTGACTGCTGGATCTTCCTACAGTTCACAGACCAGGAGCTAGAGCCACTATTGATGCTGCTGCAAAATGGCTTCTGTGCAGCTGTTTCTTCAGCAGCTTTTTGCCCCCAGGGGAGGAAGCCACATGTTCCCCAAATACTGGTCCCAAAGTCCATAGGGCACTAACCTCTCACTTTGTCCTAGGCATATCTGTGCTGATAATTCTGGAATCACCACAATTGCTGGTGTTCTGGGGTTCCACCAGCTGGCTGAAAGCCTGGCCGCCCTGGGGCTAAAACCGAGGACCTGGGCTCGGCTCTGCCGGCTGTGCTGTCCGTTCCCAGCGCAGTGTGCTGCCTGTTTTCAGAGCGCTGCGCTGGCCGCTCCCTGCAGGGCTGCTGGGCTGTCCTCAGCAGGAGGTTAGCTTCTCTGTGCCGTTCTGTGGGTGCTGTGGCTCCAGAAGTTGTTCGGAGCTCCCTTTCACATTGTTTGAAATTTGTGTGGGGCAGAGCACATTGGAAATGCTGTTTCTACTCCGCCATCTTGGCTCCGCCCCCCCAGGGCTTCTGATTCTAATGCATGTATTATATCACATAATAAGAAAGAAGTTATAATGAATCAATAATTAAAGTATAACATCTGCCCCTCTACTTCCATCCTACTTCAAAAGGAGAATCATAACTATTTACCACTATACTGAGGTATTCCTATATGTATCAATCGATACTACCTAACTACAAGACAGATCCCACACCAACGATGAACAAATTATTAAGCTGTGCATGTAACAAGTCAAACCAAGTACAGACAAGACAGAAAAAAAAAAAAAGGTGAGGGGGTCAAACTTGAGTGGCATTTGTACTGAAGTGACTTTTACAACAGCCTCCTAATTGGTCTCCTGCCTCTATTCTTACCTCTCTGTATTCTGCCCTCTACATGGCTGCCAAATTGATATTCCTAAAGCAAAGACCTGACCATGTCACTCCCCTGCTCAAGAAGTTTCAATGGTGATTAAATAAAATAAATAAAATAAAATGCAAATTCCTCATTTGGCATTTAAAATTCTTCACAATCTGACTTCAACCCATCTTTCCAGACCAATTTCAGATTCATCTTTCTTTTGCTATCCCCCTCACACACTCAATATTCTGGCTAAACTGGCCTTATTCACATTCCCCATATACGAAATTACATTGCCCATCTTCTGTTTTCTTGCTATAGCACTGACTGTTCCACATGCTTGGGATATATATCCCTTTCTACTACCCCTTCTTGGACTTCCTAGCTCCCAAATGCCTCCTCCAACAAGAAGCCTTTCCTGATTCTTCCAGATTACTTCTCCCCACCTCACCCCAGAAATTATACTGTATTATATATATATATATATATATATATATATATATATATATCTTATATTTATCTGTGTACACATTGTCCCCTACCCCCCAAATATATACTCTTTGGGGGCAGGGACTCTTTTTCCCCCTATCTCCAGCACATAGCATAATGCCCAACCCACAAAAGAATTTAGTAACTACTTGTTAAATTGAAATGGCACATGGCTATGTTCCTGTCTCTATTCTAATTAACATTTTTATCAATGGCTTTAATGAAGGCATAGATGGCAGGATCCAAAAATAGTTCCATGTGCCGGAACAATGGGATAGAGCTAACAACCAAAGGCGATACTGAAAAACCAACCTTACAAGTATAGGAAGAGTAATTCATGTGTAAGCAGCCAGCACCATGACACAATAGCCCCCCAAAGCTAATGTAATCTTGGACTATAGTAACAGAACTATAGAAATGACAGAAGTGAGTGTCCCATTGAATACTTTAGCACTTGTTCATTTTTAAAGAGTTATTGGCAAGTAATGTAACCAGTGGTGAGAGCACTTGTAAATGACCTTATAGGTGTGTGAGATGACTTGCAGTGAAGTTTTCCCATTCTGAATATCATATATACATTCTTATTGCTTCCTTATATTTTGTAACTAAGTTCAGTATTGTTTCCCCATATATATGTGTAAGTCATTGTGTAATTCAAGGTAATGTAAGAGCTACTGAGTATTAATACAATTGATTGGGTTAACTATTGAGACGAAATTAGAGGTGTTTTTAGTTTGGGGAGAATGGTAGTGTGAGAGCTAGCAAAGGGTTAAGTTTCTATAGAACTGCAAGAATTGCTGAAACAGGACTACTGATAAAAAGTACCAGACAGTAGCCTTGGGAAGAGTGGAGGCAGTAGCCTTGGGGAAAAGTTTGAGTTCCCAGTTCCCAGAGAACTCCTAGATAATACTAAAAAATAAAATAATGTAGAATAAAAGGAGCTGGCAGCAGCAGGTGGATTTGACCAATCAGAAAGCAGACAGCAGCCTTGGGACACTGAGGCCCAGATAAGGACATATCTAGGTTGGACTGAAGGGGGTTCAGTATTCTGAGGTTGTTACTATGCTTGTGTAGTGGACCTCATGTATTATGTATGTTATCTAACAAAATTAGAGCCTCATTAGTAATAATTAGGTTAATGTTTGGGAGGGGAAGGTAATCCTTGTCTATTTAACCCAGCTTCTGCTCCTGTAAGGTGGCCTCCTCTCCCTGGATTTCCCAGAGATGGACCGCCCGCTTCTCTCGAGATTCTAATAAAACTTTCAGACTTAACTATGAGAAGTCTCCAAGTAGTCAATTTTGGGTTAGGGTCTCCTTACCCCACACATAGGTTATCTGTTGAAGGAAATGGGGAGATGTTTAACTCAGAGGAAGAAAAAAGATTAAGGACATGATTTCTCTCTTTATATATTGAAGGGCTATGATGAGAAAGAAGGGATGACCGTTTATTTTACTTAGCCCCAGGAAGCAGAAGTAGGGCCAAAAAGTAGAAGTTGCAGAAAAATATTACCTTTCAATAAAAGAAAAAAAAAACCCTTTTTATGATTAATCATTCAAAAGTGGAATTGGGCTACCTTGGGAATGAATGAGTTCAATTAATAACTTGACTTCTCCAAGATCTTACAGAAGGAACTTAGATATAGATTGGACTAGATGACCTTGAGTTTGGTCCTTTCCAACTCTTGAGATTCTTCTATCACACACATACACACACACACACACCACTAAAAAGAGAAAGGAAGAATGGAAGGAGGTAAGAGAAAGGAGAAACAAAACGAATATACACTTGATAGGGAATGGTAGAATGCCACCAACAAGAATCTTTAGTGTGATTCACTGGTACCCTGCCATAGCCTGCCTATGCTGAGTACCCAGAGGCATTGTTTTCGATACTTTCCATCAAACAGAGAAAGCATTTGTAACAATAAAGGACAGATAGCCCAGTAATTCGTCAGAGTAAGTTTATAAGGAGCTCTGATTGTAGCCTCTCTGCTGGAGCCAGAAGCAAAGCCAGCAATTTTATCTGTTTATCAGAGGGGAGGGGAGGGAAAAGGGAGGGGAGGGGAGAAGAGAGGAGGGGTGGGGAGAAGAGAGGAGGGGTGGGGAGAAGAGAGGAGGGGTGGGGAGAAGAGAGGAGGGGAGGGGAGGGGAGAAGAGAGGAGGGGTGAGGAGAGAAGGAGGAGCGACTACATAAGTGAACTGTTGCAGGTAGGTGCTTTCAGATAAGGTATTATTTGTTTTATTTCACTGTTTTGCTTTGTTGTAAGAGACTCTGCACCATGTGGGAGTTAGCTGAAACTGCAATGTAGAAACAAATTTTGCAGCAACTAGGTGGCACAGTGCATAAAGCACCAGTCCTGGAGTTAGGAAGACCGGAGTTCAAATGCAGCTGTAGACACTTACTAGTTGTGTGATCCTGGCCAAGTGACCTAACTTTGATTACATCAAAGGGGGAAAAAAGTACATCAAGGAAACTTTAAAAAGAAACAAACAAATAAAAAAGAAATATGATGGATGATTGAATCCCTTAATAAGGTCCATGAGCACAGATATTCATGTCCCTTTACTGCTCAGTTAAATAACCCAAGTTCACTCAGACAAGGATTTCTGATGGCTACTTTTTACTCATTTCCCATAAACAATTGAATGAACTTATTCCACACAGCAACTATGGAGGATGGGTCAGGAGAGACATTAATTTTATTTGATAGGCTGGGGCAAAGAATAGTAATCTGACATGTATTCAAGGGCTACCCAAGGTATTAGAAGTAGGACAGAATGAATCTCAGGAGTCTTGCTTCCAAACTGCTGTTTACACTTTGAAGTCACCCTTGTAGGTTTTATCCTTAAAACTAACTTGCTGCTGCAAGACAAATTTCACTGTTTCACTGTTTCCAGTGAAATCCCCTCTCAAGATACTCAGACATCTCTGGAAAATCAGTGATCGTCCTGCAGTAACAGACAAGCATATGACCTCTCCAACCCAAGCAGTCATTGCTTTGACCACTTATAATAACATGATTGTTTCCACATGGAGATGTGATATGTAGCAAAATTGATAAGAGGAACGTGCATTGAATAGGCCCTGGCCCAAATGGAATTCAGTGACAAGAAGGGGACAAAAGTAATCAAAGAGGTTCTCTTAGCAGCCCAAGACATGGCAGTGAGAGACTATAGAGTTCAGATACAATTTTACACAACTGACTCCACCTCTGGATGAAGTCAGTGCCTGAAATGTATCCACTACCACAGCCCAGGCTTCCCGTGGCATCATGGAGAAGGCTTATTGTCATTACTTTGTGAAACTGATAGAAGGACTCCCTCCTCCTCCTGAGCCACCAAAGATGAGCTATGTTCCTGCCGAGGAATATATTCAAGAGCTTTGGAATTGGACCATCATTCATTCACTGTGATGAATTCAAACCCCACTGTGTATATTTTCCTCTTTTTTCTCAAAAACAAAAATAAAAAAAGATAAAGAAATAGTTTAGCAGTCTGGTAAAACAAAGATCAATCTCTTATGTTCTGAGGTCACTTTGGGACCTCATTTTAAAGCATTGTGATCCATGCTTATAACTATTGAGTTATTTTTTCTAGGTTGTTTAGAAGAATTATTGGTTCTAAACCATATGCTGTCTCATGTTTGACTTGCCCATTATCTCAGAATCCTAGGACTAGAAGGGATCCATGAAACTCATTGAGTGCATCCTCTTGCCTCAGTGCAGATATTTAATACCTAAATATAAATAGCTATATTTAATACCTAAACAGAATTAAATATAAAATTTAATACCTGAGGGCCTATGCTATTCTTATGAAGCAAAACTGGGTCCACCAGCACTTGAATGGGAAACTACCACCAGAAAAACAATCTCAAGAGAGATTCCATTGACTGACAACCAACAGAACCAGATGTATAATCTGGGTTTAGATGAGTGATGGGAGAACTCTTCACTTTCAACAGAGAAAGTATTCATTCCTGACTATAAAAATAGTCATTAAAAGATCATTTTTATAAAGTGAATATTAGAGCAAAAACTCTGGCCAGATACACTCAGAGTTCACAAAGTCCCCTTGATACATAACATTAAGGCTCTAATATTTTAATGGATTCATGATCTCTATAATACATAGATTCTAGAGAACCTATCCAACATGCTGAAGGTTTTCCTACAGGTTTGGCTTGGTTTTGCCTTGTTACTTTCCCTGGATACCAGTACAGCACTCAGACCATCTATCTTTTTTATCCTTGATCCTTCTATATCTGACCAAACATTTTTAATCATATATTTCTTGGATGATACTCTTTATGCTTCTTCCTCCACATAGATTATTCGTAGAAATGTGTTACATGGCCAAGAAGGGGAGAGGGAGGGAGGGAATTTGGAAGTCAAATTTTTAAAAATGAATGTTAAAAATCGTTTTTATATGTAACTGTGAAGAGGAAAAGGGTGATAAGGATAGGGATGGGTAATAGGTTCTGCCAGGGACCCTGACCACTATCAGTGACCAGAAACCCTGCAATTCAGCCTGGAAGGAATTCACCAGGCTCAAGCAAACTTTGAAGTCGAGATTGTAAAGTTTATTGTTATACTGCACAAGCACAGCTGGTTAGGGTTCTTATGGAACCTGCAAACTTCCAGAAGTCACAGGTATAGTTTTATGGAGTCAAGACAGTAAATCAGGTGCCAATTATGCTAACTAGGTGAGTAAGGGTGGGATCAGGGAGGAGTTAAGGAGTGGTCAGTGCTTAAAGGACCATGCACTTTTAATATCAACTGCGCAGGTGTATTACCCATGATTCACTAGAAAATAGCTCAAGAGGGCGGGGCTAGCTGGAGGTGTGGTTTTAGGCCTGACATGTCACTAAAGCCAATCCTCAGCCACGGCCACTAAGGAGTGCCCAGTCTGCCACCCCTCAATGTCGGGCTTGACAAGATAGATGTTGGGAACCAAGGCCATCAGAGACACAGTGTGGGTATAATTGGCTAAGTAGTTACCCTATAGATAGGGTACTGAAGAATTCATGGTGCAGCTGGCCACTCTAACTAAGGGAGATAACATTTGCCTAAGCTAAAAATGTTTATAGATAGTTTTATGAAGGATTCATAAGTAGCTTATTGTTTCAAGCAGAGATAAACAGTTCATGAGTTGTTGCTGGGCAGAGTGCTGGCATGGGGAAGGGGCAGAGTTAATGCTTTGAGACTGGGGGGGGAAGTGTGACTTTACAGACTGCTTTTACAAATTGATTTTACAGACATAGATCCCAAAGCACCCCATTTACAAACTGATGTTACAGATTGATATTACAGACATATATACATCCCAAGTACCCCATCAACTGGAAAAAATAAAATAGAATTTTTTAAAATTAAAAAGAAATCTGTTACATGGACATTCTACTGTTCTTTACCTTCATCTATCAAAAAGATATATTTCCTGACTCCATGACTGTTGTGTAGACAGTCCATGTTTATGGGAAATGAGTGAACAAAAGTTACTCAGCAGAAATTCTTCCCTTCATAAGCCTGGATTTTAAAGAGTTGATGGTATAATGAAATTGAAGCATTAATAAAATATTTTTTTCATAGAATCAAGAGTATGCTGGAGCCAACTCTAATGGGCTTATGAGAACCAATTATCAAATTTTAAGTATGACCATTTCAATCTTGCAAATAAGCAATCACAAATCAGGACTTAGTTTATCGTTTTGTTAATTGTCTAGACTTAAAAAAATGTTAGTAATGTAGATTAAATGTAAAACTGTGGTATGTACATTTTTTTTCAGGGCCTGATTGTTAAATATTGGCCAGAAGCTCCCCTGTGTTGCTCTAGAAACATTGTTTGAGCTCAGCAGGAATACAGTAGTGTCTCATAGAATGAAGTCCCATGGCAACAGCCTGGATGCCTGGCAAGTATAAACTAATAATAATAAATAATAATAATATTTATATAGCAACTTAAGGTTTGCAAAATGCTTTATTTCCATTAATTCTCTTAAGCATATATATGATATGCTCCCTAGCTTTATGCTTTGACAAAAGGTTTATATATACCACATAGCATTCCTACATATATATATATATAATACATATAAACATAAAAATGACATATTAAAATAAATATTGTGGGGTGGTGCAGTGAATAGAGCACCAACCCTGGAGTTAGGAGGACCTGAGTTCAAATCTGAACTCAGACACTTTAACACAAAAATTAGCCGTGTGACCTTGGGCAAGTCACTTAACCCCAATTACCCCTCAAAAAAAAATATATATATAGTACTATACAAAAATGTTATAGATGCTATACATTTAACTATGTGTAGATGCAATATAACTAGGTGAAATAGAGAATAGAGCACTTGACCTGGAGTCAAGAAGAATTGAGTTCAAATCCAGCCTCAGATACTTATCATCTGCATGAACTTGAGTTAAGCACAACCTGTCTCATTTTCTGACATACAAAATTAGGTTAATAATAATAATCACCACCCAAGGTTATCATGAAGATACTATGATATAATATTTATAAAGCACATTGCAATTCTTTTGCTGCTGATGTTTAGTCATTTTCATTTGTGTCAGACTCTTCATGACCCCATTTGGGGTTTTCTTGGCAAAGATGTTGGCATGGTTTGCCATTTCCTTCTCTAGCTCATTTTACAGATGAGGAAACTGAGGCAAACAAGGTTAAGAGACTTGCCCAGGGTCACACAACTAGTAGTAAGTATCTGGGGCCAGATTTGAACTTAGGTCTTCCTAACTCCAAGTCAAGCACTCTGTCTACTGTGCCACCTAGCTGCCCATTGCACCCCTTAAAGAGTAATAAAAATGATAGCTATTACTGCTATTATTATAAGTATTAACCATAAGAATAATTTACATTCATCTATTGCTTCAAGCATTTTACATATATGATTTAATTTGGTCTCCACAACAGGGTAAGCACCAGTCAATTAAGGTAAGCACTTATCAATATTAACTCCATTTTATAGATGAAAAAACTGAGGCTGAGGGAGGTGACTTGCCCATGGTGACATAGCTAATAAGTATCTGGGGTGTGATTCAAACTCAGGTCTTCCAGGTTCCATATTTGATATGCCAAACTGCCTCTTAAACATAATAAAAACTCACAGTTTCTGAAGAATCTGAATTTCAGGACTCTCCAAAGGGCAATGGAGAGACATGGGGTAAGCATAAGTAGACTGTAACATTAACAACAATGCAAGAGAGGATGTAAAACATACCACCCAGGAACTATATGTTCAGCAAAGGAGGTAAGTTGGTCATGAAGCAAGAACAAGGTATAAAGATGGACAGCCTGAGAAGGGTACACGTGCTTCAGGCACATCCTTATTCAAGGGTTGGTGGGAGACCATGAACAGGAATTGCAAGGAATGATATGATATCAAAGAGATTTGGAGAAGGTACCCACATCATTCATACAATTGAAGTAATAAAATATGGTACTACCCAACCACATAGAGTACTAATCACTCTTTGTTAGTTTGAGACCTTGGTCTTTATCCCCCATCAAGGCTATAAATTTAGAAAAGTGGAAATTAGAGAAAGGTGACTGCCAGATACCTCATGAAAGGGTACACTGACACCCATACACAAATCCATGTGTCCAGTGGACACTAAGTGTAACTTGGTGTCTATACTATGAGATACTCAGCTACCAGCAAAGTCAAAGGTACCATTTTTTAAAGTTACCATTCTTTTCTTAAAAAAAAATTATAAATCATAGGGTAAGCTGAATGGAGTTGCTATTAATTCCCCCCACCCTTCTTTTTATTTTTTCATATATGTTCAGTTTCTTGAAACATCATTTATCAGCAGACCTAGTCAATGTTTAGTACCTCAAAATATCTTGCATCAGGTTTTCAGCAGCTTGTAGACATTATAGATTAGAATAGGGTGCCAAAGTAAATTAAAAACCACCAGGAGACAAGAAAATTGGAAAAGGTAATCCATGGCCTTGGCATAGTTTCATTAAGGAAAAAAAAAGTAAACCCTAACATAATGATGATGACTGCCCAACAGTATTTAAATTCAATTAGCCTAACAGGCTGTAAACATTAGCAGATGACCTGCATCCTTCTGTTAATAATACATTGATTCTTGCTTAAAATTCAGTACATTGGACTTTTAGTGAAACAAATATCTAATTCAGTTGAATTTCCTTTAAAAAAAAACACCTTAACATTACATGGCCAAAGATGTATTTATAATATCATAATCATAATTATAATTACATTTTATATAAACATCTAATCTCCAACATCTACCCAAGTGGTAGACCAGTAACAAAGGATGTAAATTTAGGTTCGTAGAATGAAATAAATTAAGCAATTCTATGAGAAAGCAATGTGTAAACTATTAAAAATCTGAATTTACATGGATAATATAATAGGGATTATTGACATTTACATAGAACTTTGAATTTTGTAATGTGTTTTCCCATTTGAGCCTCACAATAATCTTACAAAGTGATACTATTTGTAAGTAGTTTCAAGTTGTGAAAGTTTTTT
This sequence comes from Gymnobelideus leadbeateri, assembly GCA_011680675.1. Classification (NCBI taxonomy): domain Eukaryota; kingdom Metazoa; phylum Chordata; class Mammalia; order Diprotodontia; family Petauridae; genus Gymnobelideus; species Gymnobelideus leadbeateri. Next base: position 599,679 of record WOXC01009968.1, on the reverse strand, counting down.
CCTTCCTCAGAAGGAAACTGAGGACTGGAAAGGTAAAGTCACTCATCATTGAATATAGGAAATGTCAGAGATGGGATTTGAACTCCTGTCTTCCAGACTATAGAAACGAAAGAAATAAGATCAGGATCAGCATAAAGTCAGATTATCAGAGAAGCAATCCAGTGGATCATTCTGTCCAGTAAAGACAACATACTCAGTGAAGTATTAGTATAGCACAGTGCACATTAACTCAGTTTAACAGTGGGAGAATTTGTTCACACAGAAACTGTGCTCCAAAGAATTTTTTATGGGCAGTTCCTGAGATAGAGTCTACGAACTTTACAGATCCAGGGGTGTTTCCCTGGGCCCAATGTATTCTTTACTTGTATATTTCAGTACTTTCAGACTTTAAGTGTGTGCCCATTTTGCTCCACAGACAACTATGTGAATTGACGGGACAGTTCAGTCCAGCGTTATGAGTGAAATATTTGTAAATATTAAATATTTGCATTATATTTTCAATAACTCTTTTGGTTAAGGTAATTAATAAGTGGCTGTGTTTTTCTTGGAAAATACAACAGTAGAGGTTTGTGAACTATAGTGTTAGAGGGGATAGTCACCCACCAGTTACCCCCAGGAACGTGAGAGTAGAGAGTTGTAGCACTTGCCTTCCATCTGGGAAAATGTGTGTGTGTGTGTGTGTGTGTGTGTGTGTGAGAGAGAGAGAGAGAGAGAGAGAGAGAGAGAGAGAGAGAGAGAGAGAGAGAGAGAAGGGAACTTCTCTAAATTTAGCTTGGCTGATCTACAGATAAGAAACAATGTGTTACTTAGACCATGCTTGGACCATCTTGAAACATTTTCTGCTTGGTAGGACTTGCAAATGTTTGTACTTTCTTGGCATATCCTGTAAGAAACCAGAATGATGATGAAGGAATTTATATGCTTCTCCTCACCTAAAAGTCAAGGAACATTAAACCAACTAATATTGAAGGTTCTTTCCACTTTTAAATCCTATTAATTTATTCAACAAGCATTTATTAAATGCCTACCCTATTCTAGGCACTAAGCATACAAAGACAAAAAATTTAATGGTTTCTGCTTTTAAGATGCTTACATTCATTTTTTGTGTGTTTGTGTGGGGGAACAGATATCTAAGCAGATAAATACTAAATAATTATTGAAGGGGAGGGTACTAGCAACTGAGGGAATCAGGACAAATTTCATATAAGAAATGACACTTAATATTGAGATTGTAATGTAAAGCCAAGCATGAGCAGCTTTACAGAGGACTACTGCTATGAATAGCTTTCAAGGTTCTGATTACATGGTATAGTGAGCTTTCTATTTGTTCAATAACAAATCAGAGCAAAACATTCACAGAAAATCAAGGTACAGCATTCACAATGTTACAACTTATCACAGAAAATCAAAATACAGTATTCACTATGTCATAATTCAACAACTTATCACTCAAATGGCCACATAGTTTTCACCAAAGTGGTCACATAGTTTTCAACAAAGTACAATCATTTAGTAACTCAATCATTCAATCATTCTTAAGGAGGCTCGAGGGACACAAAGTAAAAAGGTCAAAGTCCTCCACCCATGGAGTACAGTAAGTTACAAATCAGTCACTATTCAGTCATCAGTCACTATTCAATCATCAGTCACTACTCAGTTATCAGTCACTACTCAATACCCTCTTAAGGGGTAGTGGAAAATACACAGGCCGTTCACCTGTATAGGTAAGAAGACCACTCACCCAAAATAACTCAGAGACTTCTCAAAGTAGAAGCAAAAACTTTTATTACTATCTTTCTCGAGAAAGGGTGTCCCCAAATCCAACAAGAAAGTCAGAAGGGAGGAGAGCACTACAGAAAGCAAAAGCAAGATTATAAAGCCCTAAGGTGGGAATTCCACCTCTCCACTGTCCCACCTTACCATTGGTTGGTAAGGCAAACTCAGTCTTCTTATTAATGCCAACCAATAGGTGCAAAGTCCTCTCCATTCATTAACCTAATTAGTGCTAATGAGGCTCTAATTTTGTTAGATAGCATACATAATACATGAGGTCCACTATACAAGCACAGTAACAACCTCAGAATACTGAACCCCCTTCAGTCCAACCTAGATGTGTCCTTATCTGGGCCTGAGTGTCCCAAGGCTGCTGTCTGCTTTCTGATTGGTCAAATCTACTTGCTGCTGCCAGCTCCTTTTATTCTACATTATTTCATTTTTAGTATTATCTAGGAGTTCTCTGGGAACTGGGAACTCAACTTCTTCCCAATGCTACTGTCTGATACTTTTTATCAGTCGTCTTGTTTCAGCGATTCTTGCAGTTCTATAGCAACTTAACCCTTTGCTACCTCTCATACTACCATTCCTTTCCCCAAACTAAAAACACCTCTAATTTGGCCTCAATAATTAATCCAATCAATTGTATCAACACTCAGAAGCTCTTATATTACCTTGAAATACACAATGACTTACATATATGTATGGGGAAACGACACTGAACTTAGTTACAAAATATAAGAAAGTAATAAGAATGTATATAGGATGTTCAGAATGTGGAAACTTCATTGCAAGTTATCCCTCACACACCCCTCTGTCACAAGTAAGTTATAATTTCATCAGTCACTACTCAGTATCCATGGAGAGTTCTTTTCATTTTGACTCAAGGCAGGTAGCTCCTACCTGAATCCACCAAACTGTCATTTGGGTTCATAGGCAGACAGATCCCAGTTCCTTGTCCAGCTCTCCATGCAGTTCCTGCTCTACATTGAAGCTCACAGTGTCCTATCCATCTCAAATCCTTCACAGTCTCTGTTCCTTGGAAGACATGGCTTAACAGAGCCACAAGAACATTCATGCACATTAACAAAGTCACAACAACATGTTATACAAAATGCCATCACTAGTCATGCTTCCTCAGTCTTCTGCAGCTCCAGGTGGCCCTCAGAAGTCTTCAGCACCATAAGCTCTGATCTGAAAATCAAAATCACTTTATCCAGCCTCCACATGGCTTATTCCAAGAAATTCTTTCTCATTCCTCTTCTCAGTTTTTCTCAATTCTTAGTTCAGTCTTCAGTCCCACAGAAGCTTCTCTGCCTCCATGAAGCTTATCCCAAGAAGTTCTGACTGTCCAGCTTGTGCTCTTCCTTAAATACAGTATAGCTCCTCCATGTTCAGCCCCTTCCTGTTATGTCAGCAACAGGGGTTCATACCTTCTGTTTCTTTAACAGAAGCTTAATTTGAAACTAGGTGCTAAGTACCTCTCAGCTTTCTAATACAAATAGATCTTCAAATTTCATTCCTATTACATTCCACCCTACCAGGATCCTTGGCCTTACGATCTCAATCCAGATGGCCATGGATCCTGGAACAAATAGAAGCACTATACTTTGTAATCTGGCTGACTACACCATAATGTAAAGCCACACAATTAGCTTTCCAGAGGACTACTGCTGTGAACAGCTTTCAAGGTTCTAATTACATAGTATAGTTAGTTCTCTATTTATTCAATAACAAATCAGAGCAAAACATTCATAGAAATCAAAATACACCGTTCACAATGTTACAACTTATAACAGAAAATCAAATACAGTATTCACCATGTTACAACTCAATAACTTATCACTAAAATGGCCACATAGTTTTCACCAAAGCGGTCACATAGTTTTCAACAAAGTACAGTCATTTAGTATCTCAATAATTTAGTAACTCAATCACTCAATTATCCTTAAGGAGGCTTGTCTCCATAAGGGTCACAAAGTACAAAAGTCAAAGTTCTCCACCCATGGGGTGCAATTAAGTTACAACTTCAACAGTCACTACTCAGTACCCTCTTAAGGGCAGTGGAAAATACAAAAGCCATCCATGCTGAGGTCACAAGTAAATTACAATTTCATCAGTCACTATTCAGTATCCTATTTCATTAGTCACTACTTAGACAATTTCATCAGTCACTACTCAGTCAATTTTATCAGTCACTACTCACTACCCATTGAGGTCTTTTCATCTTGACTTGGGGCAGGCTTTCAGCTCCCACGGTTCCTCTTCCATGGTCCCAGCTCCCACCTGAATCTAACCAACTGCCACCTGAGTTCAAAGGCAGACAGCTCCCAGTTCCTTGTCCAGCTCTCCATGCCATTCCTGCTCCACATTGGGGATCACAGTGTCCAGTCTATCTCAAATTCTTCACAGTCTCTGTTCCTTGGAAGACAAGAGTTAACAAAGCCACAAGAACATTCATACACATTAACGAAGTCACAACAACATTTGTACAAAGTACCAGCTCCACAGTCATAATTCCTCAGTCTTCTGCAGCTCCAACTGGCCCTCTGAAATCCTCAGCAGCTTCAGCTGGCCCTCAGAAATCCTCAGCAGCTCTGGCTGGCCCTTGGAAATTCTCAGCAGCTCCAGGTGGCCCTCAGAAGTCTTCAGCACCATAAGCTCTGATCTCAAAATCAAAATCACTTTATCCAGCCTCCACATGGCTTGCTCCAAGAAATTTTTTCTCAGTTCTCACTTCTCATTCCTTTTCTCAGTTCTTCTCAATTCTCAGTTCAGTCTTCAGTCCAGCAGCAGCTGCCCTGCCTCCATAATGCTTACCCCAGGAAATTCTGTCTGTCCAGCTTGTGTTCTTCCTTATATGTGGTATAGCTCCTCCCTTTTCTGCCCCTTCCTGTTCCATCAGCAACTTTTTCCCAATTGTTAATTAAATAGCTTAAACAAGATGTTAACTTGAAATAAGGTGCTAAGTACCTGCTTACTAGCCAACACAAAGGGGCATGGAAGATCGTCAGATTCCATTAACATTACATACCTGAAGGAAACTAGGGATTGTAAGAGGTGGTGATGAAGAGGGCATATATTCCAGGCCCAGGGGACAAACTATATAAAGGCATGGAGTTGGGAGGTGAAAATTGTATTTAGGGAACAGAAAGTAGACAGTTCAGCTAAAATGTATAGTATATGAAGGAGAATAATATATAGTAAACCTAGAAAGGTAGGTTGGCATCAAACTGTATCGGGCTATAAAAGTCAAACAGAGGAATCTGTATTTTTCAATAGTGGTCATTGGGAGACACTAGAGTTTCATGAGCAGGAGAGTGACCCTATAAGATCTGTACTTTTGGAATATATATTTAGCAGCTGTGTAAAAATGCATTAGAGCTAGGAGAGAATGGGGGTTTGGGGGCCAATTAGAAGCCTACTGTAGTAGGGAAGGGTAATAAGGTCACTAATATGGTAGTCATATAAGTGGAAAGGAGGAGATGAATATGAGTTATGTAGAAGTAGAACAAGTATGAGAGTAAGGGATTGGATGCTGCAAGCTAATCTAAGGGATTCCAAGGTTGGGAACATTGGTAACAAAAAGGATAGTAGTTCCCTAAGCAGAAATAGGAACTTTTGGAAGCAGTTGAAGGCAAAGATGAGAGTTCTGTTTAGGACATGTTAAGTTAAAGATGTCTATGGGCCATTGAATTGGTGAGGTAGGCCTAGAGCTTAAAAGAGAAATGAAGGGTAGACATATAAATCTAGGTGTCAATAGCATAGATATGATAGATGAGCACAATGAAACAAACTGATGAGATCACCAAGGCATCTTAGAAAGAGAAGAGAAGACAGGCCCATGACAACTTTGAGATACAGCAACAGTTAAGGGGAATGATATACAGTCAGCAAAAGAAATTGAGAAGAAACAAATAAATATATAGGAGAAGCAGAACAGGACAGCATCCTGAAAGTATAGGGAGAAAAGAGTATACAGGAGGAGGAGTTGACCAACAGTGTCAAATGACACAAAGAGGTCAAGAAGGATGAGGACTAGGGGTGGAGTCAGGAAGGCAGAGGAGAGGCAGCCCACCAGTTGAATTCTCCTAACATTCCCCTCCAAACAACTTTAAAATAATGCTTCAAATTAAATTTTGGGATAACAGAGGCAACAAAAAGTTGGGATGAGACATTTTTCCATTTCTAAGAAAACTTAAAACATTGGCAGGATTAGTTTGTGATACAGTGTGGAGGCCTGTCTGTAACCTATAAATGTGACAGTGACAATAATGGCTGCAGTAATAGTGGCAGCTTCAACTCTGGCGTACCAGCTCACATCTATCAGAAATGACAAATGCTAGAAGGTAAGAGGGTGAAAAAGGTTAAAAAAGAGGGAAAATTGGTACTTTAATGAACTGTTGGTGGAGTTGTGAACTGGTCCAACCATTCTAGAGAATAATTTGCAAGTATGCCTAAAAGGCTATAAAACTGTTCATATACTTGTGAGCACAAGCAAGGTGCTATTTTTGTTGTTATTTTTTTCTTCTTGTTGGAGTTCAGTCTCCCAGGCTCATGCTAAATTGTAAACATCTAAAGGATTAATCTCCTTTGAACCCTGGTAATTCACAGTTGTACTGAGTCACATGGCCTTTGGTGTTTCTGACTCTGAGCCTATTAGTTGAAAGTGTATATATGTATTCTGAGGTGAGATACTGCCTCGAGGCTTGCTCATGGAAGGATATTTAATTATCAAGGTCCCTCTACCACTCTCCCAACCCCCTCACACCCCCATGAATGTGAATCACTCATCAAGGTTTGGAGAGGGAACCTTTCTATATATGACCTCTGATAGAGAGAGGAGGCTTCTGATAGCAGAGGAGAGCTCTGACAGGGAGAAGAGACCTTTGATACCAACCTTTGTGAGAACACTGGAACATTGTTTAATTAAAGTAGGCTAAGACAGTTGGAGCCTTGTCAATTGGATCTTTCTTGAGTGCTTATATATCTTTCTGCATTGTTTATCTTTCTGATATTTCTGCATTGTTTAATTAAAGTAAGATTGTTAACCCCTTTGATGCTGTCTTTCCTTTAGAAAAACAGATCAAAGAGCTTGTGTTAGCAGCCCTCCTGTGTGCTGGTGTTATTGATCTTATACCTCTACAGCAGTTTCTAGTAGCATTAACATTACAATTCTTTGACCCAGAAATACCACAACTACTAGGTCTGTACACCAAAGAGATTTAAAAAAAAAAAAAAGGAAAAAGACCTATATGTACAAAAATATTTATAGCAACTCTTTTTTTGTGGTGCAAAGAATTAGAAATTGAAGGAATGCCTATCAATTGGGGAATGGCTCAACAAATTGTGGCATATGATTGTGGTAGAATACTATTGTGCTATAAGAAATGACAAGAAGGGTGGTTTCACAAAAATGTGGTAAGACCTATATGAACTGATGCAGAGTAAAGTGAGCAGGACCAAGAGATCATGGTATATAGTAACAGCAATATTATAATAATAAACTGTGAAAGATTTAGTTTCTCTGATCAATATAATGATCAAGAAAATCCCAAAGGACTCATGATGCTATCTACCTCTAAAGAAAGAATTGATGAACTCAATGCACATTGAAGTATAGTTTTCTCACTTTATTTTTGTTGCTCTTTTGGGATATGATATGGCTAATAGAAAAATATGTTTCCCGTGATTTTATAATTAATATCATGTTGCTTGCTTTCTTAGTGGGTGGGGGAAGGGTAGGATGGAGGGAGGGAATTTGGAACTCAAAAACTTTTTAAAGAATTTAAAATAATAAAATTTTTAAAAAATAAATAAGGATGAGGACTGAGATGCTATCAGATTTGACAATTAAGACCTCATTGTTGACCTTAAAAAGAGCAGTGTCATTTAAATAATGAGGACTGAAGCTGCTTAAAGTAGCTCAAAAGTGAGAAGAGAGGAAATGTAACTTTTTCAAGAAGTTTGTGAAAGGGCAGAACTATAGCATGACAGCTTGAAGTGATGGTACGTACAGTGCCTGGTACATAATAAGCAATTAACAAATGCTTATCAACTGACTGATTCTATCTGCTAAGCCACTCGACCTCTTAAGGAAAGAGGGGGGAAGCACAAGAAGGGAAGGGGACAAGGACTTCTTAAGTCCCTGCTGTGTGCCAGAGATTGTATTAAGCACTTTACAAATATTACTTCTTTTGATACTTACAACAACCGTAGGAGGCAGGATATTATTCTCATTTTATAGTTGAGGAAACTGAGGCAGACAGCAGTTAAGTATTTTGCCCAGGATCACAAAGTGTCAGAGGCTAGATTTGAACTCAGGTCTTTCCAGACTCCGGGTCCAGCATTCTATTCACTCTGCCACCTAGCTGCCTCTAAATTTCTTCCATTATTATTAAAATATCCTTTATATTGCTTTTTGTCCGACATCTTAGCTCGGAGGCGGTAGCAACAGGAGTACCTGAAGCCTCACCATGCCTCCCAAGGACGATAAGAAGAAGAAAGATGCCGGCAAGTCGGCCAAGAAGGACAAAGATCCCGTGAACAAGTCTGGGGGCAAGGCTAAGAAGAAGAAGTGGTCCAAGGGAAAAGTTCGAGACAAGCTCAACAATCTGGTTCTGTTTGACAAAGCAACTTACGACAAACTCTGCAAGGAGGTCCCCAACTTTAAACTTATCACCCCTGCAGTAGTCTCAGAGAGACTGAAGATCCCGGGTTCTCTAGCCCGAGCAGCTCTCCAGGAACTGCTCAGTAAAGGTCTGATTAAGCTGGTTTCCAAACATAGAGCCCAAGTGATATATACCAGGAACACCAAGGGTGGAGATGCTCCAGCTGCTGAAGATGCATGAAATGGTTCAACATTTCTGTGTAGATTTTCAAAAATAAACTTAAAATTGGACTAAGAAAAAAAAAATATCCTTTATATTAAAGAATCTTAAATTCATCCTCATTTGTCTTCCACATAGACTATGTATTTTTTTTTTTTTTTGGTAAGAAGCCCAATGCCTCTTTCTTTTTTTTTTTTAAACAAATACTTTATTAACTTCTGTTTACATCATTCATTTCCGCCAGATTTTGAGTTACAATCATTTTCCCCCCATTATTCCCCTACCCAACCTCCCAGAATAGCAGTCCCACAAGATATCGCTTCCTCCAATCTGCTCTCTCCCATACCTTCTCCCATACCCCTATCGACTTTTCCATTAGAGGAAGATGAATCTTTGTGTCCCAATGCCTGCACATCTTATCTCCCAATTATAGGCAAAAGAGTATTAATAATAGTATTTATATATATATTTGAAACATTTAATGTTACGACCTTGAATTTCAGATCCATTTCCTTCCTCCCTTGTCACCCATTCCTTCTTGGGATATAAGTAGTTCAGTACATGTTGTACATGTCTAGCTATGCAAAACATTGTCATAGTAGATATATTGTACAAGGCTGCTTATAATTCCCTCCCACTCATCCCAACCCCCACCTGGTCCATTCCCTACATGATCCTGTCCCTCTTCTATAGTGGGTACTTCCAACCTCCCCTCACCCCAAGGATGCCCTCCCATCCATCATCCCTCCTCTCATCCCCCTTCCCCCTATCCTGCTGCAGGTTGAGATATCCCATTTAGTATGTATGTCATTTTCTCCCTGAACCAAATTCAATGTGAATGTGGTTTGCCTTTTTAGCCTTCCTTATTCTCCCCCTCCTTTGCACCCACTTCCCCTACATGAGATAGTTTACCCTACCATGTCTCTCCCCATCTCCTCTTGCCACTTTCCTCTCTCACCTCATAATTTCATCCCTTGAGTACTCTCCCTTCCCAACAAAATCAACCTATGCCCTCTATCCATATATAACTGTAACCATATACACACACATTCACATATGTATTCATATGACCACACCCCCTTCTTCCATTATTTTCATAGTGAGAAAGATATCATCAGTCACAGATATTGCTTTTCCATATAGGAATGTAAATAGTTCAACTTTGATAAGTTCCTTTTGATTTCTTTTCCCTGATTACCTTCTCAGGCACTCTTACTTCTTGCCTGGATGTCAAATTTTCTATTCAACTCTGGTTTTTCCTCAAGAATGCTTGAAAGTCCTCTATTCCACTGAATGACCATATTTCCCCTAAACAAAATACTCAGTTTTGCTGGGTAGGTGACCCTGGGTTCATTCCCAGCTCTTTTGCCCTCTGGAATATCATATTCCATGCCCTTCATCCCTCAGTGTAGAAGCTGCCAGGTCCTGGGCTATTCTGATTGTGTTTCCACAATATTGAAATTGTTTCTTCCTGGCTGCTTGAGTATTTTCTCCTTGATCTGGGGATTCTGGAACCTGGCTATAATATTCCTGGGAGTTTTCTTTTTGGGATCTTTTTCAGGAGGTGATGTGGATTCTTTCAACCTCTATTTTGCCCTCTGGATCTAAAACATCAGGGCAGTTTTCCTTGAGAATTCTTGAAGGGTGATTTCTAGGTTCTTTCCTTGATCATGGCTTTCAGGTAGTCCAATAATTTTTAAATTGTCTCTCCTGGATCTATTTTCCAGGTCAGTGGTTTTTCCCATGAGATATTTCACATTGCCTTCTAATCTTTCATTTGTTTGGATCTGCTTAACAGCATCTTGATTTCTCATAAAGTCATTAGCTTCCATTTGCTCCAGTCTAACTCTGAAGGAATGAATCTCCTCAGTGAACTTTTGAGATTCTTTTTCCATCTGGCAAATTCGACTTTTTAAGGCATTCTTCTCCTCATTGCCCTTTTGGGCCTCCTTTGCCATTTGAGCTAGTCTATTTTTTAAGGTGTTGTTTTCCTCAGTCAGGCTGTTGACCCTCATTTCATACTTTTCCTGCATCCTTCTCATTTCTCTTTCTAATTTTTCCTCCACTTCTCTTATTTGATTTTTAAAGTCCTTCTTAAGGTCCTCTATGGCCTGCAACCCGTCATGATTTCCCCTGGGGCTTTTGGAGCAGGACTTCTGACCTCACAGTCCTTTTCCCGCTCTATGCCCCCAAAATAGGAGTCTAGGGTTGCATTTTTCTGTTTCCTTTGCCTTGGCATGTTGCCAATTAATTGCTTGACTTTTGGGCTTGTTGCCACACTATGGCTTTAAGGCCAGCTAGAGGAATTTTCGTCCCGAACGTGTGGGGGCAACTTCCGTTTCTGGCAAGCTGTAAACCCACCCACAACTTCCACCCTAGATCACAATCCAGATCCAGGGAGGTTAAAGCAAGAGCGATTACCCCCCAAGACTGATCGCTGGATCTCCCCACAATTTGTAGGCTGGGAGCCGGAAATGCCTATGAAAACTACACAATGGCGTGTCTCCTCAGCGGCTTCTAGCCCCCAGAGGAGGGAGCTGACGCATTCCCCAAATACAGGTCCCAAAGTCCATAGGACACTAACCTCTTACTTTGTCCTAGGCAAGTCTATGTTGATAATTCTGTCGTCTCCACAGTTCCTGGTGTTCTGGGGTTCCTCCAGCCAGCTGCTGGCCCTGCCGCCCTGGGGCTAAAACCTTGGCTCACGTGGACCTGGGCCCGGCTCGGCTCCTGCGCTCTGCGCGCTGCCGGCTCCCAGACCACTGCGCTGGTCCTTCCTGCAGGGTGCTGGGCTGTCCTCAGCGGGAGGTTAGCTTCTCTGTGTCGTTCTGTGGGTGCTGGGGCTCCAGAAGATTTTCAGAGTCCTTTTTTACATAGTTTGTGGAGAATCTGGGGGCAGAGAGGCTTGGAAGAGCTGTTTCTACTCCGCCATCTTGGCTCCGCCCCCCCTAGACTATGTATTTTTAAAGTGTTTTGATACCTCTCATTAAACTCCCTCATTTTCTAAATGAGGAAACTGAGGTAAAATCAGATCAAACCCTTCCTTCCCACCACAGTAGATCAAATGTCACAGAATCCTGATGGAAAGAAGAAAACCTAGGAAACTGAGTTTGAAAACATGTTTTTTTCCTATATCACTAAATCTATTTCTTATGTAGAAACCCTCAAAGGCATGCCACTTCACAGGAACAAGGAAAAGGAGAGCACCTTGGGGGTAAGAGTCCAAGAAATACTCCTGGAGGGTTCAAAAGAAGAAAATTAATTTCATACAAGCTCTATGTGGGCACTTTCGTTGAATAACTGCTTTAAAGTTCACGAATCAAAAAGGAAACACACCCACTGGATTTTTTCTCTTTCTAGCAGATATTCTGTCTTGTTCTCATTTTTTAAAACTGCTCTGGACTCTTTGATTATTTCAATTGTGCTACCTAGCTAGTTAGATGGTGGCTAGGCAATTTCATAGGCTGTATGGCATCTGACCCCACTGACACTTTATAAAGAATAGCCACTATTGGGATGTGGGAGAGGAGAGGGGGGAAAAGGAGTTTGGTCACAGGAGAATAGCTAATGAATGAGATTTTTCAGTGGAATTCTTTTATTTTGTTTTGTCTCTAAGTCTAAAACATAGGGCTCCCTTTTAAATGAACGGAGTGACAATTTGCTGTAGTCAGTGACTGAATTATCCAACACCTGCCTTAATCAATCAAAACTGATCACCATTAGCCCGAAAATTGTGTTATTTTTGGTAATACTGCTTTGAGTCCCAGAATCTGATGAAATTAAACAAATGCTGAATTAGGCAGAAATTGGATTAACAGGAAGAAGTGTATATTTATTTCTTTAAATTCACCATGAATTTATAAATAATTACAAAAGAAGGAAAGCATTTTATGAAATCTATATCCCTACATTTTGAGAATAATTATTCTCTTTTGAATATTGCAGTTTATGTGAAAATTTAACAAGATACATGTTTGTGGAACACCATTACAGAGATGGAGAGAATAAACAGTTTAATATAGCCCTAGTGGGGCTGAATGAATCAAATGAGATTGAATCAAGAAGCTCTATTATAGTCAATTGGTGATGAAACATTTATTAAGTGCCTATTATGTCCTATGCACTGGAGAAGTAAGGCTACATTGCTGCATCTATCCAAAAACTTGACCCAGGAGATAATCCAAACATCAGATACAGGTTACCTTGTATGACAACTCTGAGAGTCTAAGTCTAAGATTGTCAAAGGTACAGCAAACCAGATAATGAAACCCAAAATTAACGAATCCTACTTCCTTCTTATATTGCTACAAGGAACCTAAAATTAAACCTGACCCACTAAATGCTAATGCACAAAAGAGAAACCTTAGAAATGGTCTTAGAAGTAATACCATACTTTAAGAGAAATAGAAAATAGAATCTTTAACTTCCCTTCTAGTGATGTAGATTAGGATTCTTAACCTGGGATATGTGAACTTGCTTTTTAAATATTTTTGCAACTATATAATTGGTTTCCTTTGTAATCTTATGCATTTTATTTTATGCATTTAAAAACATTATTTTGAGAAGGCTTCACCAGACTGCCAAAGAAATCCATGACATAGCAAAATTAAGAACCCAGGTCTTCTTAGACTTTTTCCCCTTAAAAATGAGAAATCCCATTCAGAAGTCAAAGGACACTCAAAAAGTAACATATTCCATTACTTAATCAATTAATCAAGAAACATTTATTAAGCTCCCACTCTGTGCCAACTGCTTAGCTAAGGGCAGAAGACACAAAAGGAGCCAAGAGACAGCCCCTGCCTTCAATGACATTATAACCCCATGAGGGAAGAAAACATGCTACCAAATATATAAAAAGAAAGCTATATAGAGGACAAATCATAGATGATTAACAGAGGGGAGGCGTGGAAATTAAGAGGAGCTAGGAAAGGGTTCTGTACAAGATAGGATTTTAGTTGGAATGCAAAGCAAGCCAGGGAGGTCAGTAACCAGAGTGGACGAAGAAAAGCATGGGAGACAGCCAAAGAAAATGCTTAGTCAAGAGATGGAGTGTCTTGTTTGGAACAGCCTAGAGGTCAATGTATTGGATTAAGGAGTAGGTGTTGGGGAATAAAGAAGACTGAAAAGATATGAGGGTGCTAGGTTATGAAAGGCTCTAAATGTCAAACATCATTGGAGTTTGTTGAATAGGGATGAGGCATGATCAGACCTGAACTTTAAGAAAATAACTTTAGTGGCTGAATGAAGGATGGATTGAAGAGGGAAGAGATAGTAAGGAATCCAGGATGACCCCTAGGTTATGAGTCTGTGGGACTGGGAGGATGGTGTTGCCTTGCACAGTAATAGAAAGGTAAAAAAAAAAGTGGGAAGGACTTAAAAGGAAAGATGATGAATTGTGTTTTTGACATATTGAGTTTAAAATATCTATTGGACATCTGGTTTGAGAGATCTGAAAGGTGTTAGTGATTCAAGGTTGGAGGTTAGCAGAGAGTTTGTGGCAGGATTGGTAGATCTGAAAATCATCAACAAAAAGATGTTAATTAAATCCATGTAAGTTGATGAGATCACCAGGTGAAACACCTTCCACATTGCAGGGATTAAAGCACGGTGCCACCATGATCTGGAAAATCCACATAAAAGTTTTTGGCCCTCTCTTCATACCAGAGAAGGCTGAAATTTTTTCTTTTTCTTTTATGGAGTGTTTACAGTATCTTATCATTAAAATTTAGGTGGATATTATACAATAATATATATATATATATAGTGCATTTATGAATTTCTAAACTTTTTCTATATTGTCTGCAGGACTTTGTGTGTCATCTGTGGCTTCTGCAAAACTCCAAAAAAATTCCCATTTTATTTCTTTTTTTGCTCTTTATAGGGCAATTGGGGTTAAGTGACTTGCCCAAGGTCACACGGCTAGGTTTTTTTTTTTGTTTGTGTGTGTGTTAAGTGTCTGAGGCCGGATCCGAACTCAGGTCCTTCTGACTGCAGGGCCGGCGCTCTACTCACTGCGCCACCTAGCCGCCCCACCCCCCCACCCCCATTTTATTTCTTATGCTGACCCGTGATGTATCGAAATTGAGTGGAAGAGATAACTGTAGTTTAGAGGGAGAACAGAAGAGCACTCAGGACAGAACCCAGGGGGACACCTGTAGTTAGAGGATGTGATCTGGAAGAGGATCCAGTAAAGGAGACTTAGAATAAGTAGTCAGATAGGTAGGAGGAGAAACAAGAGAGAGTAGGGTCCCAAAAGTCTAGAGAGAGTATCAAGGAGGAGAAGGTGAGCAATAATGTCAGTCAAGGAGAATGAGGATTAAATAAGAGATCATTAGATACTGCAGAGAAGGCAGTTTTAGTGGAATGATAAGGTCAGAAGTCAGATGATAAAGGTTTAAGAAGAAAGAGAGAGGGGGCAGCTAGGTGGTGCAGTGAGTAGAGCATTGGCCTGGAGTCAGAAGGACCTGAGTTCAGATCTGGCCTCAGACACTTAACACACACAAACAAAAACCTAGCTGTGTGACCTTGGGCAAGTTACTTAACCCCAATTGCCCTCCAAAAAGCAAGAAGAAGAAGAAGAAAGAAGAAGAAGAAGAAGAAGAAGAAGAAGAAGAAGAAGAAGAAGAGGAAGAAGAAAGGGAGAGCAGGAGAGGTGGAGGCACTTATTATAAGCAACATTTTTTATGAGTTTGGCTACAAAGGGCAGAATAGTTATAGGAAGATGGTGGGGATAGAAGGATCAATTGAGGAGTTGTTTTTTGTTTTTTATTTTTTTGGAATAGAGTACACATGGGCATGTCTGTAGGCAGTAGAAATGAGCCAATAGACAGAGAGAGATTAAAAATTAGTGAAAGAGTGGGAATGACAGAGGGGGCAATCTGTTGGAGAAGACAAAATGGAATAGGATTGCTTGAATAAGTAGAGGGATTAGCTTTGGTAAGGGGTAAGGTCAGTGACACAAATAGTTCAAATAAGAGTGGGTATCTATCTTCAAACACCTCTCCTTACTGCAACATACTGTCAGAGTAACCTGAGGGATACTGTATTCAGCAATTGTACATTAAGCTATACTATCATTGTCTATTGGATGAATCCACTATGTTGTAGTATTCTCTTACTCATCTTCACTTTGTAACTGTAATTATACTATAAAAAAGAATGTTAAACCAAAAATATTTCTAAAGACCCTTCCCCAAGCAAGGGCAAGATACTTAAGAGTCAAAAATGCTTTCCCTTTCCCTCCTATTACACCCAGTTTCAATATAGCCCCATAGAGTATCTCTCTGTCACAAAAAGATAGACTGATGGAGTTGGAGAAACGACTCGTTCTGACATTAAGCAATTCATGGGAAGTTCTATTTCTTAGTCATTGTGCTTAAGTTTAAGCAGGAAAAGGATAACATTTGAAAGAGTGGCAGATCAATTCTTTTAATTGAGCTGGTTCTACCCTCTGTTGTCTGGTCAGATGCAAATCATTCCAGAATGTTCTGTTCACATCCCCATCCTCTTTTTCCACTCCTAGTTCCCTCCTAGTCAATGTGAGCAGTTGTGAATAATGGGGGAGAAGCTAGGACCAGGAGATCCGGGCCCACACTGGGAGTGCAAGATAGATGGGGATCATCGAGTATCCTGTCATGGTCCAAATGTATCTGGAATATTGCTTCTGTGCCAACACCACATTTAAGGAGGTATACTGACAAACTGGAGAGCAATTAAGATAGTAAGGGGCTTAGAGATCATCTCATAACCTACTTGAAGGAATAGGAATGTTTGGCCTGAAGAAGAGAAGGTTTAAAGTAGACAGGATAGCCACCTTAAAGGATCTGAAAGATCATGAAATGAAAGAGAAAATAGACCTGTTCTGCTTACTCAGAAGACAGAACCAGGAACCGCAGAGGGAAATCGCAGGCAGTGATAATAACAATGAAAATGAACAATAACTAGCTTTTATAGAACGCTTTAAGGTTTGTAAAGCATGTTACAAATATCACGCCATTTCATCCTCACACAACCCTGTGAGGTAGATGCTATTATTATCCCCATTTCACAGATGAGAATACTAAGACAGGTTAAGTGGCTAGGGCTGTGTGACCCAGGGCAAGCCATTGTCAAGCTGAGGTCAAATGTCCATTGTAGTTGAGATTCCTGTTCAGATATGAAAGGGACTAGAGCACCCTTCCAACTGAGATTCTGTGATTCTGTCAGGAAATCTAAATAAGATTAGCCTGGAAATGACATGAGGCCCAACAATGGCAAGTCAGGGTGAATCCAGGGATCTGAAACTAGGTAAGCAAATAAATGAAGGACCCCACTCTCCTTAAGTAAGCAAACATCAGCAAAAACAAAAAGGGGAAGGGCAAACAACTCGTCAAAAGTTGGTCAGACGAGAACCAATGAGATGCAAATGATGAAGGATGAAGGCAGAACATCCAAAGTTCTAACAAATAGCGGCCAAGTGATATACTGCAACAGAAGGAGCCAGGCAGAAAAGAGGGAGTAGAACAGACACCAGAGACGTGGAACATCTTTCTACCCAGACCTGGGGTTCTTCCATCAAGCTGCTGTTGAAGTAGGAACTAAGCGGCTGGCCCAGGAGCCGCAGATGGAGGTATGTAATTGGAAGTACTTGGTGTGAAGAGAGAGGTATATCCAGACAGGTCTGGAGAAACACATGCTTCTGGCAGACAGACCCCAACAGAGGGGCATTTGAGAGAAGAGGACATGGTCCAGAGGGAATGGTAAGGAGAACAATTCTAGTTCCTTTCCAGGTAATCAACAAATTTACTTGTGCTTTCACCAATGGTAAATCCTGGGGATTCTACTACTACCATTACTACTACTACTACTACTACTACTATTACTACTACTATTACTACTACTATTACTACTACTATTACTTCTTACTATTATAACTACTATTACTATTACAACCACTACTACTATTACTACTACTACTACTTACTATTACAACTACTACTACTATTACTACTGCTACTACTACTAACAGCAACAACAACATCATTCACATAGTGCCTACTTTGTGCCAGGCACTATACTAAGCACTTTATGAATATTATCTCTTTTGATCCTCAAACAACCCTGAGAAAGGCAAAGCCAATCCTTGTCCTCTAGAAGTTTACATTCTTTTGTTTTTTGTTTTTTGCTTTTTGGAGGGCAATTGGAATTAAGCAACTTGCCCAAGGTCACACGGCTAGTAAGTGTTAAGTGTCTGAGGTCAAATTTGAACTCAGGTCCTCCTGGCTCCAGGGCTGGTGCTCTATTCACTGTGCCACCTCACCACCTTGCCACCCCTAGAAGTTTACATTCTAATGGGGGACAAAACACATATGTATCTAAGTACATACAGAACTCAGAACAAAGCCTCTGAGAGGAAGGTGCTAGTAGGTGGGGGGTGACTGGAAAAGGCCTCTTGCAGAAGGTGGTACTTGCAAGGAAACTAAGAGGTGCAGGTGGGAAGGAAGAGCATTTGAGACCAGACAGTACAAAAGACACAGTGACAGGTCCTTTAACCCCCATGAGTCCTACCTTGAACCTGAATTCCCAGTGACTCTGTATTTGTAAGAGCAGGGAGCCCACATGCCCACTTTCACATTGCTATTGTCAAGTATTAGATCCACGGTGTCTTAACATTGTACCTTGCTTTAAGATGCTATGATCAGCGTTAAGATTAGGGCCAGAGAAAAGCTGATATACAGCTTTTATCCCCAACATTTCAGATATTTCAAACTTACTCTTCTACTTCTAATTTATGTGTTCCTTTCTCTTTTGTTAGATGAGTTTGATAACATGGTGCCAAGAAAACCTCAAATGGAATCACAACGAATCAGACATGACTGAAAAATGACAGATTTGAACTTACCATTTCAATTTTTCCCATTAAAAATAAGTCAGCATGAAACATCATTAGCCTGTGAGAACTGGATCAATGAATGGATATGACCCATTATTCTGGTGTTGTGGGCAAGAGGCAGGGGAATCATTTTCTATTCTATGAGATATTGATTTTTCACTTTGTAGGTTTGTAAATTACTGAGCTTCACTGATGCAATTGATTGAGCTGATTCAATGTGTGGGAGGTAAATAAGATAAAAAGAAAAAATATTTTCAACTCTCATGATACCACAATTTCCATTAACCTCCACTTTTGTTTTGTTTTTTAATTGTTAACAAAAGAAAGTTTCCTTGGCCTCATTATACAAGGAATACAGCACCTAACTGGGAAGATCAGGACAGAGTGTGGTGTCTCAACATAAGCCAAACCTGAAGAGCTTGGACTCTATGAGGATGTGGGGAGGAGAGGGAAGGAAGATGAAGGAGTAAAATTCTTGGGTGACCAGGAAACCACATCAAAGGCAGCTTAAAGCCATCAGAAAGCTACAGCAGGGGAGACTGAGCTGGAGCCTAATTTTAGCCTCTCCTTTGACATAAAAACAGCTTAATGGTCTTTACCTAAATCTTGTCACTCAGATTTTTGAATCAAGTCATCACAAAGAACAAATCAACAACTAGAAAATTGTAATTGGTACAACTGTTACAGTTTATGCATTTATTTTTCTAGTAAAGACCTCCAAATTATCTGAAGGGAAGTTGGACTAATTGAGAACACAAGTTATTAATAAAATCACAAAGATAAAAGGAACTCAGGGTGGTGATATAAATGACATCACAGGGCTGTGGTGAATAAAGCAGTTTGTGAAACTTAAAGTGTGGCATTGTCGTCGTCATCATCAGCAGCAGCAGCAGCAGCATCAATTTAAGCCCCTTATGTATAACCTTTCTCAGTTTCAGTTTCCTCATCTATAAAATGGGGGAAATAATAGTGTCAAGAAAATCAGTCATTCATTTTGTGCGTGGTCTTCATTTTATCATATCACTTTCTAGCGTGGGATATAGTTTCAGTTTTCAGGATCTCAGTGAATATTATCCAAGAAATGACCCTTTAGAGGCTTGAACACTTACTAGGTTTTTCTCTCTTATCCTTTTTGTCCATGTTAGATGATCCCAATACCTATAAATGTTTTCCCTAAACATTTTCCCTTCTTTGTTGTTGTTGTTGTTTAGTTACGTCTGACTGTTCATGACCCTGTGGATGCCAATACTGTCCACAGGTTTTTCTTGGCAAAAGTACTGAAGTGGTTTGCCATTTGAAAGTTTTTCAGTAGATTAAGGCAATCAGAGGTTGTGACTTGCCCAAGGTCACACAACTACTAAGTGTCTGAGGCTGGATTTGAAATAAGGTCTTCCTGACTCCAGGCCCAGTACTCTATCCACTGAGTCACCAAGCAGCTTCAAAGTCCCATTTTAGGGTTATTTAATCATAGTCTTTGCTTTTTTCCCTATGTTATCTGTGATATAATGACCAACAAAAAAATATAATAGTCCATAAAATTTTACTAGCTTGACTTCTTCCCTTGGTAGGTAATAAAATAAATGACATAAAAATACCTCACTACTCAACTGGCAAAATTAGTATTCATTCTAATTGATTGGGTGTTTGTGAGAGTAATAAAATCTAAACATACTATTCAGCTCAGGGTTATTTTTCTTCTTTATTTGTATATTTACCTTGAAAACCAATAATCTATTGAGTCTGCTCCTCAGACTTGATTTGTATATTTGGCCAGCTCCCATATCCATTTCACCCAGGGTTATTTTTCTTTATTTGTATATCTACCTTGAAAACCCATAGTCTATTTGAGTCTGTTTCTTAGACTTGATTAGTATATTTGACCAGCTCCCCTATGAAAGGAAGGTATTAAAAGGTATAACAATAGCTTTATAAAGTGCTTTAAGGTTTGGAAACATTTTACACGTGCTATCTCATTTGAACATTGCCAAAGCCCTGTGATGTAGGCACACACACATTATTTTCCCCATTTTGCAAATGAGGAAACTGAGGCTAGAAAAGGTTAAATGACTTATTCAAGAATCACAATATCATAGATTAAGCTGAAACAACCCTAAAGACTATCATATCCAATGTCCTCATTTTGCATTTTACAGAGGAGGAAAATGAGGCACAGAGAAGTTAGGGCTTGTCTTTATCTCTTTTTCTTTATCAAGAATAAAGATCTTCTCTTCCTGGTTCATAGGTCCTCCTCCGAGGCCAAGCAAAATTATTCTAGCTTTTTTTTTTTACATGACAACTCTTCAAATACCTAAACATAGCTATTCTATCCCTTTCCCTCCCAAGACTTCTCTAGGTTAAATAGCCCTAAGTCCCACAAACCCCCATAAGTAATAACCTACCCCTCAGCTCTCACAAAACACTTTTCAAAATTGTTTAATGCACTTACAATGAAATTTTATGAAGTACTGCTATCTTTGTTGGTGTCTTATCTTTCTAGATTATCACTTAATCTCGATGTGCTTTAGTTTTCTCATCTGCTAAAAAGTCATAATGATAATGACCCCTATAGTAGGAGATACTATAAATGCCAGTAGATGTTTAATAACCAGCACTCAGGATGGGAGATGGGGGGAAGCAGGGAGCACTTTTAAATTTAATCCACTAACATTTTTTCCATGACATTCTTAAGTCTAGACAAACAAAAAATACTGTATCAAAGCCCTGATTTGTAGTGTTTACCCATTTCCTAGGACTAACTGCTCATACCAAAATGTTAACAATCTGCTCTCCCCAGCCTGTAGAAGCTGGTTGTAGCTCAGCCCAGCTGTGCTGTCTACCTCACAGGGCTGTTGTATGGCCTCAGTGAGATGATTTGTGTAAATCACTTTGCAAATCTTAAAGTGCTCTATAAAAGTCAGGTATTATTGTTGCTGAGTTCCTCAGGGGCAGGTACCAGGGCTTATGTAAACTTTGCAGCACAAAGTGCCACCAGACCACTGACTCATACTGAACTTGAAATCCAGTGAAACTTCCAGGTTCTTTTGACAAGGACTATTGTTTGGCACATCTCTTTTCTGTTGTACCTGGAAGTTGGATCTTTGAACCACGCGCCATCCCAAGGCAAGGCTGCTAAGCCAGTGAGTAGTCTAGCCCTGAGTGGAAGGCTACTCCTCGATCAGGGTAGGGAGCGAGAGGCTGGGGGTAAAGGCGGGGTCTGAACATGGGTATTCTGGTATATGTTTAATAACCAGTTCTCCAAAAAGAAAAAGTATGCAAGACACACTCTTAAGTTTAATATGCATTATTAACATTTTTTCCAAAACTTTCTTAAGTCCAGGCCATCAGCAAAACCATAAATTAAGCCCCCTTTTGTAGCATTTGCCTATTTCCAAGGCATGAATGCTCACCCTGAAATTTTAAAATTTAAATCAACTCCCCTTACAGTTAACTCCAGTATACCCCTAGCTCAGAATTAAGAGAACAGAAATAAAATGAAAGGCCAGTTTGAGTTGGTACCACTATATCTATGAAACATCAAAATCTTGGGATCAAAAACAGCAAGTTGTAATATATACCCAAGTGGTTATAACAACAGGTTTGGAAGGAGCAAAGAACTAGAAACAAAATGGGTTCTTGTTGATTGTGGAATGGCTGAAGGAACCATGGTACCATGGCAAATGGATATAGTGGAATATTAGTGTGCAATGAGAAATGATTAATAAGAAGAATTCAGAGAAACCCAGGAATGGGTTTCTGTAGGAACTGATGAAGTATAAAATAAGAATCCTAAAAAATAATAGGTATACAACTATAATAACATAAATGGAAGAACACTAAAATGAGCTGAATCTTGAGTAATTAAAATAACCAATCTTGACCCTAGATGATAAACATGGAGGCATAGTTCCCTCATCTTGACAGAGGCAAAGAACCCTGCAATGCTGAATGTATTATATGCATTGTTAGACACAGGATTTGGGGGATTTTGTCTTGGGATTTGAGAGGCTTGGGTTTTTGTTTTTAGGTTGTTGTTGTTTTTTTTTTTTTTTTGCTTAACTCTTTTTATTTCTTCCATTTCAAACAGGGTGAAAGGAAGATTGTATACATAAATAATTTAGATACAAAATCAAAATGCATAAATAAAACATATGTGTTTAAATCCAGGGGGCCGAGATGGGTGGTTGGGGAGCACAAAGCATCCATTTATTAAGCATCTACTACATGACAGGCACTACGATAAATGTGTAACACTCATTTGATCCTCACAATAACCCTGGGAATTTGGTGCTATTATTAATCCATTTTACAATTGAGGAAACTGAGGCAGGCAGAAGTTAAGCAACTTACCCACGATCATACAACTAGTGTCTGAGGTCAAATTTGAACTTGAGTCTTTGTGACACTCTACCCAGTGCTCTCAACAATTCAAGTCCTAGAAGTCCCTAATAGACCAGGAAGACAGAATCTGGGGACTGTTGTGGAACTGACTATCTATTTCACTCAACTTTATTCCTCAAAGCTTAGGTCTTCTTATTGTGGTCATTTGTGATACCCACTCCCATTTAAAGCTGATGTGGTTAACCCTGTTGGATCATGCATTTATAAAAACTTAAATTTAGAACTTCATATTTACTCCTATTAAATTTAATCATCCTACATCTGGACCATTGTCATAGCGTGGGAATAATAACTAATTATTCAATAGCATTGCTGCTATTCAATATGTTAGCTATCCTTTCCAAATTCTTATCATCACAATTTTTAAGCATGCCATCTAGTCAACATCAAAGTCACTGGAAAAAAAATATCAACACAACAGAGCCAAGAATAGAGCTCCGTGACACTCACTTCAGGCTGCCCTTAATCCTTTAATCAGTACTATCTGAGTCCAATGGCTCAACCATTCAAACCCACCTAACTGTGCCATTATTCACACCACATCTTTCCATCTTATCCACAAGAATCCTTTGAGAGATATCAAAAAACACTACCTTAGCCCCCAAACATAAGGGATCACAAATATGATCTATTTCTCCAGCTTGGGCCTAAATGGGGATTGTATCCTCCTGGTGTTTATATGTACCAGCTTCTGGCAACTAATAATATTTAATGATGACAGTGATTTTCAGCATATGAGCTATCATAATACCTATAACCTAGCCACACAGACCTAGGCACCTAGTTATCTGAGTGGTTAGAGCACTGGGCATAGAGTCAAGAAGATTTGAATTCAAATCTGGCTTCAGATATTAGCTATGCAACACTGGGCAAGTCACTTAACCTCCACCTGCCTCAATTTCCTCAACTGTAAAATAATAATAACATAATATATAGATAGATAATAATACTGAATAATTAGATAATAACATGATAATAATTGTACCTACTTCACAGGGAGGCTGTGACAATCAAATGAGATAATATTTGTAAAGCACTTGGCACAATGCCTGACATATTGTGTTTGATAAATGCTTATTCCCTTTCCTTTCTCTTAACTGTATTACTAATAATATAGGTGTGTATGTGTGTGTATATATATATATACACATACATGTATTTATACATATACATAAATACATATATATATTCAGCCTAATCCTCCTAACTATGGATTAAAGTCCAAATATGGATATACCTTGTCCTCGGTAAGCCCTTTCCAAATTTACCAGGGAGGATAAAATATAGGTTCTCCTAAGACAAAAGGGGAAAATGAAATTTGACATATGATTGAGTAGTTTTGTTTTAGGTATATTTTTCCTCTTGTTTAAACTATAGCTACCCCATAACCTCATATATCACAGGATTTGTATTTCATAGACAACCACCCAATTCAAATCAATACTCCATAGCTATCATACAACCTTCCAACTGGCCACACAGACTCAAATCATTGTGTGTAAAATCTATGGGGGGGGAAGGGGGGAAATGGTTATCTTGTGAACAAAATGCATTAAAACCAGAAATGTCATTAGGTATTCTTAAGGCACAAAAATGCTAAAAGCCCCCCAAAATTAATTAGACAACTGATATCAGAAGAAAAGATTTTAAGAGAATCCACTATAAGGATATTGGCTTTTTACAAATTAGATCTGCCACTAGATGCCTGAGCCTATGCTATGATATGCCCTCAGAGGTGGTGCTGTTCTCTAAAATCTAGGAGGCATTAGAGGTAATGAAATGTTTCTTCTGGAGCAAAACTGAGCCTCGGGACATGGCTATACTCCTCTCTGATTCTAGATAGGGATTTGAGGCAATTACTAGGGGGAGCAAAGTAATGCAATGGATAGAGCACCGGGCCTGGAGTCTGGAAGACTCATCTTCCTGAGTTCAAATCTGGCCTCAAACATTTACTAGCTGTGTGACCCTGGGCAAGTCACTTAATCCTGTTTACCTTTGTTCCTCATCTATAAAATGAACTGAAGAAGAAAATAGCAAAACACTCCATTATCTTTACCAAAAAACCTCCAAATCGGGTCATGAAGAGTTGGAAACAAGTGAACAACAATATAGAGCTGCAGTCTTCATACCCAAAAATGAGAAGTTACAGAAGGAGGATTATTCTAACCAATCTAACCCTAGGACGACATTAAGAACTTGGAGAGAGGCAAGCAGGTCTCTGGAGTGTACTTTGGGGGTCTAGGGAAATCAAAGAGTGAGAACTTGAGTCTACCATTTGTTTGATGAATGAACCTAGCCAGGTCACAGCAATCTTTCAGCTTGGTTTCTCCAGATGGATGGTGGGAATTGCCAATGACATTAATTTATAATGTACAAAATGCTCCAAGGAAAGACTTTTCTGTTGCTTTGCAGATTCTTGCCTGCCAATTTGACCTACAATTTTAGTTAAGGGAATGGAAAAGGAGATTGAAGATCCACAAAATCAACCATGCATCTTCTTGGGCCTCATGAATTTTATCCATGAGTGCCCTCCAACTCTATCCCTATGAGAACCACATGACTGACTTGGTTTTTTTTGGAGGGGGTGATTACCTTCTGGGAGGAGCAGGTACTAGAAACTTTATATAATCAGCTGTCTGTTACTCCAAGAATTCCCACTTAAAGCAAAGCCTGTTTGCTGGAACATTTTAAATGCTGCTTAGAAAACATAGTGAAAAGCAGTTATTTTTGGAAAAATGAATAGGGAACCATCATCTTTGTATTCTACTCCTTTCCCAGCAAGGTAAATTCTAGACCCTTGACCTTCAAGTTTCAAAGAGGTTCAGTCAGGCTTTTGCCTGAATTGATGCATTCAATGAGACTTCTTCAGAAACAAATAGGCTCTATTGAAGCTAGCAGTCCCTTTTAGGGACAGAAGTGACAACTGTGGAAGGGGTTTTAATTCTATGTTTTTACTGAATTTTATACTTGTTTTCTTCCCCCCTTTTTCTCCTCCCCTGCCCCCTATCCTGCTAGAATTGTAGTCAGAGTATTTCAGTCCATTTTAATTGGTTGTTGAGAATTTGAGGGTTAGAAAAGAGGCCCTGATTTTGAGGCTGTTATCCCTTCCCTGACTTAGACTTATCTTATTAACTTTCAAGGTGCACAGCTCTTGGCCAGGCCTTTCTTACATTGGCAGAGAGAGTACAATTGAATCAGAGAAACAAAACGGTCTTTAACATGTCAACTCTGAGTTGAATTATGTGCTCTATGGAACTGGTGCCGTCTTCTAAAAGACAGCTTCTTAACCTTTATTGTGCCATGGACCCATTGGGCAATCTGGCAAAACTAATGGGCCACTTCTCAGAATAATGGTTTTATGTGCATGAAATAAGAATACATAGGATTACAAAGGAAACTAATTTTATTAAAATATAGTTATCACAGACTTCAGGTTAAGAGCCCCTCTTTCAAAAGACTATGAATTTTTAAAAATTAGGTGGTATTTCAATTTCCATTAATTTTCATTTCAAAGGTCTAGACCGAAAGGCTTTCAGACTGGATAGAATAAGTCCAGCATGTGATGTGTTTGGAGGAGTACCAGAAAGACCCACTTGCCCCAAAATAGCTGCCCTTCTCTCTCCTTGACCTGCCAGGATGCTTGAAATTCCATTCTTTAAAATTCAGTCCTTTGGTTTAAAGCTCTACATTCCCCCATTAAAATAAAGTGACCTGTTAAAATAAAAATACTTCCTAGAAGATGGAACACATTAAGTTATTATTATCTGTCATTAACACCCTGGTCCCTTCCAACTCTGATATTTTAAGTACTAAGGACCCTCCCTTCCCTGAGTCAGTTGCTTTCTAATAGACTTCTTCAGTTGGCCTTAGTGGCTTGGTGATTTCTTTCATGCTTTCTCATCATGTAAGATTCTTGTCCACGTCTAACTTGCTATAGAATATCTACCTCAAACACTCCCTATCTCTCAGCTTCTTTTAACATTTTGTGAGCACCGAGCCAACACTCAGCTGCATCCATATGTTATCCTTTACTCTCTCTCTAAATAGTCTTCCTCCTTTTCCGGTGACTCATGTCCTTCCTGATATCTGTTACCCCACCACCCTCTAGCAGTTCACCAGTCAGCCATCAAGTATTTCTTGAGCACTTTCCCATGTACATCATTTATTACACAGTTGCAATATATCACAACCTGCTTTGGTGTAGTGAGTAGAGCACTGGGTGTGGAATCAGGAAGACCTTGGTTCTGATTCTAGCCCCCTCACTTTCTAGTCTACTTTTAATTCATATTGGTCTCCTGACTTTGCTGGCTTCCCCAGCTTCCTTCAAATCCCAGCTAAAATCTTATCTACTCAAAGTCTTTCCAGATTCTCCTTAGTTAGTACCTTCCTTCTCTTGAACATCTCCAATGTATCCTGCATGTCTCTTGTTTATACATAGTTGCTTGCATGTTGTCTCCCCCATTAGACTGTGGGCTTCTGCAGGGCAGAGATTTTATTTTGCCTTTCTTTGAATCCCCAGCACTTACCATAGTTACCAGCCCAAAGCTGGCTCTTAATAAATGCCTATTGACTGACTGATGATGGCCAAAGTCTCTTACCTCTTTATGGCTCGTTTTCCTCATCTATAAAACAAGAAAGTTAGACTTGATGGCCTATAGGTTCCCTGCCAGCTCTAAAGCTATAATCCCTTAACTATGTATTTTTCCATTGCTTTTAGGCCCACCTGTAATTGTGGTTCTTGTGAGATTGATTGTAAATGATTTGCAGCCACTTTGCATCAGCAGAACATTAGTGTTTAAAAAAGATGGGCTTTTGCAGCTTAGGATCATTAAAAGTATTGCACAATTATCCAAAACACAGGTAATGTTTTGACAGTAGGGAGGGTAGAAGATGACATTCTATTTAAAGGGGAGGCCTATTTAAGAGGGGTGGACTGAGGAGAGAAGCTATGGTAGCATGAGGACTGTAATAAATGCCAAGGAAAAGGGAACCAAGTGAGAGAACATGGTGAAGGGTGGCAGAGGAAGGGGGAGACAAATACAAACTTTGGCTATCTCACAATGTTGCTTTGGGGCGGGCATTCCCTAAGGATGATGACAGCTCTTTCTGTGGGTCTGAAAAAGCACTAGAAGAGTCCATCTGCCTTTTCCTGGGAGAACAGCTGACAGAGATTATAAAGATTTCACAGATTTAGCTATTGCTGAAAGAGTAACAGCAGCAGCAAGGATCACAGGTGCCAGACACTATTTCTTGTAATTAAGTCTGAGTGAGGAAATGAATTCAGAAATGTGGGATTTTTGTACTGCAGCAGGAGGAGGATACACTTGTCCTCATTACAGAGGTCTTGTCAAGTTAATAAAGAGTCTGAGGAAACCATTGCTATGCCCTATAGCGCAGCACATGAATCAAAAAAAAAAATAATTGTGCTACACTCTGCCCTCCCCCATGTTGGGATCCTTTGGGTGAACAGCTCTTCTAGATAAGCTTGTGTTAAAACAAAACAAACAAAAAACCCAAAAACACAACTCAAACCCCTGTAGACTAAGAATGATTCCAGTTTGGATGGATCAGAAAAAAAGGCTCTAGAAAATAGGTTTTGGGAGTCCTGATGCTACTAGTAGGAAGAGACCATAGGCCATAAGTTCAATGTGAGGAGAATCTAACTGGAGGAATGGAGAACCCCAAACACAAAACTGAAAGCCCCAGATATTAACACTAGGAGAGATGATGTACAAAAATGGTGGATTCTAAAAGGAAGAGAAAAAAACTCAGAGGAAATGGGACATGGGGCTGTGGGCCCAGGAAAGGTGCCTTAGTTCAGGATATTCTATAAGCAGAATCCTGGAAATCCATTTTTTCCAGATTCTGGTGTCTATGAGGAAAGCAATTTCAATCCAGGACTTAAAGGGCCAATAGACCTAAAAAATTTTGTTTTCTTTTTAAGAATCTGGGAGAGCCATGAAACAGAATGTTTCAGCTAGGAAGTACCGTATTGTCTATCTGTGGTCAAAGGCAGCACAGTACAGTGGGCAGCATGCTCAACTGGGAGCCGGAGGACCTGGGTTCAGATTCCAGCTCAGCTATTTACTATTTGTACCCCCTCGGGAAGGTCACAACCTTTCCTCATCTGTGAAATGAAGGAGTTGAACTAGATCAGGAGTTCTTAATGTGTAATCCATAAACTCTTAAAAAATTATTTATAATGATAGTTCAATGTAGTTGGTTTCCTTTTTTCATTCTATGTATCTTATTTTGTGCATTTAAGAACACTGCAAGAAAGATTTCAATAGACTGTCAAAAGTGTTTTTACACAAAAATGATTACCCCTATGCCAGATGGTCTCTAAGGACCCCTTCAGCTCTGCATCTTCTGATCTAAAAACTCTCATACTTTTCAGATAAGAAAACTAAAGCCCAGAGAGGTAAGGGGCTTTGACCAACATTACATCACTACTAAGTGGTTGAGTTAAAATTAGAACCAAGATCTTCTAACTCTGTCTTATAATCTTTCCACTCAACTACAATGCCTTAAATCATAGAAAGCTCTAGTCTGAATCAGAAAGCAGATCCCGAACTAACTGAAAGAGGCAAATTCTATGTAAGAACCTATTTAAATCTGAATTGAGTAACATGTAACCTCTGTAATGAGGACAAATTTTCTCTCCTATTGCAACAAGAGATTTCTGAATACATTTCCCCACTCAGACTGACTTGCAAAAATTAATTGGAAAATCTGATTTCTGTCTAGCACCTGTGTCATTTGCCTAATTTGTACATATATTACAACCATAGATTCCTGAATGCTGTATTAAAATAGTTTGAACCCTTTAAATGGCTGGCTGATCCTGCGGGGCAGAAGATGCAATGTAAAGAGGAATGGCTCAGATTTTGAAGGGGGTCAGGGTGGACAGGGGAGAAGACTAAGGAACAGGAATCTCAGTCAATGAAAAGAAAAACCCGATTGCCTAAGAAGGGGCCAATGAGAACTACCCCCAAACTACCCTCAAACACCAGAAAGTGACCATGAAGCCTACACTTGTGGGGCTAACCTGTACTGTGTAACAAAATGGAGCATATACCTATCAGACACACACACACACACACACACACACACACACACACACACACACACACACACACCCATAGGATAAAAAATTCAGAACTGGAAGAGACCTTAAAACTAATCTAAACCCTACCCTGCCTCTAAAGAGGTTGGGGGTAGGGGCTGTCTCAATTTTACATTTGCTTGTCTGTCACTTAGCTCAATTCTTATATACACAGTAAACATTTAATGATTGTTTTCATTCAATCATTGATTCATTTGACAAATCAACAGGCCCAGAAAAGTTAAGTGACTTGCCCACAGTCACCCAGGTAGTCAGTAGCAGAGCTGAGATTCCAATCTAGGTCTCTGGCTCCCAAATTAGCATTTTTTTCCATTGTGCTATGCTGTCCCCTTTGAGCATGTGTATTTACAATATTAATAGCAAAAACAACAATGGATTATCTGCAGCCAGTACCAAACAGATGGTGTAATCATGCCCAGATTGTTGTAAGTCTAGCCAGAACAATTCAGAGAAATCAAATTATCACAGGGAGGCAAATGGACGGCTGAATGAGGCCCTCTGCAGGTTTTTTTTTTTTATTGTGTTTATTAGCTTATTTGTTAGATCTATAAAATAGTCCTACGAGATAAAAAGTCAGTGGACCAAGTACAAAATATAGCAATTCATTTACATAAGAAAGAAGGAAAGTGACTACTATATAGTAAATTAATAACCCAATAATTAATACATATTTTGTATATATAATATATATACATAATATATAATATATATTATATATTCCTTGCATCTTGGCCTAAAGGTCACTAATTGAGGCTCTGCAGAAATCCACAAAGAACATGACAGCAGGGAGATCATGACAAAACTACCAGAAGAAATTACTCAGAGAGTTTAAATTCTCCAACACAGGAATTGAAAAAAAGAGCATTTTCTATGAGCCTTGAATGTCAAGGTCAATACAAGTAAATTTCACTAAATTATTCCATTTTACATGCCATTAGGTGAGTTACCCAGAATTATGAACTAAAGTAGAACTGGCCATAAACTTTTGAAACTGATTCAACAAATCTAACCTTTTTCAATTTATAAAATGGCTTTAGCTTCAGCATAAAGCAGGAATTGAAGTCTATCATTAGGCATTTCCAAGGTGCCCATTATCATCACTCCTAGGTACTGCTACATGACAGGAAGCTGTGCAATAGAGGAATGAATGTTCTCCCTGCTTTCACTCCAACTGAACCATGGGAGGTGAAGTTGAGGGGAAATGGCAGTGTAATACAGAGATTTCAGGGGAACCAAGCAAATAGCTTTCATCTGGATGCTAAAAAAGACCTTTCTTCTGTTTCCATGAATTAGTACAGTTATGAAACTAATGGGCAACTCCTATCTATCTCTCAACATTTAGCCTGTGAATTCTGGTCTGCTTTGCTGTCAGGAGAAAGATGAAGTCCCTTTTCCTGACCACTCAAGTCTTTGAAGAATTCATGTTGCCAAGAAATTGTGAAGTTCTTTTGGAACTGATTACTTGAACCTAAACATTGGCATAGAAAGCTGGTCACAGAGACAGGAAGTAAGTCAGGCTTCATATCACGTTTCTTGTATGCATTGGCTGTGTGTCCCTAAACAAGTCACTTAACCCCTCAATGTCTTCAGTAACTCTCCAAGAATTTAAACTAAAGAGAAAGTGCCAATCTGCATTGGTAGAGTGAGATAACTTTACTGGGACCTTTTCATATTGATGAAATCACAGTTTAAGACTAAAATACATAACACACAATTGTCTTGAGCAAATTTGTTTTGATTACTGTATTCTACAGAGATATAGTTTCTGAGTATTTACAACTTGATTTAGGGAGAGAAAACTTCCACACAAAGAATAGAACAATATATATATATATATATATATATATATTGTTCTATTCTTTGTGTGGAAGTTTTCTCTCAATCAAATGGGTAGTGGTATGATGTACACACTTCTTCCGTAAACAGAAAAAACAAAAAATCCCAAAATTGCCTCGGTCAGCAAAAGTTTGATCTCCTGCCAATTGGAAAGGCAGTAAGCCAAGAGCAACACCAGATTAATGTACAAACTCATCTGTAAAACGTCACAGAAGAAGGTGGCAGAACATCATAAGCAATACTGCTCTGCAAAATATCAGATCACTAGAGAAGAAAATGAACCTACTAAAAGCATGGCATGAAACCCAACTAAGCCAGGTCATCCCAAAACATTTATAGAGGAGATTGGAAGGAGGACAACAAAAAAGACACAAAATGGGACAGATTTGCCAGGATATTGATAGTGATCTATTCTCATAATTGACAGTAGTGAAACCATCACATTTGTACTCAGCTATCTAAAGTGCTATATGAGGAAGTAGAAATGGCACTTATGACAATTAATTTGGGAAGAACCAGCTGGACCAAACCAAACATACCCAGATGAAATATCTTATGGAGGCAAAAAAAATCTGAGATATTACAAACAGGAGAACAATACCAAAAAGCATGGTAAGCATTATTCTCAAAAAATGTTTCCCACGAAGCCATCAGCAGTCATATAACATTCTTATCTATTTGATATCTAAATAGAATGGTCTGTATCAGGATAGAGGATATCCTTGAGCAAAATATGAGAAGGGAGCAGGAAGACTTTGATAAGACAATTTTCAACAATAGACTAGATCTGAATGAGCAAGTGGATGACTGAGACACAGAAAATAAATAAAATGATGTCTCTGTTTGCTATTGATTTTAAAAATACATTTGATTCAATAGAGCAAAATAAAACCTTAAAAGCTATAGTGGAAACCTTTTCTACTCCCTCAGTATTTGTAAACTTCAGCCATAAGCCAAGAGAAACCCAATATTGGAAATCCATGTCACAACACCAAACAATCCCAGAGTGAATTCTACACGGTTTCATTTTACAACTTTAGAGGAAGAACTTTAGGGTTGAACAATGCCATGCTTGGGTACTTTGGGAAGAAAGTTCCTTCCTCCTTTCTTCATTTATTTCTCTTCCAGCTACAACAGGAACATCTTTCCACCATTTTCCAAAATAACTACATCTAGTTATTTTCTCATTCTAGACCCACCAAATCTTTTTTTTTAAACAAATGCTTTATTAACTTCTGTTTTACATCATTCATTTCCGCCAGATTTTGAGTTACAATCATTTTCCCCCCATTATTCCCCTACCCAACCTCCCAGAATAGCAGTCCCACAAGATATCGCTTCCTCCAATCTGCTCTCTCCCATACCTTCTCCCATACCCCCATCGACTTTTCCATTAGAGGAAGATGAATCTTTGTGTCCCAATGCCTGCACATCTTATCTCCCAATTATAGGCAAAAGAGTATTAATAATAGTACATATATATATATATATATATATATATATATATATATATATTTGAAACATTTAATGTTACGACCTCGAATTTCAGATCCATTTCCTTCCTCCCTTGTCACCCATTCCTTCTTGGGAGATAAGTAATTCAGTATATGTTGTACATGTCTAGCTATGCAAAACATTATCATAGTAGATATATTGTACAAGGCTGCTTATAATTCCCTCCCACTCATCCCACCCCCCACCTGATCCATTCCCTACATGATCCTGACCCTCTTCTATAGTGGGTACTTCCAACCTCCCCTCACCCCAAGGATGCCCTCCCATCCATCATCCCTCCTCTCATCTCCTTCCCCCTATCCTGCTGTAGGTTGAGATATCCCATTTAGTATGTATGTCATTTTCTCCCTGAACCAAATTCAATGTGAATGTGGTTTTGCCTTTTTAGCCTTCCTTATTCTCCCCCTCCTTTGCACCCGCTTCCCCTACATGAGATAGTTTACCCTACCATGTCTCTCCCCATCCCCTCTTGCCACTTTCCTCTCTCACCTCATAATTTCATCCCTTGAGTACTCTCCCTTCCCAACAAAATCAACCTATGCCCTCTATCCATATATAACTGTAACCATATACACACACATTCACATATGTATTCATATGACCACACACCCTTCTTCCATTATTTTCATAGTGAGAAGATATCATCAGTCACAGTTATTGCTTTTCCATATAGGAATGTAAATAGTTCAACTTTGATAATTTCCTTTTGATTCCTTTTCCCTGATTACCTTCTCAGGCATCTCTTCCTTCTTGTGTCTGGATGTCAAATTTTCTATTTAATTCTGGTTTTTTCCTCAAGAATGCTTGAAAGTCCTCTATTCCACTGAATGACCATATTTTCCCCTGAAACAAAATACTCAGTTTTGCTGGCTAGGTGACCCTTGGGTTCATTCCCAGTTCTTTTGCCCTCTGGAATATCATATTCCATGCCCTTTGATCCCTCAGTGTAGAAGCTGCCAGGTCCTGGGCTATTCTGATTGTGTTTCCACAGTGTTGAAATTGTTTCTTCCTGGCTGCTTGAAGTATTTTCTCCTTGATCTGGGGATTCTGGAACCTGGCTATAATATTCCTGGGAGTTTTCTTTTTGGGATCTTTTTCAGGAGGTGATCTGTGGATTCTTTCAACCTCTATTTTGCCCTCTGGATCTAAAACATCAGGGCAATTTTCCTTGAGAATTTCTTGAAGGGTGATTTCTAGGTTCTTTCTTTGATCATGGCTTTCAGGTAGTCCAATAATTTTAAAATTATCTCTCCTGGATCTATTTTCCAGGTCAGTGGTTTTTCCCATGAGATATTTCACATTGCCTTCTAATCTTTCGTTTGTTTGGATCTGCTTAACAGCATCTTGATTTCTCATAAAGTCATTAGCTTCCATTTGCTCCAGTCTAACTCTGAAGGAATGAATCTCCTCAGTGAACTTTTGAGATTCTTTTTCCATCTGGCAAATTCGACTTTTTAAGGCATTCTTCTCCTCATTGCCCTTTTGGGCCTCCTTTGCCATTTGAGTTAGTCTCTTTTTTAAGGTGTTGTTTTCCTCAGTCAGGCTGTTGACCCTCATTTCATACTTTTCCTGCATCCTTCTCATTTCTCTTTCCAATTTTTCCTCCACTTCTCTTATTTGATTTTTAAAGTCCTTCTTAAGGTCCTCTATGGCCTGCAACCCGCTCATGTTTTCCCCTGGGGCTTTTGGAGCAGGACTTCTGACCTCACAGTCCTTTTCCCGCTCTATGCCCCCAAAATAGGAGTCTAGGGTTGCATTTTTCTGTTTCCTTTGCCTTGGCATGTTGCCACTTAATTGCTTGACTTTTGGGCTTGTTGCCACACTATGGCTTTAAGGCCAGATAGAGGAATTTTCGTCCCGAACATGTGGGGGGCAACTTCCGTTTCTGGCAAGCTGTAAACCCACCCACGACTTCCACCCTAGATCACAATCCAAATCCAGGGAGGCTAAAGCAAGAGCAATTACCCCCCAAGACTGATCGCTGGATCTCCCTACAATTAATTTTCAGGCCAGGAGCTGGAGCTGCCTCTGAAAACTACAAAATGGCGTGTCTCCTCAGCGGCTTCTAGCCCCCAGGGGAGAGAGCTGACGCATTCCCCAAATACAGGTCCCAAAGTCCATAGGACACTAACCTCTTACTTTGTCTTAGGCATGTCTATGTTGATAATTCTGGAGTCGCCACAGCTGCTGGTGTTCTGGGGTTCCTCCAGCAGGCTGCTGGCCCTGCCGCCCTGGGGCTAAAACCTCGGCTCACGCGGACCTGGGCTCGGCTCGGCTCCCCGCACTCTGAGCTGCCAGGTCCCAGACTGCTGCGCTGGTCCTTCCTGCAGGGCTGCTGGGCTGTCCTCAGCGGGAGGTTAGCTTCTCTGTGTTGTTCTGTGGGTGCTGGGGCTCCAGAAGTTGTTTAGAGTCCCCGTTTACATAGTTTGGGGGGAATCTGGGGGCAGAGTGGCTTGGATGAGCTGTTTCTACTCTGCCATCTTGGCTCCGCCCCCCTAGACCCACCAAATCTTAACCCCACATTTTGCTGGTGAGAATTCAATATTAAGCAGGAGTCTGGAGAGCCTCAGGAATAGTGATTGAATAAGAATCTGGGATTTTGCCCCTAGAAACTAAGTATTCACAAGCAGTTATGCAGGGAAAAGCCTTTCTAAGATATTTTTTGATATAGGCGTCTATGCTTTGTCCCCTCCAATTAACCTAACTACTGAAACATTTTGGTACATGAGCAGATACTCCAAACTTTCTGCTATTTGCTTATTAAATTCTCAACTATCTTCTCTTTTTTTCTTCCAATGAGGCAACCCCTTAGAAAAACCACAATTCACTTTTCTTCTATATTTGCTGTCAATTGATAGCTACTATTTGAAGCAATTGAAATAGGCAGCCACATTCACTGTAACGTAATTCAAACACACCTGCCTGGCACACAGGAAGTGTTAACAATAGGGTTGTTTGATTAACCGACTGTGTGCCAGACACTGTGCTGTCTACAAATAAAATACAAATAATACATATGAGAGGCAGATGTTGCCCTCAAGGAGCTGCCATTTGAATGAGGCATGTACGTGTACACAGACAAGAAATTATGAAACATATGTCTATAATGCTGCCTCTCATACTGCTCCCATCCCTCATGCCCGCTTCCCATCCTCAGTGATGTTTGGGGGGAGGACATCTATCCCAAGTAGATCCTCTGTGATTCCAGTCCCAAAATTATAGTTCAGGAGACCCCTTTGATACATTTGCCTTCAATAGTCAGCCAGCTGACACAATTAGCTTGGGGCAAAAGCTTTTATTGAACAGGTTTAGCGTGATCAGTAAAAAAGGAAACAGTTCCCCGTAACCCTAGGGCAGGCTTTCTCACAAAACACGGTGGCAAGAGGGCTGTGGAGGAGGTGGATGAACCTGACACATAAGGTATAAAGGCATACAGGTAACCACAGTAATAAAGAGCTGTGAAGGAGTCCTTATGGTGTTTTTAGGATGCTCCACCCTGCGTGTAATGTCCCTGTTGGGCAGGCTGCTCTGCTGGTCTCCTTAGCCCTGTTCTTTGCTGGGCTTATGCTTCACTGCAAGACTCCTCTGATGAGAAGGGCAGAAGAGGGACATCCTTCTAATCCCTCCTGCTAAGAAGAACAAGGGGAAGGAAGAAAAAAGCACAATTCCTTCACAAGAGCTAGATTCTTCCACCACAACTGGTTCCCTTCTAGACTTCCAGATATCTGTCTGTCTCTTTCTCTCTCCCCCACTTCCAGAGATGATTCTAGTAGCATACTTGTAAAGTACTTCTCAAAGCAGCTAGCTTTCCATAATGCTAAGCTGATTGTTAAAGGCCTTACTCTGTTTCTTCTCTGCCTTACTCTTACTGTACAAACAAATCACAGTTCTATTTCACCTACCCATAATGCAGATTCGTATTTTTCAAAAGACAATTATTGGGAATAATGATATATGTGTTATGTAGTTTGTTTTATAGTGATAAAAAGAAATATATTTTAGACAGGTAGGCGGTGCCTTGACTTGGAGACAAGAAGACATGAGTTCAAATTCTCCCTCAGACACTTACTAAATATATCACCCTGGGCAAGTCACTTAATTGCTCCTGGTTTGAGTTTCCTCCTCTATAAAATGAGGATAATAATAATACCTATCTCACAAGGCTGTTATAAGGATCAAATGGGATAACATATATAAAGTACTTTGCAAAACTTAAAACACTTTATAAATGCTAGCTCTTATATTTTAGTGGTTAATTAAATTTATGGGTTCAGCATCAATACTTTTTAAACTTATTAAATCACAAATAAAGCACACATGTACATTCAATTTAACAGTCCCCTTAGCATATATATGTATATATATATATATATATGTATACACACACACACACACACACACACACACACACACACACACACACACACACATATATACACATAAATTCTATCCACTTAATATCTCCTCCCCTTTCTCAACGAATAAGTCATTTCTTTCAACATCATTTGGCTGGGCTTTTTCCATTCTGGTATATTGCTTAATTGCTTTTCCCACCAAATGTTACTGGGTACGTCCATAGAAACTGGAGCACCCTCACTGCAGAAAGTCTAATTAACATGTTTCAGTCAGGAACAAAATTGTTTTAATATTTGAAGATTTCCTTTCATAGCTGAATACTGTCTTACATAAGGATCATTTGGCTCCTTAATGTAATGCATACTTTAACATCATGAGTTTTGTTTCCACCCCCAAAACTCCATTTAACTCTGTCCCCCTAGTCTGAAACATCTAATATGTTGTTTGCAAACACTTTGAGGGTGGGGTGCCCTAGGCCTTCATCAGATTCTCTTACAGATGACCAAGGAATCAAGCAGATGCCTTTGAGAATACAGACTTCTCTGTAGGCTCCCTTCATGCCAACTGAAGTGGGTCGACTTGATTGAATGGTCCTTTCTCTATCCTAACGCAGT
The DNA here is from genome assembly GCA_011680675.1 of Gymnobelideus leadbeateri. Classification (NCBI taxonomy): domain Eukaryota; kingdom Metazoa; phylum Chordata; class Mammalia; order Diprotodontia; family Petauridae; genus Gymnobelideus; species Gymnobelideus leadbeateri. The sequence goes on along the minus strand of WOXC01009968.1, from coordinate 561,360 downwards.
TTCATATATATGAAGGTAGTCAATAAATATCAGTAGGAAAAGTACTTGTTTATTATTTATCCATTTTGAATAGCCTCTAATCCTTTATGAATGTTTGATAAGTATTGATATTTGCATCATTAATAGCAGTAACAGTAGCTTCTCTGCAGTTCCCAAGAGATGAATTAAACATTTCCAGATTGCTATTAATATTGCTTCAGCCAGAATGATCCACAGAAATCGAACTATTACAAGGGGCACATGGGTGGCTGAATGAGGCACTAGGTCTTTGCTATTATTGACATATTTATTAATTTACTTCTTAGATCTATAATGTAGCCCTGTGAGATAAAGCAACCAATGTATCAAGTACTAAATAATAGCAATTAATTCAATTACATAAGAAAGAAAAGTGGATAATATATGGTTAATTAATTACACAATAATTTTTTTAATATGCCTTGCATCTTGGCCTAAAGATTACCAGTTGAGTCTCTGCAGAAGTTCACAAATGACATGACAGCAGAGATCATGACAAAACTGCTAGAAGGAATCACTCCTGGAGTTTATATTCTCTAACACAGGAGCTGTGAAAGAAGCATTTTCTGTGGGCCTTGGTTTGCCCTGGATGAAAAGGTCAATACAAGTACACTTCACTAAATTATTTCACTTTGCATGCTATTAGGTGAGTTACCCAGAATTATGAACTAAATTAGGCAGAATCAGCTTTAAACACTTGAAACCGATTCAACAAATCTAACCTTTTTCAATTTACAAAATAGCTTTAGCCTCAGCATAAAGCAGGAATTGAAATTCTATTATTAGGCATTTCCTATTTTCATCACTTTTTGGTGCTTCCACATTTATAAGAAAAATGAGGGCAATAGAGGAATGAATGAATATTCTCCCAGTTTCCACACCAGCTGAACCAGGGGAGGTGAAATTGAGGAAAAATATCAGTGTAGGACAGATATTTCACTTAGCATACAGCCTGGCACATAATAAGCACTTAATAAATGTTTATTGATTGATTGATTACAAGGGAGAGAAAATCCAGCAAGTCAAACATCTTTTATCTGGATGCTAAGAAAGAAAGCCCTTTTTTTTTCTATTTCCATGGCACAAGTTGTGAAACTGACTAGTGGGCAGCTATTATCTCTTGACATTTTGCCTCTCAATTCTGGACTGCTTTGATAACAGGAGAAAAATACAAGCCTTTTTCCTGATCACTCAAGTCTTTGAAGGTTCTGTGGTGCAAAGAAACTGAGAAGTTCTTATGCAATTGATTACTTGTACATAAACATTATATTTAATGAATTTGTTACAACAAATGTATTTCTCCCAGAGAAAGGCAGAGTTCAGAAGGAGCTGGCATGGGGGATAAGCTGATCTCTCACATTCTGTTCCAGATTTCATGCACCAAAGGATCTGGACTCCACTGACATTGCTCTGTCACCAGGGTGAGATTCTGCTCAAGGTAAAGCTGTCCAACTGGGTAATTAAAGTATATGAATTGATTTGCTCTGAAGAATCACTCTCTCCTTCTCCCCTGCTTTTCTCTTGTCCTCTATTCTCCCCTCTATCCCCCTTTTCCTATCTCTTTCTCTCCTCTTCCTATCTCTTTACCCTTTCCCATCTCTCAATTTGTCTCTTCCTCCCCCTCCCCTTTCACTCATTCTCCCCTCTACCCCTACTGCTCACATAAATTAATTTCCCCCAGATCAATGGGATTATAAATTTAAATGTAGAAAAAACATGATGAGGCATCTAGGTAAAGTACTGGGTAGGGTTCTGAACTTGGAGTCAGGCTGAAATGCTGCTTCAGACACTCACAAGCTGGGGAATTGCTTAAATTCTATCAGCTTCAATGCCTTCATTGGTAAAATGAGGATAGTGAGGGCATTTACCTTGCAGGGTTATTGTTAAGGATCACCTGAAATAACCTAAGTAAAGCACTTTGTAACCCTTAAAATCTTTATAGATGTTCGCTATTAGAGTTCATAGGGTGTCTAGGTGGCACAGTGAATAAAGCACCAGCCCTGGAGTCAGAAAGACCTGAGTTCAAATCCAGCCTTCGACACTTAACACTTGCTAGCTGTGTGACCTTGGGCAAGTCACTTAACCTGGATAAAGTTCACTACTCTGACCCCTGGTCTGACCCTCTCTTTTAAAGATGAGGATACTGAAGTACAGGTAGTAACAGAAGTGGGATTCAAAATATATTCTGTTTTCTCCTTCCATTGTATAGCAATCAGTACTTAATTGTGAGTACACTTATTGTAATCCACTGAGAACAGAAATCACAATGGAAATCACCCACAGACCCTGCCAGACTCAAACCCTTTAACTCCATTAAAGCCATTTCTCTTTACACTTCAGAAACTCCACTTTCAACTTTTTTTAATCTATCAGTAATTAGATCAGGAGTGACTTTTCTGAAAGGATCCAAATCTCCTGAGTCATTGGCCAGAACCTATAAATAAAAGGCACAAACCCAGGCTGCCTTTGTTTCTTTTGAGAGTTATAATAACAGGAAAGATAATATTGTTCTCTGTGTTCAAAGGACTGAATCAGAGGAAACAGGCTTAAGTTGTGCCAGGAGAGACATAAAGGAACTTCTTGCTTATAAGGGTGATTAAATAATGAAATAAGTTACCCAGGAAGGTTTTTGGGATTTCCAATCCCTGAAGATCTTTTTTTTAAAATACCGTCAACAACCATCTGTTTTAGTTTAAGCATACATCTGTTATGGGGTACTTCTCTTTATAAGGGCACCAAATGGGAGAGACACTCACATCTTGCACAAAGAATTTCTTAGACATCTCTCTACTAGCTAAAGGTTGAGCAAAATCTTAACTTAGCTGTGCGAGAGGATACAACTTCTTTATTTCATCATTTCACTGGAGATAAAATCTCCAATGAGTAATATAAACATACCAAAATGAAAAGCAAAACTAAAAATAATCACTGGTGCAACTTAAGTTTTTACTCCTTTTTCTGGAAGATGGTAACACTTCACTGGGTGCAAACATGATTATCAGGAAGTCATGCAACCTGTTAAATGACTGAGTCTCATATTCCAACTAAACCTCTTGAGTTCACACCAGGATCCCCATAACTTGCAAGTCTCTCAAGAAGGATGATTGCTCCCAACATCTATGATCCTAGGGAAGTCATAACAGCACCAGAAAAATCTAATGTCCCCAGGACTTCAGAGACAAGTCAATTAGGCTCTCTAAGGGGTTTAGATATGATAAATCTGTTTAAATTCAACCTGCTTTTAATCATTAATTAATTAATTATTTTTACAAAAAGCACATTCTCAATATTCTAACTTTAATATATAGTCATAACTCAGATAAATATTGGTTCCCTTTCAGAAAGTAGATACAATATCTCCTTAAAGCAGTTTTATGTTTACATTTTTCCAGATCAATCTTATAATTTAAAAGTTTTTTGTCAAAAATAATTTTATATTCCTAGTACATAAGAAAACCAAAGCAGTTGGTTATTTTATTTATCAAAGTTAACAAAAGCTTTGCAGCTTTCTTTAATCTTTAAAGCTTACAACTGCACTAAGACTTTTGGGACACCTGTATTGTGAAGTCATTGGCATATGAACCACTTCTAATTAAACAGGCTAAAAGGTAGGCATTTATATGAATTTTGTAATTGCCAGATACAAAAATAGACTTAATTAAATTAAGACAAATATCCTTGATTTTTCTTCAACCATAAATACATGAAATTATGGCATACTATATAGAGTGCTGGGCCTGGAGTCAGAAAGACCTGAGTTCAAATCTAGTCTCAGATATTTAATAGCTATGTAACCTTGGGCAAGTCACTTAACCTTTGTTTGTCTTATTTTCCTATTCTGTTAAATAGAAATAATATTAGTACCCACCTTGATGTGTAGTTGTGAGGATCAAATGACATAATTATAAAGCACTTTAGTACAGTGCTGGCACATAGAGTTATATAAATGCTAGTTATTATTATTGTTATTGTTATTATTATTATATAAAGTAACAAAACATTTTAAATAGAAAATTAATAGACTTTCACTACATCAGTATGAAAACTTCAAAGACTGTGTCCCACCTTGAAGTCAGTCTAAAACATCCTTTTTTTGTTCATTCATAAACTGAAGAAAAAAATCATATTTCCTACTTCTTAAAATTCCTAAAAGTTTTTTGGTTTTTAATGAATTGGTCCAAAATAAGGAAATCATCTTTCTTCAAATGCAGAAGCATTTTCTCCTGTTAAAAAAAATTTGCTTATTACTTCAACAGCCTATAGTGGATGTAAGTATTTAGATCAGCAGTCCATCAACAAGCATTTATTAAGTTCTATGTAATAAATAGTAGTACACACTTAATTTTTAAAAAATATATCTGAGGTACTGTGCTAGATACCGGAGAAACAAAGACAAAAATGAAACAATCTCTGTTTCAAAGAGTTTACATTCTGTCAAGGTAGACAACTGCACATATTTATAGACTAGAGAGAGAGACAGAGAATAGATAATATAGATAGATGACAGAGAATTGGCAAATAAATAATAGGGAAATAGATATATAGATATATATATATATATATATATAGAGAGAGAGAGAGAGAGAGAGAGAGATAACAGATAATAATGTAGGTAGATGATAGATAATAAATGATAAATTAATTGATTGAATGGCAACTTTTAATTACTTCCTGGACTTCTAGATTTCTAGGAAACCCTCCTCCCCAAAAAAACAGCTAGCAATGTTAGAGTAGACCAAGCTCTAACATCACTAAACTTTTCTTAAAAGGATATGTGGGTGATTATGTTTTTTTGTTAGAAGGTTTTATTTTTCTTTCTTTTTTTTTCTCCCCAGGAAGAGATTGAAGGAAGAAAAAAATAAATTCTTAACAACTATGAAAAGGTACAAGAATATGTTATCTCAAATTTGAATCATCGAATGAACGTATAAAGCATGTATTAAATGCTCACTATGTTCAAAGTATTGTGATAAGAATTGAAGATACAGATAGAAAAGTCCAACAGTCCCAGTCCTCAAGGAGCTTGAACATTCTAATGGAGAAGACAATATGGCAGGTATTAGCTGATGAAAGTCTGATGAAAAGGTCCCATGATCCTTAGAGTGTAGCAGCATGGTAATGCCTCTTTTTTAATATCACTTTCACTGGTAAAATCATATCAGTTTCTGATACTGAACCATTTGATGGTGACTAGAATTTTCTTTTCTGGGTTTTCAACAGATGTGGCTGTAACATCTGCAACAGCAGTTGCCAGGCTTTATCTTCCCAGACTGATGCCTGAAGACACTGGTCTGGAAGCATATCTATTCCAAAAGCTCTTGGGTGCAGAATCTTGGACTGTCTCCATCTGGGTGTAAGAGAAGATGGTGCTCAAGGTGGTGGTGACGGCTTGACTTGCCTAGCACATGCTGCCTCCTGCCTCTCCCTCAGGGTGCCATATTCCTTCAGCTAAGCTGGCTAGCCTGCCCTATGAATAGTGGTTGGTTGGCAGTTAGTGGGCCTGGCTGGCTCTTTTCCACATGTGCTACCACCCCAGATGATGGTTGTGAAGGTTACGATGAAAGTAGGACCAATAGTTTGGGAGTTGCTACTACTCCAAGGGATCTTTCAGCCATCTGCCTTTTGGTGGCAGTTGGTCAGCAGTTGTTGCTAGTAGTATTAAGAAAGGTGGGCCCCTTCTCCTTAAGGATTTATACCATTAGAGATGACGGGGAGGGCTGGGCTGAAAGCAGGTCTCATGGTTTCAGGAACACTGTTATTCCAAAGTTCTTGCGGGGATCTTGGGCTGTCTCTATTACGGTCAGAGGGGAAATGGTGGTCATAGTTGTGGCAGTAGTAGTGGTGACAATGGTGGCAGTGTTTTTATTTTCTTGGGGCATGCTACTTTCCATCAATAGGATGAAATTCTACTTTAGTTAGGCTGATTTGCCAGCCCAGTAGATGGTAGTTAGTTGACATATTTATATTTATAGATATAGATATGTATATTGTGTGCTTGTATATGTATGATTGTGTGTATACATATGTATAGATGGAATACATATGCATGCATTGTATGTATGTATCTATATATCTATATAACTGTGTCCATAGATAGGAAAGTAGATATAAAGATATAAGTAACTGCTATAATCCCAAATACATGGTGATACTTTTCAGCTTTAACATATCTTAAAACTCTATAAGAATTTCATTGAGTTAGTTTTCCCAAAAATATTTAAACAACAAATTTGTATTTTTTTTAATTTATTTTTTTTAAACCAAATGCTTTATTAACTTCTGTTTTACATCATTCATTTCCGCCAGATTTTGAGTTACAATCATTTCCCCCCCATTATTCCCCTACCCAACCTCCCAGAATAGTAATCCCACAAGATATCGCTTCCTCCAATCTGCTCTCTCCCATACCCCCATCGACTTTTCCATTAGAGGAAGGTGAGTCTTTGCATCCCAATGCCTGTTACAAGCAAAAGAGTATTAATAATAGTATTTATATATATTTGAAACATTTAATGTTGCGACCTCAAATTTCAGATCCATTTCCTTCCTCCCTTGTCGCCCATTCCCTCTGGGGAGATAAGTAATTCAGTATATGTTGTACATGTCTAGCTATGCAAAACATTATCATAGTAGATATATTGTACAAGGCTGCTTATAATTCCCTCCCATTCATCCCAAACCCCACCTGGTCCATTCCCTACATGATCCTATCCCTCTTTTATAGTGGGTACTTCCAACCTCCCCTCACCCCAAGGATGCCCTCCCATCCATCATCCCTCCGCCCATCCCCCTTCCCCCTATCCTGCTGCAGGTTGAGATATCCCATTTAGTATGTATGTCATTTTCTCCCTGAACCAAATTCAATGGGAATGTGGTTTTGTCTTTTTAGCCTTCCTTATTCTCCCCCTCCTTTGCAACCATTTCCCCTTGCTTCTTCTACATGGGATAGTTTACCCTACCCTGTCTCTCCCCATCTCCTCTTGCCACTTTCCTTTCTCACCTCATAATTTCATCCCTTGAGTATTCTCCCTTCCCAACAAATTCAACCTATGCCCTCTATCCATATATAACTGTAACCATATACACACACATTCACATATGTATTCATATGACCACACACCCTTCTTCCATTATTTTCATAGTGAGAAAGATATCATCAGTCACAGTTATTGCTTTTTCCATATAGGAATGTAAATAGTTCAACTTTGATAAGTTCCTTTTGATTTCTTTTCCCTGATTACCTTCTCAGGCATCTCTTCCTTCTTGTGTCTGGATGTCAAATTTTCTATTCAATTCTGGTTTTTTCCTCAAGAATGCTTGAAAGTCCTCTATTCCACTGAATGACCATATTTTCCCTGAAACAAAATACTCAGTTTTGCTGGGTAGGTGACCCTTGGGTTCATTCCCAGTTCTTTTGCCCTCTGGAATATCATATTCCATGCCCTTCTATCCCTCAGTGTAGAAGCTGCCAGGTCCTGGGCTATTCTGATTGTGTTTCCACAATATTGAAACTGTTTCTTCCTGGCTGCTTGTAGTATTTTCTCCTTGATCTGGGGATTCTGGAACCTGGCTATAATATTCCTGGGAGTTTTCTTTTTGGGATCTTTTTCAGGAGGTGATCTGTGGATTCTTTCAACCTCTATTTTGCCCTCTGGATCTAAAACATCAGGGCAATTTTCCTTGAGAATTTCTTGAAGGGTGATTTCTAGGTTCTTTCTTTGATCATGGCTTTCAGGTAGTCCAATAATTTTTAAATTGTCTCTCCTGGATCTATTTTTCAGGTCAGTGGTTTTTCCCATGAGATATTTCACATTGCCTTCTAATCTTTCATTTGTTTGGATCTGCTTAACAGCATCTTGATTTCTCATAAAGTCATTAGCTTCCATTTGCTCCAGTCTAACTCTGAAGGAATGAATCTCCTCAGTGAACTTTTGAGATTCTTTTTCCATCTGGCAAATTCGACTTTTTAAGGCATTCTTCTCCTCATTGCCCTTTTGGGCCTCCTTTGCCATTTGAGTTAGTCTATTTTTTAAGGTGGTGTTTTCCTCAGTCAGGCTGTTGACCCTCATTTCATACTTTTCCTGCATCCTTCTCATTTCTCTTTCCAATTTTCCTCCACTTCTCTTATTTGATTTTTAAAGTCCTTCTTAAGGTCCTCTATGGCCTGCAACCCACTCATGTTTTCCCCTGGGGCTTTTGGAGCAGGACTTCTGACATCACAGTCCTTTTCCCGCTCTATGCCCCCAAAATAGGAGTCTAGGGTTGCATTTTTCTGTTTCCTTTGCCTTGGCATGTTGCCGCTTAATTACTTGACTTTTGGGCTTGTTGTCACACTATGTCTTTAAGGCCAGATAGAGGAATTTTCGTCCCGAACATGTGGGGGGCAACTTCTGTTTCTGGCAAGCTGTAAACCCACCCACAACTTCCACCCTAGGTCACAATCCAGATCCAGAGAGGTTAAAGCAAGAGCGATTACCCCCCACGACTGATCGCTGGATCTCCCTACAAATTTGCAGGCTGGGAGCGGGGAGCTGCCTCTGAAAACTACAAAATGGCGTTTGTCCTCAGCGGCTTCTAGCCCCCAGGGGAGGGAGCCGACGCATTCCCTAATACCAGACCCAAAGTCCATAGGACACTAACCTCTTACTTTGTCTTAGGCATGTCTATGTTGATAATTCTGGAGTTGCCACAGCTGCTGGTGTTCTGGGGTTCCTCCAGCAGGCTGCTGGCCCTGCCGCCCTGGGGCTAAAACCTCGGCTCACGTGGACCTGGGCTCAGCTCGGCTGAGCTGCCAGGTCCCAGACTGCTGCGCTGGTCCTTCCTGCAGGGCTGCTGGGCTGTCCTCAGCGGGAGGTTAGCTTCTCTGTGTTGTTCTGTGGGTGCTGGGGCTCCAGAAGTTGTTCAGAGTCCCCTTTTACATAGTTTGGGGGGAATCTGGGGGCAGAGTGGCTTGGATGAGCTGTTTCTACTCCGCCATCTTGGCTCTGCCTGGTTCTCTCAAATTTGTATTTTTAAAACTATTGATTTTTTCCAGCCTGGATAAAATGTGTAGGTTAGGCAGTCAGAGGGAATCAGTTCAGTCCAAGAAAAAGTTACCCAATGGTAAACTGGTAAATGGTAAATTAGGTTAAATGGTAATTGGGTAAAATTAAGTAAATGGTAAATGGTAATATGGTAAATAAAAAAAATGGCAAATCACCCAAGGACCTCATAAGTGATCCAGGATCAATCTGGACCACATGACCCCAATGGCAATACCTCTCCACAGGCTACTAGGTAGGGACCTTCTAGGAGAATCCCAGATTATACTAGTTTCACTTATTTTGTGAAGCTAATAACTGCATTCAAAAAAGTCAGTTTTTAAGAGTTGGGCTGCACCAAAGACGATGGTAGATGATTAAAAGAAACTAGCTGATTGATCATTAGCACCTATAAGTACATTCATATACAAGCAAAGATCTGCCTGAGACAGATGTACCAAGCCTCTTAACACGTCTTCTAGAGCTCTGCCTCTATCTTTAGAGGAGATAGGAGTTCAGAGATATTACATGTGTTCGTAGAAGCCTGCTGGGGGAAAACAGAGGTGAAGCAGGCAGTGGCAGGGGGAACAGTGCCATTCTCACCTGAAAATCAACTCCCATATCTCTCCTTGGAATTTTGGAAGAATGTCTCCACCCAGGGAAGCAATTGTTCCTTCACTTCCTCTGTGGTCTCATCTCCATTCCCCTTATTTAATCTCTCCTCTAGTCACTTAAGTGCTCTATTAGACTAAGAGCAATGGCTGTTGAATAATTCTTCAAATATGGCTCTGTCTTTTGTGTGACATACTGGAAAGAGCCAATCAGTCAGTCAACAAGCATTTATGAAGTGCTTACTATATGTCCCATGCTTTGCTCAGTGCTGGGGATACACTGGCCTTGGGGTCAGAGGATATGTTTCTAAGTCACAGCTTTGCCACTTACTATGTGGCCATAAACAAATCACTTAACCTGTCTAAACCTCCATTTCCTCATAAGCAAAATGAGGATAATGATTTGGGGGATGATCCAATGAAACAATGTGTTGGGGGATGATCAAGTGAGATGAAGTTCAGGAAAACCTTTGTAAGCACAAAGTGCGATATACTCTTGTGAATGATATTGACATGCTTTTTGTTTTCTCTCCCTGGTAGGAAGGAGGATTAGCTGAGTGTTTATAGTGTTCCCATTAGTATTCGTATTTCCTACTTTCACATCTACCTACATCCTTATTGCTGATGTAAATAGTTGTATAATCCTGAAATGATCGAGACCCAAAGAATTTCATCTAATAAAGTGATATCCTATAGAAATTACCTTACCTAATATACTCAGACATCCCCTAAAAACTACAACTTTATTCTCTTGCCCAAACTCCATATTCCTTAGAACCTTTCTCAATAAAACTCATCATCACCTATATCCTATTCCCACCCTGAAGAAACATTTAGATCCTCTAAAGCCATAACTAGGACATGATAACTGGAGCTTTGCCCCAGGTACTGATGGTGTTTTCTTGCAGGAAGGCACATTTCTTTCTTCAGTGGAACAAAGACTATTGTTTCTATGTCTCATGCCCCCTCACCTGGCCCTGAGCTGTCACCCCCAGGGTGCTGTCCCTGTGGTACCCCTTCTCCTCAGGTTTGCCTTTACTTTAGAGGGATTGATAGAAGAACAGGTTATCTCCTCTTTTGGTACAAATGAATGCACAAGTGAGACTGTCCTCTGTGTTTTCCTTCTTTCTGCCTCCTCACCACCAAGTTTAACTTCCACGTTAAAATTAAAATTCCAGGTGAAAGAATTCCTAGTTATCACTCTGAGATTCAATACCCCAGTAAGAAGTGTGCCTAAAGAAACTCTAAGTATGAGAAAATAAATTCTTTTCCCAGGGAGAGGAAGTATCCTTCTATCTCTCTTGGTTTGCTACCATTTTGTAGACCTACTCTGATAATCCCCATATCCTAAAATAGTCCATGTAATGTTCCAAGAACCATTCAAATTCTCCTTTAGCCTTCTCTCTTTTTAAATAAGACCCAGTAACACACCAGGTTTAATTTCTCCAATTTATGCTTCCCAGATACTACCATAACTCTAGTTAAAACTTCAGTTATAACCATATCTTCAATACTTTGAAGTTATGACCATAAGTATTCAATTCACAGATCAAGTTCCCCCCAGATCTATGACCTGAGTATGACTCAGTAGCAACAAGAAATACATCCCACTGAGGGGTAATAGTTCTAGATAAGATCACTGCTTTCTATAATACACCTGAAACCAGTTGTCCCAACAGGTAACATTATCTATTCCTAGGACTCAGTCACTTGGTCAGAGGCAACCAGTTCCTAACAGAGTCAATCTTGCATCTCTGAAGTCTAACCCTAAAACACTTTGATGTTAGTTTAAATATTGGGTCTTGCTTTCCCCCTGTCTCCTGTCTCCTGAAATTGAGGCAGAAACTGGGCTGCCCTGAGGAGTGAATTTTAGAGTACTTTTCTTAACTTTAAGTAAGATGCTGAGAGTTTTAATTGGGATTTTACATAGTTGCTAAACTAGCAATGGTGATGAGTGACAACTCATTCTGGCATTACAAATGAAAGGACTGTCCATCAGCCTAGAGTACTTTGATCTTTTAAAACTGGCTGGTGGGGAGTTCACCTAATAAAACCCAGTATTCTTCAAATGACTAAAAACTTAGAGGCACAGCAAGGCCAGGGATGCTTGCCTCAATATTTAATTCAGAAAACTGAATGCCAAGCTGCTTTCACTCTGTATCTATGAACCCCCCCAAAAAACCAATGCTATAGGTCAAAGGTCAGAAGAACAACTGTTTATACTTCAAGGCAAGTGTTCTTAACCTGGGATCTGTGATGTTTTTCTTAATAAATATTTGAATAACTGTTTCGATATCATTGGTTTCCTTTGTAATCCTATACATTTCATTTTATGCATTTAAAATATTATTCTAAGAAGGGGTCCTTAGACTCCACAAGATTGTTAAAGGGGCCCCATGACCCCTCAAAAAATTAAGAATCCTAATTCAAAGATTGCTGTTTATTTCTTAATATTTTCAATGTAGTAAATGCTAGGGTATTCTGTCTTTCCTTCTCTGTAGCATTTTGAAGGATTGGAGAAATCAGTGGACTGGACAGATACCCATGCTAAAGATCTGGGAACAGCAGAAAGTTGATAGGGGGAAAGGAGAGAAGATGTTTGACTTGTTAAAGATAATTGAAATGCCCAGAACTGGAAGGCAGATGATGATAGGGTATTAGCAGAGCTTGTTTCCTCAGCTGCATAAAATGACGACCTGGCACTTAATTGAGGACCTCTGGGAGCCTGTCTTCTCTCTCTCTGTCTCTTTTAGGCAACATTTGATTCTTGTCCATTAATATCAACTCCTGTTTTTCTTAGGAACACAAGTCAGTAAGCCTGCAGCCCTATGTTACCATAGCAACAGCAGTGTCATGCACCAAAATGGTTTTCTCAGAACACAGACTTGCTAGTTATTTTTCCTGAATTCGTATTTCAGCACATGAAGAATCAGTACCATTTTCAGCCATGCTTTTCATCTCAGAAGTGTTTTCTTTATGAAATGTCATGCTGACTAAAGACCAGGACCAAAAAGGAATTCCAGCTTTGGTCCTTAATTAGTCTTGATTGTAATTGTTCCTCAGGCTGCCACCTGCCCCTAAAATGTGTCCTTTCAGTGTTATGGCTCTGGGAAAGTCCTATGAACATGCAATCAACTTTAGCCTATAGTGCCCTGGTACATCCCAAGGAGAGGATCTTGAAATCCCTAAATTGCATGTGGTTCTGGTTCCTCCATTTCCTCTTGCTTATGGGATCAGAAATACATATATATATATATATATATATATATATATATATATACATATATATATATATATATATAATGATATTGGTCAGTCTTAGACAATACAGGGTGATATAGGAAAAGCTAGGATGAAAGAACAAAATGCTAGTGATAGCCTCCAAGTATAAAACAAATTCCTTGAGGACAGAGATGATTCTTCATTTTGTCTTTATCCTCAGTGCCTAGCACAATGCTTTTACTATAGTAGGTACTGCTTAATAAATGCTTATTGGATAGGATTGGACATAGACCCTTCCAAAATCCAGGATTAGCATTGTCTATCTGTGAGAGTAAATAATTTTCATTTATACTTCAGAGTACTAAAAACATGGAGGAGAAAAGAATTTACAAGCTCCAAACTTAGGCCAATTGATCAGAGAGACATCAAGATATAATTTGTTTTGTTCAGTCATTTTACTGCATTTGAGTTTTCTTGACAAAGCTACTAGAGTTGTTTGCATTTCCTTCTCCAGCTCATTTTACAGATAAGGAAACAAACAGGGTGAAGTGACTTGCCCAGGGCCACACAACTAATCAATGGCTGTGACCAGATCTGAGTTCATAAAGATGAGTCTTCCTGACTTTAGGTCTATTCATTGCACCACCTATCAAGATATGATACATCCCCAAATAAGAGGAAAAGTCACAAATTATTCTTGAAGACCAGTTTGTGACATTGCTTGGACAAACCCAGGCAAGTAAACTGGTCCAGAGAAAGAATCTGAGTGGCCAGTCAATATAACTGACTAGATCATGGTGTTTAATGGATTTAATCTTCAGGTAGCTCTGTTAGTTTTGCTCTGTTTCACAGGTTTAGGCAGCCATGCTATAAACCCCCCCACTGGTCACCAGAGGCACTTAGCAACTCTGGATGCAAACTGGAAATACTTTGATTCTCCCAAGTTTTATTTCACAGGCTATACATAGGATGACTGTCTATTAGACCATCCAGAGAATTACACAGATTCCTGGTTTGGGAATCAGAGAACTTCTGAATAATACTGCTCCTGTACTAGATAGTAGTCCTTGATGCCAACTTGGACTGAATAAGACCCAGGGGATTACCCTGAATAAGGACCTAATCTAAGCTGCCTGAGAACAATTGTCCCAACAGGTAACATTATCTAATAACAAACTAGAGCTTCTGCTGCAGCCAGGAGCCAGATTCAGTATTAGGATGCAGTATTGGGATCATCCCAGGACTAAGGCTCTTCCAAAGGCCACAACCCTGGGGACCCACAGACTCACAAAATGATAAAAGCTGGATGGCATCTCAGAGGTCATAAAGCACAAGCCCCTTCCTTTACTAATGAGGACATAGGCTCAGATATATTTAGTAACTTACCCAAAGTTTCAATCAGCCAGCAGCACAGCTAGGACTGGAATCTGGTCCCCTGACTCCCACAAACAAGAGTCTTTCTCTTTCCAATAGAACAAGGGGAAATGAGCTTCAGCTTTAGTAGGAGGCAGTCAGTCCATTTGGATATATGAAAGAATTTCTTAAAAATAAAGATCACTATGTACTTAACTACTAAAAAGAAAAAGGTTCTATTTTGTAGCGAAGACCTTAAAAAATTAAAATATATCTCTCTAACCAAAGTCAATCAACCAACATGGATATATTAAGTACCCATTATTCAGTAGGCAGTATGCTAGGAACTGGAATTTTTGTTGTGGTGGTTGTTCAGTTGTTTCAGTCTTATAAATCTCCATGACCCCATTGGGGGTTTTCTTGGCAAAGATACTGGAGTTTTTTGCCATTTTCTTCTCCAGCTCATTTTTACAGATGAGGAAACCGAGGCAAACAGGGTTAAGTGACTTTCTTAGGGTCATACAGTTAGGAAGTGTCTAAGGCCAGATTTGAACTCCAGAAGATGAGTCTTCCTGACTCCGTGTCCTTTAGACTGTATCTCTATCCACTATAGTGCCACCTAGCTGCCCATAGGAGCTAAAATACAAACAAACAAAAAAATGAAATAATTCCTGTATTTAAGGAGCTTAAGTTCTATCGGGAGAGACAATATGTTTACATAGTAAGCACTTAATAAATACTTATTGACTAACAAACAATTATATGTAAAAATTATAAATACAGAGTGAAGCAAATGAACTCTTAACATCCTTCTGTTACTGATTCTAATACATATACATACTGTCTGCTCCAGTAGCATGTAAGTTCATTGAAAGCAAAGGCTGTTCCATTTTTTTTGTCTTTGTATCTAGTGTAGGGCCTGGCACACAGTGGGTGCTTAATAAATGTGTGTCCATTAATTGCTACTGACCTCACTAACACCAGCTTTATTACAGAAATGATTAAAACTGGCTGCTTGCCCAATTACATCACTCGGTTCTTAACCTTCAGGCCTGCATCAGGAAAAAGGCTACAATAATTTAAATGAACAAATCCAGCCTTTTACAGGTGGGGATGTGTACAGAAGGAAGAAATTCAGCTAGTTCAAATTTAAATAAACTTAGGTCACTGTGACCTGATGGAGCTCTAACTTCTGGCAAATGAAAGGCTTAAGCTGGCTAAGCATCAGGGTTTTCTTGGCAATGTGATAGTTGTTCCAACTGGTATCCTGTGGACAAGCCAAGGCAGAAAAACAGACACTGTTATTTTCGATCTCTACCACAGCAATAACAACTTGGGTTTCTATGGATCAAAGCACTTCATATATTATTTCCTTCATTCTTTTCAATCTTTGTAAACAGAAAAGAATCAAGGAGGATTAACAACTCAAGCCTACACCAAGAGAAGTTAAGTGATTTGGCTCACACTCCAAATTATAGAGGAGGGCTCCCAGTTCTACATTCTTTCTTCCACACTCAACCATCCCCATTATCAGTATTTTTGAATCTCATTTGAAAAGAAGGAAAGAGGCACAGTGGTATCCTGGAAAGTGTAGAGAACACTAAGGTTCTGGTCCCTGCCCCACCCCTGTCACTGACCCCCTGTTTCACCTTGAATAGATTACATCACCTCTCTGGGGCTCAATTTCTCCACCATAAAACGAGCAAATTGGATTGGATGATCTCTTACATTCCCTTCAGATTCTAAAATCCTTCCATCTGTTTCCTATAAAATTAGATGAATTAACACTATTTACCCCAAGTGGCACAATGACAATGACAACTTTATATTAGCACTCTAAAGTTTACGAAGCACTTTCCTCACTACGCTCAGAGAGGTAGGTATTCGAAGTCCTATTGTCCCCATTTTACAGGTGAGAATGCTGGGGCTTGGAGCTTCAGCTTGCTCAAGGTCACATACTGAATAAATGACAGAACTGGGATTTGAGTTTCAAGTCTCCTCTGATCTGAAGTTCAGAGCTCTTTCCACTATATCATAGGAATTGCTGTTTGTCCTTCTTTGTAGAAGAGTACTATGACATCAGGGCATTGATGCCATGACATGCAAGTGAACTGGATTTAAGTGAGGAGGGCTGTGCAAAGTCACCAGCCTTACTTTCTCCTCTGGAGCCATCTGGGTCCAGTGGCCAGATATAGATCAGGGTGACTGGAGGTGGCCCAGGATGCAGTGGGGTCTTTAACAGGTCTCAGTTTGGCTGAGGCAATGCCTATTCAGTGATTAAGGTTTACTAAGAAATTAGGTGGGTTTTTTCTTTCTTATTAAACCATAGGAATTAGAGCTTGAAGTGACTTTAAAATTGTCTCATTTGATCCCCTTTTTTTACAACTGAAGAAACTGAGGCCCAGAGAATCACACAGTCACACACACAATGTCCTTTTCCCTGGACATCTCAGCAAAACAATCAACCCAGTGTTTTCTGAATGCCTTTGCGCATGGTGATAGGTGCCATCATGATAGGGAAGAAATAAAAGGCATGGTCTTTGCCTTCATAGAACTTATATTTTATGAACTATTAAATAAGTGGAGAAAAAGGAACTGTTAAGTCATGTGGCTAATGATACAAGTACAAGAGAACATTAGAAAAGGAAGGTTAGAGGCTTGTTTTTGTTGCAACCAACCCGGGGTGAGGAGGCCCTTTCTTAAAATATTTGAGAGAGAGTGGCAACTGGGTAGTGCAGTGGATAAAGCACTGGTCCTGAAGTCAGGAGGACTTGAATTCAAATCTGGCCTCAGATGGTTACTAGCTGTGTGACCCTGGGAAAGTCACTTAATCCCAATTGCCTCCAAAATTTTTTTTGAAAATATTTGAGGTAGTTTAACAATTCAGAATCCAGCATTGTGGTGGTAAATGTTTAACAACAGATACATAGGACCCACTTTTAAATTTAATCTTCATTATGAATATGTTCTCTTTCACTTTCTTAAGTCTAGACAATCAAAACAGTAAATCAAACCCTCATTTGTAACACAGACTGATTCCTGAGGTACAAATGTTCACACTGGAAATTTAACAACAGGTTCTCATTAGCCAGTACAAGATGGCTCTGGCATATCCTTGCCAGAATCTAACCTTAAATAGACTAAAATATCTGGTACAGGCTTAGTGAGAGCTTGCTCAGTGTACAACTCCTCTACTTTATTTTGGGATGGGGGTAGGGAGGGGCACCAAGAGATTCTAGACCTGAGATTTCACCAGTATGGAGAGCTCCACAGAAGATCCCTTCTTTATCATACCAGAATTGACTTTTGTCAATTATAAAAGACACATTTGTTTCAAATAGATTAATGTATCTCCTTAAAGTCTTCCCAAAATCCATCTGCCACACATATATCAAAATTATTCAAGATTTCTTGAGATATATAACTGAGATAATCTTATTTAATGATCTTCTGATCATTAATATCAGATGGTACAAAACAGGAAGATGGATTCTCATCAAAGTTGCTCACCATTGTCATGGAGGAGATCCAGGGGATTATGCAAAGGCATGGAAGTGGGAAAGGTAAGGATGAAATCAAAGAATGTCCAATAATCCAGTTTGGCTGAAATGCATCCTGCATAAAAGTGAAGTAAGTAATAGTGTGGGATAAAGCTGGAAAGACAGCCTGGAGCCAGCATAAAGCTAAGCAGGATAAAGTGGAGTGAAGCTGTGTAAGGGAGTATGGTGTATGCTCTGCTCTTGCCAGTGTAGGTTGTGTGGACCCACATGGGTCCATCTAGATGTGGTTTGTGGGGAAGCAAAAAGAGATATCTCTACCCACCTTTCTTCAAGAGAGACTGAATCCTGTGACCTTGGGCAAATTACTTAACCCCAATTGCCCTCCAAAAGGCAAAAAAAAAAAAAGAGAGAGAGAGAGAGACTGATTCCTGCCAAGAGAAGAACCAAGAGGTTAGGGCCAGAGGCTGGCCACTCTGCTCTCTTCAGAGAAAAGAGGTATCTAGAACTGTATTTACCTGTCTTTTATTAGTCTAGTGGCTATAAATTTTAGGTTTCAGTTGAGTTCTTGGCTACTTACTATCCTTTAATTTGGGTTAGGAGTACTTCAAGCTAAGTTTCAAGGGTTTGATTCCTTTCCCACCAAAATGCCAATTCCACAAAGAACATTTATAGCAAAGAAGCCCATTTATCCAAGCTGGTGCAAACAGAAATCAAAGAACATATCCAGATAAGACTATATCAATCAATACCCAAAGTGAATGAGCTCTCCTGCTAGGAGTAAGATATCTCAGCTCCAACAAAAGAAAGAGTCCCAGATCTCACCCAAGAGGAAATTTTCCAAAGTGCCTAGTATCATAAGTGGGGGATAGTGATATGATTGAGGTGTTAGATTACCCCAATGTCTTTCTCTCCCTAAAGGGATCTGAAGAGGGTCTGGAATCATATATTGTCCTTCTCAAAGCTGGAAGCCAGAAGACCAGGATCTCCCTTCCACCAGCCTCTTGTCAACTGCCCTTCATGCAGGCATGGAACATTGAGTAATCACTCTCCACGAGTGAGGAAAGCATTATGCAAATGGACTTTGAGCCATGGGTTATAGCTGGAAAGATAGTTATAAAGGACCTTGAATACCAGGCTAAGGGGGCTATATTTTATTCAGTAAGCAATTGGCCATCACAGGTATTTTTTGAACATGGGAGTAATGGTGGTCAGGCCTATTCATTAGTGTGAAGGGAGAATGAGAGGAGTGAAAAACTAGAAACAGGGGAATCAAATATGAGGCTGTTGCAACAAAGAAATTGGAATGCAGCATATAGATTTGGGTGTCATATACATAGAAGTGATGGTTAAAGCTACAAGCAAGGATGAAGTCCAATTAGGGGTGAGGGAAAAAATATACAAACTAAGAAGAGAAGAAAGTTTAGTTTATAACCACAGTTAGTGGAACAGAAGAGGAACAAGTCAGTGAAATAGATGGAGGAAGAGCTAGAAGAAGCAGGAAAAGAACCAAGGGGATACAGGATCAGGGAATCTAAGGAAGGAGAAAGTGTCAAGAAATGGAAAAGGTCAATAATATTCAGTACCACAAAAAGATCAAGGAGAATGAAGGCTGGGAAAAAGTTTCTTTGCCTCTGTGATAAGCAAATCAGTGCTCACAAAGAAGAAGAAAAATAGGTGACAGTTCACAGAATGAAAACATACATTATCTCAACTGATCCTCACAATACTGTGAAGTCATATTTAAGGTGTTATTTGAAGGATAAGTACTTTAATCATCATGGAAAAGTTCCAATGTGGGAACCTTCTCTCCTTGATGTAGAGCATAACCTATCTAACAACTTAGTACATTAATCCTAGGGATGTTCTTGAGGCAAACAGAGATTCAGTGACTTGCCCATAGTCACACAGCTATTAAGTTATCAGAGACAGGATTTGAACACAGACTGCTAGGGGATGTGGTGGATAGAGAACTGGGCCCGGAGTCAGGAAGACCTGAGTTCTAACTTGACCTCAGATAGATTACTAGCTGTGTGACTAGAAGAGAGTCATTTAATATCTGTCTGCCTCAGTTTCCCCATCTACAAGATAGAAATAATAACACCTACATCCCAAGGTTTTTGTGAGGATAGTATGATATAATATTTGTAAAATGCTTTGCAAACCTTAAATTGGTATCTAAATGCTAGCTATTATCAAATTAGTAGTAGGGTCAAAGTAAGGTTTTTAGGAAGGAGTTTTGCAGGGAGGAATAGGTTGGAAAAACCTGGGATGTTTGCCCATCGAAGTGAGAAGAGCTAGAAGAGATGGAGAAATTTTAAAATGAAAAGAGAGAGAGAGAGAGAGAGAGAGAGAGAGAGAGAGAGAGAGAGAGAGAGAGAATGAAGGTGCAAAGTCCTACAGGAGCGGGGTGGAGTGGGGAACTGAATGAAGAACTGGTAGGGGAGTTGATCTTGGCAAGAAAGCAGGCCACCACAGCTTTGGAGGCCAAAGTGGAGGGGGCGGTGGGGAGGGAGGGAGGAGGCAGTTAGGAGGAGAGAACTGGAAAAGATATTACTAAAGGACCAAAGTCTAATAGGATGATAATCAATTGCCAAAAATTCCAATGTTGTACTTTTTAGAAAACAAGTGGACCTCTCTAGGGACCTGTCTACAGAAGTAATGGTACTGTCCATAACTCAAGAATGTCTGTGACCTTAGAAGAAGTCTGTTGTTACAGAAAAACAGAGCACCAAGAATCAAGAGACCCGAGTCCTAATCCCAGCTGTACCACTGACTAATTATATAACCTTGGACAAACCATTGAACATCTCTAAGCCTCACATCCTTTCATAAAATGAGGGATTGAATCAAACCATCTCTAAAGTCTCTGTCAGCTCTAAAATTCCACTGAGCTCTCTGGAGGGGGTGACCTCAGCTCCATTAGCAATGTAATCTAAGTGAATTAATAAGTAGTCACAGACTAATGGTCTGCTTATTGTTTCAATGAAGTATGAAATATCCAGCTGGCCTGTCATCCAAGTGGAAGAGATATCTACTACTAGCACTGAAATCCAGTTTTATTATTCAGGAACAGATTATCCAAGACAACTATTTTCCTTCTTTCTCCCTTCTGCAGTTCTTTTTTTCGGGGGGAGGCGGAGAAGGGGAGGGGGACTATGGGACCAGGAGACAGCCATTTCAATAATTATCTGTGACCTCCAAAACCAAGCGGAAAAGGACAAAAAGAGTAAAGTGAAACAAACCTGGGAGAAAACCAGGCTCCATCTTGGCATTTCAGATAAAAGGCTTGATGAAGTAGATCCTAAAGTAAATTATTGGCTAAAATGAAATCTATAGATTCTAATTATCCAGCTTTGACTTGATTCCAATGAGTATGGATAATTCAGAGCTGGCTACTGTGTGATTTGATATCTCAACAACAGTAAACATTTCCTATCTACTTGTAGTCTTGCTTATCATACCGAGGAATATTTCAGTCAATGCCTTTGACTCCCCCCAAAAATTTGTTTCTAGTATTCCAGTTTTCAGAAACTATTAAAGGAGCCATATTTTGGTTTTGTGAGATGTATTTCCAAAGAAACATTTGGTTTTACAGCCCCCATGCTAACAGAAGAAATGTTTTAGAACACATTCAAGAATTGGTATTTTGAGAGTAGAGAGAAACACACACATACATACACAAATGTGCAATGTTCTCATGTGCTAATAATAGTACACACAGCATTGTGCAGTGCAGAGGCAGCTAAATGGCTCAGCGGATAGTGCATTGGACCCGGAGTCACAAAAACTTGAGTTCAAATCCAGCCTCAAATATTTCTTAGTTGTGTGACCCTGGTCAACTCACTTAGCCCTTTTTACCTCAGTTTCTTCAACCATGAAATAAGCATAATAATATTACCTACTCATAGGGTTGTTATGAGATCAAATGAGATAATACTTACAAAGCACTTAGTGCCTGGAACATAGTAGGTGCACAATAAATGCTTGTTCCCTGACTCCTCTTCCCCTATAAAGAGCACTGACCTAAGAGTCAGAACATGCCAATACTATCATTTACTAGCCATGTGACCAATGGCAAGTCACTTAACTACTCTGAGTCTCAGTTTTCCCATCTGTAAAATTAAAAGAATAACATGAGCAACTTACTAGCTGTGTGACCTTGGGTAAATCCCTTAACCCCAACTGCCCTCCAGAAACAAAAACAAAAGCAAACAAACAAACAAAAAAGAATAGCATAAACATTAACAACCTCACAAGGCAGTAATGAGGATCAGATGAGTTTGTCACTGTTGAGTTTAAGCTGTTGTTATTATTATAGAAGGGCTGAATAAATTCACATAATGCCTGCTGACTGCCTGCTGCTGTGCCTTCTCCATCATGTGATGTTATTGGAAGCTTTGCTTCAGAGGATCCTTGTAAATACACATAAAATGCATTCATTAACAACCTTGGCATACCCACCCATCTTTTGACATCTAAAAAAAAATCCTGATTTGAGTGCTACAGAATAAAGACAATGCTTGAGCTTTTACAGTCCTATTTCCTGGATCAGAAACTCATTTAAATGTGATACTAAGGCGGAGCCAAGATGGCGGAGTAGAAACAGCCACGTGCGTCCTAGCCACTCTGCCCCCAGATTACTTCCAAACTATGTAAAAGGGGACCCTGAATAACTTCTGGAGCCCCAGCACCTACAGAACAACACAGCGAAGCTAACCTCCTGCTGAGGACAGCCCAGCAGCCCTGCAGGAAGGACCAGCGCAGTGTGGAGAGCCGAGCACAGCCAAGTGCCTGAGTTGTGGTTTTA
This sequence comes from Gymnobelideus leadbeateri, assembly GCA_011680675.1. NCBI lineage: Eukaryota > Metazoa > Chordata > Mammalia > Diprotodontia > Petauridae > Gymnobelideus > Gymnobelideus leadbeateri. The sequence goes on along the minus strand of WOXC01009968.1, from coordinate 538,829 downwards.
GCCCCAGGGTGGCAGGGCCAGCAGCCAGCTGGAGGGACCCCAGAACACCAGCAGCTGTGGTGATTCCAGAATTATCAACATAGACATGCCTAGGACAAAGTGAGAGGTTAGTGCCCTATGGACTCTGGGACCAGTATTTGGGGAACAAGAAGCCGCTGAGGAGACATGCCATTTTGTAGTTTTCAGAGGCAGCTCTAGCTCCTGGCCTGCGAACTGTAGGGAGATCCAGCGACCAGTCTTGGGGGGTAATCTCTCTTGCTTTAACCTCCCTGGAGCTGGATTGTGATCTGGGGTGGAGGTCGTGGGTGGGTTTCCAGCTTGCCAGAAACGGAAGTTGCCCCCCACACACATTCAGGACAAAAATTCCCCTATCTGGCCACAAAGCCATACTGTGGCAACAAGCCCAAAAGCCAAGTAAGTGGCAACATGCCAAGGCAAAGGAAAAAAATTAAACAGAAAAATGCAACCCTAGACTCCTACTTTGGGGGCAAAGAGGGTTGAAGCATAGGGGAAGAGGACTGTGAGGTCAGAAGTCCTGCTCCAAAAGACCCAGGGGAAAACATGAGTGGGTTGCAGGCCATTGAGGACCTTAAGAAGGACTTTAAAAATCAAATAAGAGAAGTGGAGGAAAAATTTGAAAGAGAAATGAGAAGGATGCAGGAAAAGTATGAAATGAGGGTCAACAGCCTGACTGAGGAAAACAACACCTTAAAAAATATACTAACTCAAATGGCAAAGGAGGCCCAAAAGGGCAATGAGGAGAAGAATGCCTTAAAAAGTAGAATTTACCAGATGGAAAAAGAATCTCAAAAGCTCACTGAGGAGATTCATTCCTTCAGAGTTAGACTGGAGCAAATGGAAGCTAATGACTTTATGAGAAATCAAGATGCTGTTAAGCAGATCCAAACAAATGAAAGATTAGAAGGCAATGTGAAATATCTCATGGGAAAAACCACTGACCTGGAAAATAGATCCAGGAGAGACAATTTAAAAATTATTGGACTACCTGAAAGCCACAATCAAAGAAAGAACCTAGAAATCACCCTTCAAGAAATTCTCAAGGAAAATTGCCCTGACATTTTAGACCCAGAGGGCAAAATAGAGGTTGAAAGAATCCACCGATCACCTCCTGAAAAGGATCCCAAAAAGAAAACTCCCAGGAATATTATAGCCAGGTTCCAGAATCCCCAGATCAAGGAGAAAATACTCCAAGCAGCCAGGAAGAAACAATTTCAATATTGTGGAAACACAATCAGAATAGCCCAGGACCTGGCAGCATCTACCCTGAGGGATCGAAGGGCATGGAATATGATATTCCAGAGGGCAAAAGAGCTGGGAATGAACCCAAGGGTCACCTACCCAGCAAAACTGAGTATTTTGTTTCAGGGAAAATATGGTCATTCAGTGGAATAGAGGACTTTCAAGCATTCTTGAGGAAAAAACCAGAATTGAATAGAAAATTTGACATCCAGACACAAGAAGGAAGAGATGCCTGAGAAGGTAATCAGGGAAAAGAAATCAAAAGGAACTTATCAAAGTTGAACTATTTACATTCCTATATGGAAAAGCAATAACTGTGACTGATGATATCTTTCTCACTATGAAAATAATGGAAGAAGGGTGTATGGTCATATGAATACATATGTGAATGTGTGTGTATTGGTTACAGTTATATATGGATAGAGGGCATAAGTTGAATTTGTTGGGAAGGGAGGATCCTCAAGGGGTGAAATTATGAGGTGAGAAAGGAAAGTGGCAAGAGGAGATGGGGAGAGACAGGGTAGGGTAAACTATCTCATGTAGAAGAAGCAAGGCTAAGTGGTTGCAAGGGAGGAGAAGAATAGGAAGGCAAAAAGTCAAAACCACATTCTCATTTAATTTGGTTCAGGGAGAAAATGATATACATACTAAATGGGATATCTCAACCTACAGCAGAATAGGGGGAAGGGGGATGAGAGGAGGGATGATGGATGGGAGGGCTTCCTTGGGGGGAGGGGAGGTTGGAAGTACCCACTATAGAAGAGGGACAGGATCAAGTAGGGAATGGACCAGGTGGGGGGTGGGATGAGTGGGAGGGAATTATAAGCAGCCTTGTACAATATATCTACTATGATAATGTTTTGCATAGCTAGACATGTACAACATATACTGAATTACTTATCTCCCAAGAGGGAATGGGTGACAAGGGAGGAAGGAAATGGATCTGAAATTTGAGGTCTTAACATTAAATGTTTCAAATATATATAAATACTATTATTAATACTCTTTTGCTTATAATTGGGAGATAAGATGTGCAGGCATTGGGACACAAAGATTCACCTTCCTCTAACGGAAAAATCGAAGGGGGTATGGGAGATGATATGGGAGAGAGCAGATTGGAGGAAGCGATATCTTGTGGGACTGCTATTCTGGGAGGTTGGGTAGGGGAATAACGGGGGGAAAATGATTGTAACCCAAAATCTGGCGGAAATGAATGATGTAAAACAGAAGTTAATAAAGCGTTTGTTTAAATAAAAAAAAAAAAGATTAGAAGGGAAGCAGAAGGGTTTTTTATAACCAGTTTTTCTGAAAAAGGCTTCATTTCTAAAAATATATTGAGAACTGAGTCAAATTTATAAGAATGAAAGTCATCCCCCAATTGATAAATGGTCAAAGTATAGAAACAGGCAGTTTTCAGAGGAAGAAATTAAAACTATCTATAGTCATATGAAAAAATGCTCTAAATCACTATTGATTAGAAAAATACAAATCAAAATAACTTTGAGGTACCATATTACACTATCAGATTGGCTAAACATGACAAAACAGAAAAATGATAAATGTTGGAGAATATGTGGGAAAATTGGAACACTGATGTACTATTGGTGGAGTTGTAAACTGATCCAACCATTTTGGAGAACAATTTGGAACTATTCCCAAAGGTCTATAAAACTGTATATACCCTTTGACCCAACAATACTACTTCTAGGTCTATAACACAAAGAGATCACAAAAATGGGGAAAGAACACATATGTACAAAAATATTTATAGCAGCTCTTTTTGGTGGCCAAGAATTGGAAATTGAGGGAATTTCCATCAATTGGGGGAATGGCTGAACAAGTTGTGGTATATGACTAAAAAAATACTATTGTTCCATAAGAAGTGATGAGCAGGCAGACTTCAGAAAAAACCTGGAAAGACTTGAATAAACTGATGCTGAATGAAGTGAGCAGAACCAGGAGAACATTGTACACAGTAAGAGCCACACTGAATGATGACTGATTTTGATAGACTTAGCTCTTCTCAGCAGTGCAAGGATCTAAAACAACACCAAAAGACTCATGATAGAAAATTCCATCCACATCCAGAAAAAGAACTATGGAATTTGAATGCAGATCGAAGTATATTATTGACTCTCTTTTTTTGTTTGTTCATTTCTTCTTTCTCGTGGTTTCCCCCATCAGTTCTAATTCTTCTTTACAACATAACTAATGTGAAAATATGTTTAATATGCATGTATATGTATAGACTACATCAGGTTGCACACCATCTTGGGAAGGGAGAAAAGAAAGCAGGGGGAGAAAATTTAGAACTCAAAATCTTATATAAGTGAATGTTAAAAACTAAAAATAAATATATTTGTAAAAATTTTAAAAAATAAATGTGATATTAAGCATTAAAAATAATTCACGGATACACCATTCCCTCCCCAGTGCTATTTCCCTTTCCCTCTCTTTCAATCTTTATTTTGTTATCTCATTAGGGATAGAGAAATATCTTTCATCCAAGCTATAAGGAGTTTTTCTTCCTGCTCTACTATGGAAAGTTAATTGCTAGTACTCACAGGACCATAGACTTATAGATTTGGAGAAGGAATAGATTTTAGAAGTCATCAGGTCTATTTTATAGATGGAAAGACTGAGTCCCAAAAGTTAAGTGACTTACCCAGAATGACTCATTCAGTCAAAAAACCTTTATTAAGTGCCTACTGTGTGTTAAGCCCTGCGCTGAGCACTGGGGAGACAAAGAAATACACAAATAAAGTCACTGCTCATAGTACAATGGGAGTTAGCAAGAGTCTAGTGTGAGATTCAAATCCAGGTCTTTCTGGTTCCAAGTTCAACATCTTGACCATTACACTTCACTGTTTCTTTCACCCAGATACAGAGAGGAAATGCAAGCCTATTAGTTTTAGTCCTTCCTTCACAGCTCCTCCCTCAAGCTTCCTGGACCCCAGACCAGTGTTAGATGGTGGTCTTAAAGCAGTGTTTCACCAGATTGTCTTTGACTGATGGTCATCTTAATAGTCATTATCTCACTGGATCCTCACAACAACCCTGTGAGGTTGATGCTATGGACATTCCTGCCATATTCTACACCAAAGCCTCAGAGCAATGCAATGATTTGCCCAGAATTGCACAGCTATTTGGTGTCAGAGTCGGGATATGATCCTAGGTCTTCCTGGCTGTGAGCCTATTAGGCTTCCCACTGTATCAGGTAGTAGGGTCCTCACTTTTTTGTTTTTTGCTTTTTAGAGGGGGGAAGGTAAGGCAATTGGGGCTAAGTGACTTGGCCAAGGTCAAATGGCTAGTTTGGTGTTGTGTCTGAGGTCCTCCTGACTCCAGGGCTAGTGCTCTATTCAATGTGCCACCTAGCTACCCCCTACCCCCACTGTTTCTTATGAAAAACAGTACTTTTATCTTGGTGAGTGGTTTCTGAATTAGCCAGATAGATACAAGGACCTAGAAGTACATATCGTGGTGGTCCAGAGGGTTTTTATCCTAAGGAAGTGTTTGTTAAGACAGAGAGTTATTGCCCCAGCCCACAGATGGAGCCTCTCTCATCCCTCTACTCCAGAGCATCTCTGCTTTATTTGACTACCCTGTTCATTTTTTTATTCTCTTTTTCTTAATAAAGCAATTAAAAGTCTCAGGAGATAACCTAATTACTGAGCCTAGCAGCACTGAGAACACCTAATGGAAATCCATCTTGGTCCCCAGTGCTATTTCCCTTTCCCTCTCTTTCAATCTTTATTTTGTTATCTCATTAGGGATAGAGAAATATTTTTCATCCAAGCCATTGTTGCCAGGAAACATAAGAACGAGTTGGAGAATAAATGCCAGAAACAGAATAGATGTGTCTGTCTCCTCTCCTCACCCACACTAAGACACATTTGCAAATAGACAATTCTGAGAACATGTAATCGTACACACAAGCGAATGTATACACATTCAGACTTGCTCACACTAATACAATGTATGATCTTCTCATATGTCCTTACACATGCTCATCCTAATCTTTTGAATGTCTATGGGGGCTCCATGCTCTAGAGCACAGATGCTGTCCCTCCCCTTTCTAGGGCTCTAACTCTGTGGTAACTGCTTGAATTCCTTATGACCTGCAACTGATACTAAAGCATCACTTTGTTCATGTAAAATGAGAACCAAAGCTTCCTTCTCTTTAAGAGAAAGTACTTTTAAGCTTGTTATGCTGTGATAATGCAGATAAACTCCCAAACCTACACATCAAGCCCTTCTCTCTCTCCTCACCAGTTATGCGTCACCAAAGACCAGCTCCACAGCTCTATCAGATATCTGATGGACCAAAGTCAGTGCATCTAAAACAGAACTTAATATCTTCTCCCCTCCCGGCTGTGTTTCTGACATTTTGGACTCCACCACCATGAATCAGCTGCCTTCTCACCTCCTTCTACCGTTCCAGTCTCTTCTCTTACTAGGGAGTTCTTTCAGAGCCTCCATTTTGGGGATGGGCCCAAGCCAGTCATGACACATCACTCTTAGGACTGTGCCACCATGTTTCCACATGGCTCTCTTGTACCGCTTCACTCCTACCACTTTTCAGAAGGAAACACTTTTAATAGTTTCTAAATTAAAAAAAACAAAAAACCTTTCAGATACTAACAGTTCATAATAACTTCAACAAAAAAAATTCTGGAAGATTTTGGTTATTCTCTATGGGGGTTCGGGGTGTGTTTAAATCTGTAAAAGAACAAAGTGCTGGAATTCTGATACCTTCCCCTTTATGGCATAGGCCATACATGTGAGATTTTTGTAGCTGAGACAAGGGAGCATCAAATCACCTACAAGACAATGCTTCTTTCTCCACAGCTTCCAGAGGGTTTTAAGCCTTATTTTTTCTTCCTGCAATCCCTTCCCCCTCACACATGCACTACCCAGGCTCCACAAAGGATGCCCGTTGCCTTTGGCAGCCAAGAAAGAACCATAAGTGGTCACTCCTGCATCTTCATGCTATCTTCTTGATTTGATTCCTCTGCATTCTCCTCTTCTTCCTCACCTTCCTTCTTTTCTGGAGGCTTCTCATAGTGACCTTTTCAGAAGGTATCACTATCACTCTATCCCAGGTAGACATTTCTGAGGCAATATAACTGGCATCACCCTCCTAGCCAAGGATCTTCCTGTATCCTCTATGTGACAAGATCTGAACCTATATTTGAACCGTACCTGAAAGTTACCACTTTCACAGGGGTCAGTAATCCTTAGGGAACCAGGAAGAAACAACCCAGCAGCCAGCATCTGAAGGCACTGCACATTGAGGGCCAAGGGCTATCTGGTAGAATTGTCCATCACAGCATAGTGGTTCAAAAGGTCAAGGTTCCAAGGTATGAGAGGTTCAAAGCCAGGGAACTAAATCCTCAAGTCCTTTAGTAGACAAATGAGAACTTTCACCATAGACTGAGAATCATTCTCTTCAAACCAACTAGTATGTCAAATGTCCTCCAAGTTCTGCAGAACCTTGATGTCCAAATGCAGTTCTGTTCCCAACTTTCAAAGATTAGGTAACACTATTGTAATGAGGATCTTTACTGCGGCGTCAGCAGAGCTGATCTCAAAACCAGTTTCACTGGTCAGCATAGTCCACTACTTTGTTCTCTAAGGCTGTGATAGCTTCCAATGTTGGCTGGATCTTCAGATCACTACCAGATTAGCCACATTGTACCCTATGGTCATTGTCCCTTTCTCATAAGACCCTACCTGCCAGACCTCTTCAATTATACTGCAAAGGTTCCTGGAGCCACAATCAGGTTGTCGATCACATTGTTGATTTTTGTTACCAGAGAAAGGATGAGCAGAGTTGGGAACAAAGTCCTGATTCCTCATCAGCAAGGCATCACTAAAGGTTGTTTCATCAGGTGCAGGTTTGACTCAGGGGAAGGCCATTTAACAAACATAAAAATCAAATGAGATGTAGGGCACAAATGGCTTGAACCCTCCTGCTGGTCCTCCCCTGGAGTCAAAGTACCCTCCACTACCACAGCCCTATCACCCCTCATGGCTCCCACAGTCTTGAACTTCCTACCACTTTTCAGATCCCTTTTATGTGTCATTTCCCAGAGTTGCTGAGAGTAGGGACTATCTTTTTGTTTGTTTTTGTATCTCTAGTGCTTAGCACTGGCACATAGTAAGTGCTTAATAAACTCTTGTTGCCTGCCCACCTCCCCTTTGGACCCATCTGTCCTTCAAGTCTCCCCATGTCCATCGATGGCAACATTATCATTCTAATCACAAGGTTCACAACCTTGAAGTCATTCTTCATTCTTTCTTCTTTCTTAATCACTATATCTAATCAGTTGCAATGTCTTGCACATCCTACCCACACGGTATCTCTCATATCTGTCCTATCCTCTCCAGTTATATAGCAATCACGTTAATAGGCAAGTGCCCTAAAGAAATTAAGGACAGAAAGGCCCTATATATACCAAAATATTCATAGCAGCACTTCTGTGGTAGCAAAGAACTAGAAACAATGTGGATATCCACAGATTCGGAAATGGCTGAACAAACTATGGTACATGATAGAATAGAACGTTATTATGGAGTAGAAAATAATTGTTGAAGAAAGAGTTAATATTGTACTTAGTTTAGGAACCAGTCTGCCAGAATCAATTTTGCTTTTAAGATGAACTCCTAGTCATTTCTGACTTAGAGAGAACAAAACCTTCAAAACACCCGTTTCTCCAAGTCCCCAAGAGAGATGGCTCTGCTCCAAGACAGTTTGGGTAACATTTCTAGGAATCCAATAAAGAAAATCAAAACATGCATCAATACTGGTTTGCTTTAACAATCCAAATAGTTAAGTACCTATATCCCTATCACCTTCCTTTAGTTGTTGTTTTTATTATTGTTGTTTGTTTTGAGTTCTCTAAGATGCCCATGACCTCAGGAAGGTGATGTCATGGTTTGCAAGTGAATTGGATTTAAGTGAGGGAGGGCTGTGCAAGGTCAACTGCCTCACTTGCTCCTTCAGAGCCATCTGGATCCAGCTGCAAAATATAGATCAGGACAACTGAAGATGGCCCCCTTCCTTCCCCTAGTACTACTAGGAGTAATCAACAGGGCTTCTCCCATATCTGAGAATCCAAATAGGTTTGAGAGCCCAACCTAAAGTCAGGAAGACTCATCAACCTGAGTTCAAATGTGGCCTCAGACATTTACTAGTTTGATCCTGGGCAAGTCATTTAACCTCTTTGCCTCAGTTCCTCATCTATAAGATGAGGTGAAGAAGGAGGTGGCAAATCAATTGCCAAGAAAACCCTAAATGTTGTTATGAAGAGTTAAATAGGACTGAAACAACTGAACAACAATATCTCCCATGGAATGAACCCTAGTGTAATTCCTTCAGGGGGTAGAGAAAGGAGAAAGCCCTTAGATGGGAAAATATGTTTAAGATGGGTAAATATTCCCTACAGGGATAGGGAATCTTTCACTATAGGTAAGACTTATTCTTGTCAGATTTCTGATTATCACTTTAATCCATTCACCTAATGAAAGGGTCTCTTTTCATTGCTTCTGACATCCCTGCTTCCAACTAGGAAGGAAGGAAAGAATTTTTATTAGGCTAGAGAAAATATTACTTTATAATATTTTCAGTTTTAACAATAAGGAATTTTTTAAAAATTGTGCTCCCACATAATGAATGGAAGGAATTGAGAAAAATATGAGAAGATATTTGTGAACTAATCTAGAAAAGTAAGCAGAACCAGGTAAACAAAATACATAACAAACTTCAACAGAGTAAAGAATAAGAACCAGAATGACAAATAACTGTAATGAGGGCAGTTTTAGTACTGGAGAATGTATAATGAAACCTATGTCCCTCCTCTTAGCAGACATATGCGGGGCAATAGGGACAGAGTGCTGCATACAGTGTCAAAACATAACACTATATTGGTTGGTTTTGCTTAATATTTTTCCTTCTTATTAGGAGGAAGTAGGCTATATCTTGAAATTACTACAATAAAAAAAAGACATCAATAAAATTTAGGCTTAAAAAAATTTAACATGGGCAATCCTAATCAAGAAACTGTCAACTTCCTAGATGTTTAAACCAAAGACTTTTTAATTGATTAATTTGTAAAACTCAGAAGCCTTTAAATCCCAGCTAAAATCCTGCCTTCTACAGAATACCTCCCCCAAGTTCTCTTGATTCCAGTGCCTTCCCTCTGTTTATTTCCTGTTTATCCTGTATATAGCTTGCTTTGTGTTTACATGTTGTTTCCCTCAAAAGACTGTGAGCTCCTTGAAGGTGGGACTATCTTTTGCCTCTTTTTTTTTTAACCACAGTGCCTGCCATATAATAGGTGCTTAGTAAATATTTACTGATTGAGAAGCCACAGCCTCAGTAGCCTCAAAATACCCCCAGGCTTTTGTTCTTTTTCTCTCTCTTCACTTCAGATATTGCTCTAGACTCCTGATTCTTTTCTTTCAATTTCTTTCTTGCTTGCTTGCTTGCTTTTTGGAGGGCAATTGGGATTAAGTGACTTGTCCAAGGTCACACAGCTAGTTTTTGTGTTAAGTGTCTGAGGATGGATTTGAACTTAGGTCCTCCTGACTCTAGGGCTGGTGCTCTATTCACTGCGCCACCTAGCCACCCTTCCTGATTCTTTTCCATTTAAATGGTCCATAATGCCTCAGCTCCCTTACCCACCACCCCAGTTACCCAAAGGAATGAAAGGAAGGGAAGAGAGTAAGCATTTATATACTACATACTAAGTGCCAGGCACTGTGCTAAATGCTTTACAAAAATGATCTCAAAGCAATTTGGAGCTATTCCCAAAGGCTATAAAAATGTGCATACCCTTTGACCCAGCAGTACCACATTTAGGGCTGTATCCCAAAGAGATCATACAAATGGGAAAAGGACATACATGTACAAAAATATTTATAGCAGCTGTTTTTGTGGTGGCCAAGAATTGGAAACTAGGGGATGCCCATCAATTGGGGAATGACTGAACACATTGTGGTATATGGATGTGATAGAACAGTATTTTGCTGTAAGAAATAATGAGCAAGGGGCGGCTAGGCGGCACAGTGAGTAGAGCGGCGGCCCTGGAATCAGAAGGACCTGAGTTCGGATCCAGCCTCAGACACTTAACACACACATAAACAAAAACCTAGCCGTGTGACCTTGGGCAAGTTATTTAACCCCAATTGCCCTCCAAAAGGCAAAAAAAAAAAAAAGAAAGAAAAGAAAAGAAAAGAAAAAAAGAAAAAAGAAATAATAAGCAGGCAGACTTCAGAAAACCTTGAAGGACTTACATGAACTGATGTTGAGTGAGGGGAGCAGAACCAGAAGAACACTGTACACAGTAACAGCCACAGTGTATGATGATTAACTTTGATAGACTTAGCTCTTCTCAGCAATGCAAGGTTCTATCACACATCCAGAGAAAGAATTATGGAATGTGGATGCAAATTAAAGCATACTATTTGCTCTCTCTCTTGTTTTGTTTTGTTTCTTCTTTCTCATAGTTTATTCCATTGGTTATAATGCTTCTTTACAACATGACTAAAGTGAAAATATGTATAATATGAATGTATATGTAGAGCCTATATCAGATTGCATGTTATCTTGTGGAAGAGGAAGGAGAAGGGGAAGAAAATATAACACTCAAAAACTTGTGGAGCTGAATGTTGTAAACTAAAAATAAATAAATAAAAATTTTTTTTAAAAGAAAAGAATAAAGAGATCTCATCTGACCCTTAAAACAACCCTGTGAGGTAGGTGTTCTTGTTATCTCACTTTAAAGTTGAGGAAACTGAGGCAAATAATGTTTAAGTGACTTGCCCAAGGTCACACAGTTAGCAAGTATCTGAGGTCATATTTGAACTTAGATCTTACTGACTACAGGTCCAGTGCCCTATCCACTACATCACCTAACTAGCTGCCTCTAACCACTGCATAGATTAGAAAAAGTTCTGAAAAGAAGAGCTAAGGATGGATTTGTCAGTTTGTCTCCATACTGTAAAGGGGATAAAATCTATTGGACTCCATATAATAGCCTATATTTCCTGCTGATGCCAAGACCTGAAAGTGTCTGATACAGCCCTGTGACCACCTCTGTTAGGGCCTAATTACTAAGGCCTGGGCCCTGGATTTGGCGTGAGGGAGTACAGGGCCTTGAAGGCCTGAGATGCCCGGAGGTGCTTTCTGCAAATTAGCAGATTAACTTTTGCTGTGCATTGAGAGTGCTTCATCCAACAGGAATGGTCTCCTCCCCTGCCAGCCAGAGGTGTATATATAGAGCAAACTCCCAGAACAGGGGAAGGAAGGAATTCAGGTATTCAGATAGCAGAGAAGTCATGTAGCAGCCATCAAATAAACCTGTTGAGCCTGATCCTGAGTCCTGGTGTTCTGTTGTGCATTTTCCCTGTAGCTGGATCTATAGGGCCGGAGACGTCCGAAGACCTGGTTATAGGTAAGGTTGGCCTGTTGGGACTGCAGCCTGAGAGGAACCCCCAACAACCTCCACTACCACAAAGCCACAGGATGATCTCTAAAACAAACCAGAACAAGAGGAGAAATGTGAAGAAAATACAAACTAACATTTCCCCTTATTCTCTCAGACAGATGCTTCATTCAATAAACCTATAGGGTTCTAAAATAAATTAATAGATGAGTCTTCCAGTTAATTAAGTGTTGCACAATTATCACAGGGCTTTATAATTATAATATACCTGCCCTCAGATGCTCTCGGGAGCAATCCACTAGGTTACTTCAGTAATGTGCTCTTCCCCTGAGAGGTAAATGTATTACTAGTGTAGAAATAGGCATAGGGATGATAACAAGCTAAATCTTGTGCTGAACAGGATTGGAATTCATCTTCCATGATTCTACAAGGGAATATGGGACCAAAGGTATCTTCAGGGCATGGGTGTGTTGGCTATCATCTGCCATCATTCATAAAAACAATTAATTTGCTAGTGAATCTTGCAGAACATTCCCATCAAACAATTGTCCCTGAAAAGATCCATTAGAAGTAGCCAGGAAGAGTCCTAAAGGGGAGGGCTTCGGCTTCCTTTATGATTCTCAGTCACTCTTCAACTCCCCTTAAACTTAGCAAAAAGATACAAGAGGTGAAAAACATGGCACAAAACTCTTTTAATTCATCTGCCACTAGACAGAAATTATTTGGCCACTTCTATGTTAGGAGTATTTTGTTATACCTTTTTTAGAGTTTAGTTTCTCAGGATCCATGACCATGGTAATGTCTAGTTTCCAGATGTTAGATAATAACTCCCAGAGTAGTCTCAAGGATTCTTGATAGTGGTTCCTAGAATCATAGTGATAGTCCTATTGAGACTGCACAGTGAGATATAGGGGTGACATAACTGATATTTCCTATGCTTGTGCAGAATGTTAGTAAAGATGATATTAGATTAAAGATGATAAAATTAGAGCTTAATGTGGGCAAGATGTCTTCTTTGTCTATTGCCATCTAAAACAAATGGGCACTGGTCAGTGAGTGGGGAATCTATAAGGGAACCCATGGGGGAGCCCATTTGGAATTTGAGTAATGCATAGAGGAATGCATGTACCTGCCTCAAGTGACCCCTATTGAGGCTTGAGGGGACTTAAGGGAGTGCACAAGCTATGACTTCTAGAACGTAGGGGTAGTTGCCCCCCTCCCCTTTCTCATTGGCCCTTGTGAGAAAGGTGATTAGGGAACGCTATAGGAGCTGGTTCTCCCATTATCAGCAACCTTTTGAGAAGACTAGACTAGAATAAAGTAAGATTATTAACCACTCCAGAGCTGTTTTCCTGTCTAAACACATCAAAGAGTGAACTTGTTAGAGGCTAGAGTCCAAAAACTCCAGTGCCTCCTGTGTGTTATCTGTGAAACACCACCTCATAATAAATATAAAAAGTAATAACAAATTCAATAATAACCAATCCACTATTTATCAGGAGAAGAGTTGTTCAAGGTATGATACAGCAAACAGTAAATATGAGACAAAACAAATTAACATCAAAGTGCCTGAACTCAAGGCAAGGAAATCTGGCAAGCCTCTGGATCCTTCACTGTAAACAAGCTGTGGTAGTAGGGGTTTGTTTGGTGCAAGCCCAGAGCACCTCCATATGTGTCTCTTCAAATGGAAGTGAGCTGTTTCCTTGGACAACTGTGATAATATATAAAGGAGGTGATGAGAAGAAATAGACTATGGATAGTATGTAGATATTTTGTAAGTGTTTCTGGCTGGCTACTTGCATGTTGAAGATGAGGCTCGTTGATTGGCTAGGAGGCATTCAAAAAGTTCTACCAGCTTCTGGACACAATTTTTTGGTTTCAGCATTCTTAGAGAGCTTGACAATTAGTGAGGGGAGTAGGCATATGACCTTTTAATTAAGTCTGGAAGGTCTTGGCATCCAGTCATTCCAGAGTTCAGTTCTGCAGGCAATACAATATCAACACCCTTAGAATCAAGGAAAAACTTTTGGGAGTCACCTTTAGGAGCCCAGACCAACAGTAGTTGAGACACAGGTTTATTAAGCAATTAAGCCACATCTAGATGGGAACTTGGTGAGACCAGTGCTATGTAGGAACTGAGCTAAGTTTTGAGTCTAATACTACCCACCCATCCTAACCTGAGGTAGCATAGGGTATATTATGCCTTCCAGGTTTGGGGTGGTGGTGGAAGGGATTAAGAAATGTTTGCATGTTTGCTCTACATCTGAGAAGTAAATATCCCTTTGTAAAAACTACATGGTGTTAAGTGGTGAAATGGAATTTAGGAGCTGTCACACTATATAACAAGGGATCTAAGCTTTTTCTGTGGTATCCTTTTGTGGAGCAGTGTCTGGTACAGCCAAAAGCAAATACATAGGATAATAATATTGAAAAATAGTCATCCAGTTCCAAAGGACTCATGATAAAAAATGCTATCCACCTCCAGAGAGAAACCTGATGAACTCAGAGTACAGATTGAAGCATATTGTTTTTCACCTTTTTTTCTTTTCTTTTTGCAATATGGCTAATATAGAAATGTTTTGCATGATTTCATATGAATAATGGTATTATATTGCTTATCTTCTCAATGGATGGAGGAAGAACTGGAGAGAGAGGATTTGGAGCTCAAATTTTTAAAAGGGATTTTAAAATTAAATAGATAAAACAAAAGGAAAGAAAAACACGAATCAAAATATTTTAAAAACAAATTCACTAGCCCTGGCACTGTAACTTTAGTTATCCCTTCCAGACTATAGCAAGCTCCAGAGGGGTTAAGCCCAAGAAAATACCTCATTGTCTCTATAATTCCTATTTCTCCACTCCTTGAGTGGCATGTCACTAATTCCGCAGGCATCCATAATATCTGTGAGTTCACCAAGGTCCTGCTATTGTTACCTATGGAAATTAGAGTGTTCAGAAAAGATACTATGTATGGTAAGCTAGTAACCATTTGAGAATTTCTCCTCTTCCTCCCTTTTCTCTACCTCATATAGCACTAATTGAACTAAAATGATATAGGAGCATGATAATTCAGAACTGTTCTGTTCTACTTTAATTTCTCAATAATTTAATAATGTCAACTCATGGTACTGATGGCATGGGAATTTGAGTTAAATTGAACTGAATATGAAAATATTAGCTTAAATGACTAATAGCTTAAAATTTATCAACAAGCATTTATTAAGCATCTAATCTATGCCAGGCACTAAGCTTGGTGCCATGGATTCAAGAACAAACTGCAACTCACAAATTACCATAGCTGTTCCACATTTCCACGGGACATTCTTTAAAGCAGAGTTTTTTAACCTGGGTCCATGAACTTTAAAAAAAAAACTTTTTTGATAACTATACTTCAGTATGGCCAGTTTCCTTTGTAATCCCAAGTATTTTATCTTAAAAACATAATTCTGAGAAGAGATCTATAGGCTTCACCAGACTACCAAAGGGGTCCATGATACACCAAAAGTTAAGAATGCCTGCTCTATGGGCTAAGACACAGTTATTTCAACACCCTAGCCCTACAAGAGAGTGTGATGATCCCTATTCCTAAGGTCATATGCTGTTGTTCTTCTCTGAGAAAATGGGTTGTTTTCTGTTCTAGGAAAATGAAGCAATATGCAGCACTATATACATACATACATATGCACATATACATACATATATGTGTGTATACAATATAGATATATGTGTATGATATATGTGTGGATGTATGTAGGTAGATAGATACTTATTTAAAGTTTTTGTTCAGTTCAAGTAAAAATACCACATCAAACTAATATTCTAGCTCAGGTTTATCTAAGTCCCCTGCTGGACAGCAATGCACTTGGGGGGATAAAGGTATTACAAAGTTCCTCTATGGAATAACAATATTATTTGCAATGAGTTAATGAGAATAATTGAATGAAGACAAACTCTGATACCTGGGGTGTGATAATTAAGAGTTTTCTGGTGTATTTAATTTAAGAATTCATCTCAAAAGCAATTTGGTTGCTAGGGGATGCAGATGATTGAGACCATTGGTCTGTGTGGAGTTGAAGAAAAGAAACAGTGGCAACAACCCCTACCATCTCAGCAGTTCCAGAAAGACTTTCACTATAAAGCCAGCAATAACATTAGACGGAGAGTCAAACTTCATCTAAGAATCCTGGCAGTCTCATTCACAAACTATTCAAGCAAAATTATGACCCAAATGGGGACTTGAGCAAGGCATGGGACTGTCTAAGAGAACCAAGAAATTTAGAGGTAGATTGGTTTAGGAAAGAAATTGAGTGATTGGGAGACTTGAGAGACCAATAAAGCTAGTTATTAGGGTAGGTTTCAAAACAGAGTACAGAACACACATCATCCCATTTCATGAAGATGAGAAGAGGGCTATACAAAAAATAAAACCCTTCTGGCCATGAGGCAGTAAATTCTCTGGCTAAAGCATCCCCCAGAACAAAGGAAAAGCAAATATCCCTCAGTCCTCTGTAGCACCCGTCAGTATTAACGAGCAGTATGAAAGGAGGTACAGGAGAAGGTGAGGCACAGAGGAAGACATACTTCTCTGGAGTCAAAGGACTTAGGTTCTGCCTTTGACACTTATCACTAGTGTGACCTTGGGCAAGACAGTCTCTCTGTGAGCCTTAGTTTCCTCATCTGTAAAATGAATAAGTTGGATTAGATGATCTCTTAGAGCCCTTCTAGCTCTGTGATGCTATGAGCCCTATGACCTAAATGAAGATATTGAAAAACATATTCAATATTGAGATATAAGGGCGGCTAGGTGGCACAGTGAATAGAGCAGTGGCCCTGGAGTCAGGAGGACCTGAGTTCCAATCCAGCCTTGGACACAACACAAAAACTAGCCGTGTAACCTTCAGCAAGTCACTTAACCCCAACTGCCCTCCAAAAAGCACAAATGAATAAAGATTGAGATGTGAAAGAGGGCAAAGTGTTACACATTACTCAGAAGCTTCACATCCATATGCGAATGAAAACTTTCACAGAATTCGAGAGTTGAGGGGGAACTAATTAGCCATATAGAGGGTTGATTGTTACCTATTTAAAAAAAAAAACTAGGGGTGGCTAGGTGGCGCAGTAAGAGCACCGGCCTCGGAGTTGGGATGACCCGAGATCGAATCCAGCCTCAGAAAATGAGCACCCACACATAAATAATGACTAGCCGTATAACCTTGAGCAAGTTACTTAACCCCAATTGCTTTAAAAAAAAAACAAAAAACAAAACTATACTAACTCATACCTAGATTGCAATTTTTTTTTTAACCTAAATAGGTGAGTCCTCTCTAGGGGTGGTCTCAGAGATAGTTCTGGCTTTTTATGAATAGGAAGCCTGATTAGCATTCAATCTGACCTTGTTTCCCATTAGTCTTGCAAACCAGAGTTGAGTAAAGCCATGAAAGACTTCCTTGGGACCATAAAGACTCAATCACTTTACCCATTTCAGGTCTCTGCCCATGGAGGCTGGACTTCAGGGGTAAGAAGCATGATATTTTTGCCTTTGGCATTCTTCTCTTTGTACAGGTAAGGTGCTAAAAATAGAAGGCCTCTTAATGTCCTTTCCAGTTAGAAGATTCTATGATGATAATGATTAATCAGACTACAGTATTGATTTGTTTATATGTGTCATAAGTCACACAGTTAATAGGGAAATAAATTATCAGTATCTAAAACCATAGGCATCATTTGCAATAAATAACAGCTTAAAAATCCTTGTGCTGTTATTCATTTGCAAATCAGTCACCAATCTTGTTGTCTCTACCTCAACGATATCTCTTGCATCTGACCCTATATCTCCAGTCACACAGCTACCACTTTAGCCCCAAGCTCTACCTAAAATATGGCAATGACTTTCTAATAAGTCTTCATGCCTAAACTTCAGTTCATCCTACACATGGCTACCAAAGTAATTTTCCTTAAGTACAAAACTTGCCATGTCTTTTGCCTTTTCAGTAACTTCTAGTGATTTCCTAATGCCTCTAGGATCAAATATATACTACTCTGCTGAGGGGTCCTTTGCAATGTGTCCCTAATCTATCTTTCCAGCTTCATTAGACCTTCCCCTTCCCCCACATAAACTTTGTGATCCATAAAAACAGATCTTCTCTCTGTCCTTCCCCTAAGACAATGAATCTCCCATTTCTGTGCCTTTGCAATTGCCATCCCCCATGCCTGAAAGGCACTTCCTCCTAACCTTTGTCTCCTTTTCTTTGGGATTCAGTTCAAACACTAGTGTCTAAGTGAAGCCTGTTCTGATGCCCTCAGGTGCTAGTACCCTCCTTTCAAAACCACTTTGTGTTCAACTATTTTCCATGTACTTGTACTTAGTAATTTTATACTGTAAATTTAGTTTATATGTTCTTGTTGTCGCCCCCACTAGAATGTAAGGCCATTGCAATTGGGGA
Source organism: Gymnobelideus leadbeateri (assembly GCA_011680675.1). Taxonomy (NCBI): domain Eukaryota; kingdom Metazoa; phylum Chordata; class Mammalia; order Diprotodontia; family Petauridae; genus Gymnobelideus; species Gymnobelideus leadbeateri. The sequence continues at coordinate 520,678 of WOXC01009968.1, read as the reverse complement.
TTGTGCATGCTCAGGGCTCACTCTCTCAGTCCCTACTTGGACTAGAAAATCAGGTCCCCAGAACACAACTAGCTACATCTCCCCTCAGTGTTGTAGGGATAACCCTAAAGAGTTAGGAGTGGCTTTCTAATACTATTGCTGACGTGTCCCCACCAATATATTTCCCTGATTTATTATCAGTTGAAATTAAATAAAAAAGTCAGCCAGAGATACTAGCTTTAAGAAAGGAGGCACTTACTAAAGTAGCATAGTAAGAACAGTGTGTACAACAATTTCTCCTCTTGTCTACTTCCTTGGTCCCTAAGAAGAGTGAGCTCAATTTTTTTTTTTGCTTTTTGGAGGGAGGGTGGGCAGGGAATTGGGATTAAGTGACTTGCCCAAGGTCACATAGCAAGTAAGTGTCAAGTGTCTGAGGAAGGATTTGAACTCATATCTTCCTGACTCCAAGGCTGGTGCTCTATTCACTGTGCCACCTAGCTGCCCCCAATGGGCTCAAATTTAAAGTGAATGTCTAGGAAACATTTCTCCCACCAAATTTACTTTTGGGTATGGCATAGACAATGGACTTGTCACTCCCTTGCTTGAAGGACACAGTATCTCAGACACTGGCTCAATTCACTGTGGGCCTGGATTAAGCAGATTACTCCTTAGGGCTGGTTCTTCATCAGGCTCATTTGCTTCAGTTCCCATTCCAGTTGCTGAGGGGTCCTTCAATGATTCTTCCAACCTTTTGAAGCTCACAATACAGTAACATTTCTGATTCTCATTCATCTAAGATCATAAAAGAATAAACACTACAGAGACATAAAAAATAAAAAGAATCACGGGTTCCATATTTGGTAGATAGGGAGATAAGACAGCAGACCACCAATGCCTCTGCCAAGGTTACCTCTAATACCTCTGCCAAGGTTACTTCTACCTCAAGGTTTACAATAATTACTGACTCACTCACTATCAGGAAAGAGAGGGAACATTTTGTATATACAATCAGTTTCCTCATAATCCAGTCCCCTACCTCAGCATTGGAATGTATTTGCCCTTCTAGGTTTCTCTTAATTCCTCTGCCTTTCAAAATTTCTGCCAATCTCTAATGATTTCATCAGAAATTCTTGAAAGCCTTTTTTCCATTAAAGGTTCATTTTTCCTGATTAGAATTATATTTACTTTGCAGGATCAGTTATTCTTGGTTGTAAACCTCTATCTTTTCGGAGTAGAGCCAAGATGGCAGAGTAAAAGTGAGAACTTGGCTGAGCTCCCACACCAACCACCTCTAATACCTGTAAAATATGACTCTAAACAAATTTTAGAGGTATAGAACCCACAAAGTGACAGAAACAAATCTCCTGCTGAAGGCAGCTTGGCAGGCCAACAGGAAAGGCCTATTGCACTTAGCTGGGAGCTGAGGGCAGTCCCACATGAACTGCTGGGGCCCAAACCCAGGGTAGCCCTGACCAGCACAGACCAGCCAGAGCAGACTTCAGGAGAGGGAATCACCAACAGCTAGGGCAGTTTCCAGATTTCTCAATCCATAAATGCCAAAGAGAAAGTAAAAGGTCAGTGGACAACTCTGTTGGAACCAGGTGTGGGAAGAGCATGATCAGGCCCCTATCCCTAGGGCAAGAGGTGGCAGAAGGATGGCACCTGTGGCTGCTGTCCCATGGCTGCCTCCAGAGCTCCTGGCTTGCAAATCATAGGGGGACCAAGCAACCATTCAGAGGGTAATTGCTCTTGCTTTAACCTGCTTAGATCTGGGTGTAATGCCATGCACAAGCAGCTTTCCAGAAGAATGCTATTGTGAACAGCTTTTAAGGTTCTGATTACACAGTATAGTGAACACTCCATTTATTCCATAACAAATCAAAGCAAAACATCCACAGAAAATCAAGGTACAGCATTCACAATATTGCAGCTTATCAGAGAAAATCACAACATAGTATTCACAACAACTTATCATTAAAATGGCCACATAGTTTTCACCAAAGTGGTCACAATATTTAGAACAAAGAACAATTCATCTCAAAGTACAATAGTCAAAGTCTTCCACTCTTGGGGCAATTAGGTTAACTCAATCAGTCACTTATTCAGCAATCAATTACTAAGTACCATACACAAACCCTCCACCCTTAGGTCACTAGTAAACTACAATTTCATCATTACTCAGCACCCAGGGAGAGGTCTTTTCATCTTGACTTGGGGCCAGTTCTCAGATTCCCTGGGTCCCCTTCCATGGTCCCAGATTCTACCTGGATTCACCAGACTGTCACCTGGATTCAATGGCAGACAGCTTCCAGTTCCTTGTCCAACTCTCTGGGTAGGTCCTGCTCCACGCTAACATTCACAGGGTCCAGTCCATCTCAAATCCTTCACAATTTCTGCTCCAAGAGAATTCAAGGCTCAACCAAGCCACAAACAAACAAAGTCTCAGCACCCCAGTCATGCTTCCTCAGTCACCTGGGCTCCTGGCTCCTGGCTCCAGGCTCCAGGCTCTAGGCTCTGGGTTCCAGGCTCTGGGTTCAGGGCTCTGGGCTCCTAGGCTCCTGTTCAGAAGAAGCTCCACCACCACAAGTTCTCAGCAAATTCTGGCTCAGTTCTCCATTGCTCTGCCACCAAATGCTGATCCCAAGAAATTCTGACTGTGCCTCTCTGGGGCTTTTCTTATATACACAGCATCGGCTTCTTCCTGTTTCAGACAACTCCTTCCTGTTATGTCAGTAACAGGAGACAGGCATTCACACATTCTGTTTCCCCAACAGAGGCTTGATCAGTTACTAAGAGCTAAGTAGCTGCTACCTTTGCCAACAAAAAGGGATCTTCAAATTCAAATTACATTACCATTACATTGGGTTGCTGTCTTGGGTGGTGGTCCTGGGGTGAGAAATACCAGTGTGCCAGTGTTGTGTTTGTAGAGAGGGTGCCCTCCTCAGTCCTCTGACAACATTCGTGAAAACCCCAGCAAGTTGGGACAAAGCTCTCCACTCTGGAAGCAGAGTTCTACTGTGGCAAAGAGCTCAAAAGTCAAGTAATTGGCTAGCAAGATGAGCAAGCAGAGGGAGAGTTATCAGCCCATAAAATCCTTTCTGGGGACAAAAAGGATCAAAGCATGGAATGGGAGGAAGACAATGAAATCAGAATCCCTGCATCAAAAGCTTCCAAGAAAAAGATAAGTTGGTTACGGGCTGTGGAGGAGCTCAAGAAGGATTTTGAAAATCAAGTAAGTGGAGGAAAAATTGGGAAGAGAAATGAGAATGATGCAAGAAAATCATGAAAAGTGAGTCAACAGTCTGCTAAAGGAGACCCAAAAGAATTCTGAAGAAAATAACACCTTAAAAAATAGACTAGCTCGAGAACCCACAAAATGACACAGAGAAGCTAACCTCCTGCTGAGGACAGCCCGGCAGCCTGGCAGGGAGCAGCCAGCACAGCACTCTGGGAACCACCGAGCCCAGGACCCCGTGAGTCGGAGGTTTTAGCCCCAGGGTGGCCAGACCAGAAGCCAGCTGAAGGGACTCCAGAACACCAGCAGCTGCGGAGTTTCCAGAATTGTCAACACATAGATGCCTAGGACAAAGTGAGAGGTCAGTGCCCTATGGACTTTGGGACCAGTATTTGGGGGTGCATGGTGAGAAGCCGCTAAGTAGCTGTGTTTTAAAATTTAAATGTTATTTATTAAATGTTTATTTAAAATCAAATATTTTAAATATATATAAATACTATTATTAATACTATTTTACATATAATTGGGAAATAAGATATATAGGCATTGGGGCACAGAGATTCACCTTGCCCTAATGGAAAAGTTGAAGGGGGTGTGGGAGAAGATATGGGAGAGAGCAGATTGGATAAGGGGATATCCTGTGGGAATGCTATTCTGGGGTGGTGGGTAGGGGAAAAATGGGGGAAAATTGCAACTCAAAATCTGGCGGAAATGAATGATGTAAACCAGAAGTTAATAAAGCATTTATTTAAAAAAAATAGACTACCTCAAATGACAAAAGAGGCCCAAAAAGCCAATGAGGAGAAGAATGCCTTAAAAAGCTGAATTTGCCAGATGGAAAAGGAATTTCAAAAACTCACTGAAGAGAATAATTCCTTCAAAATTAGATTGGAGCAAATGGAAATTAGTGACTTTATGAGAAATCAAGATACTGTTAAACAGATTCAAACAAATGAAAAAAAATAGAAGGTAATGTGAAATATCTCATTGGAAAAACTACTAGCCTGGAAAATAGATCCAGGAGAGAGAATTTAAAATTTATAGGACTGCCTGAAAGCCATTATCAAAAAAATAGCCTAGAAATCATCCTTCAAGAAATTCTCAAGGAAAATTACCCTGATATTTTAGAACCCAGGACAAAATAGAAATGAAAAGAATTCACCAATTGCCTCTTGGAAAAGATCCCAAAAAGAAAACTCCTAGGAACAGTATAGCCAAATTCCAGAGTTTCCAGGTCAAGGAGAAAATATTACAAGCTGCCAGGAAGAAATAATTTGAGTATTGTGGAGACTCAATCAGGATAACACAAGATCTAGCAGCTTCTACATTAAGGGATCAAAGGACTCGGCATATGATATTCCAGAGGTCAAAGGAGCTGGGATTAAAACCAAGAATCACCTACCTAGCAAAACTGATCATAATGCTTCAAGGGAAAATATGGTCATTCAATAAAATAGAGGACTTTTAACTATTCTTGATGAAAAAATCAGAGATGAACAGAAAATTTGACTTTCAAATGCAAGAAGCAAGACAAGCATGAGAAGGTAAACAGGAAAAAGAAACCATAAGGAACTTATTAAAGTTGAACTATTCACATTCCTACATGGAAAAACGATAATTATAACTCATGAGACTTTTTCCAGTATGAGGATAGTTCAAGGGAACACACACACACACACACACACACACACACACACACACACACACACGTCTACATACATATATATGTATATATAGGAGGGTGTATGTATGTATAAATACATATGTGAGTGTGGTGGGCCAAGGCAGAGAGCCCTGCCATCCCGCTGGAGGGCTGAGAGAATTTCGAGGGCCCTGCTATCACCTAGCAGGGTCAAGAGAGTTATCTTACCTGGAGGATTGTAAGTTAAAAAGAGAGACAGGAACTCCAAGAGTGGTAGAAGATAAAGTCTCCTTTATTGTTCTAAGTGCAAGCCTTTTATAGGATGCTTCATAATGACTTTCCCCTCTGAACATTGGGCACTACAGTGTTCCTATGCTGGGGGCAAAAACACCACACTCACCTCATCTTGAGGACCCAATCCTCACACCTGCATGCTTGAACTCTTCCCTGGGGGATTGGGAATTGATCCAGGCCTAGCAGCAAGCCCTTTGCTTGAGGGTGCTTATTCAGCCATCAGGGTCAGGATCTCATTGGCCTGTGGTACTCAACATGTGAGTATGTGTATATGTGTGTACATATATGCATAGACAGAGGGCACAGGATTAGTTGAATAGGAAGGGATGATATCTAAAAATTAAAATTAAGAGGTGAGAGAGGAATGTATTGGGATAAGGAGAAAGGGAGAGATAGAATAGGGTAAATTATCACATATAAAAGAGGCAAGAGAAAACTGCTACAATGGAGAGGAAGATCAGGAAGAAGAAACAGAATGGGTCAACCTTACTCTCGTTGAATTTGGCTTAAGGAGGGAATAACATACACACTCAATTGGGTATCTTACCCTACAAGATAGTAGCAGGGAAGGGGATGATAGAAGGGAAGACAGACGGGGAGAGAAGGTAGTTAGAAGCAAACACTTTTGAAAAGGGACAGGGTCAAAGTAGAAAGAGAATAAGTGGGGGGTGGGATAGGATAGAGGGAAATATAGTTAGTTTTTCACAGTATAACTACTATGGAAACATTTTGTGTAACTACACATGTACAACCTATATTGAATTGTTTGTCTTCCCAGTGGGGGTGGGTGAGGAGGGAAGCAGGGAAAGAATCTGGAAATCAAAGTTTTAGAAACAAATGTTTTAAAAAATTGTTTTTTTTACATGCAGCTGGGAAATAAGATATATAGGCACTGGGGTATAGAAATCCATCTTGCCCTATTAGAAAGTTGCGGGGGAGATGGAGGAGGACATAAGAGAGAGCAGATAGGGAGAAAAGGTATTTAGTAGGCTCACTATCTTGGGGTGGGGGCAGGGGAAAGATGGGGAGAAAATTTATAACTCAAAATCTTGTGGAAATGAATGCTGAAAACTAAAAATAAATAATTTTTTAAAAAAAGCACTTCACTGAAATTGAGCAATTCTTCCTTTACATCTGACAGTGTATGCCAGGTTTCATATCCATTGTACCCAATCTCTAGAAAAATAAGAGTATGTTCATATCTTTCATAATATAGACTCATATTGCACTACCTTTCTTGACTATATCACACAGTGGGTGTATATCAAGCTTTCCATTCAAATTTGCTTTGATTTATTCATTCATTTATTGCCTTAGAGACAGTTCTAAAGAATACTATATTTGGAGAAGGGTACCATGTTTTCAAATTGGAATGTCAACCACTTGCTCTACTCCACCTATTAAAATTATTGCTTAAAACAGAGGTTGCATCATACCTTTTCTGTCAGTCCTTCCATGACTGCCCCAATCAAACATGACATCTTTCTACTGAACTTCTATAGAATTTGTCTGTACCTCTCACCATCTACTGCCTAGAGCTGTAATTATTTTCTCATCCAATTCAATTCAACTCAATAAATGTGTATTATGTACCAGACACTTAGCAAAGTCCTTAACAGAGTGGTTGGAACATAGTAGGCTCTTAATACATGTTTACTGACTGATAACATTCTGGATTCAGGGGATTTAAAAATATAAAGAATCCCTGCTTTTGGAAGTTTGTAGTCCATTTATTTTATGTTTAAGACTTATACCCAGCAAGATTGTAAACTCCTTTAGATTAGTAACCCTATGTTATGATTTTTGAGATCTTCTGTATTTCTATACAACCTGTCCTGATTTTGTATTCAATAAACACTTACTGATGGGCTCCTAAAAAAAAAAAAACAAAAAAAAACCCTCTATCTTTTACCTTTGGGTAAATACTTTCCCTCCAATATTTTCTCTCCTTTATAGAAATTGTTGCCAAATTTTATGTGATCTTGATTGTGTTTCCTTGATATTTGAACTCTTTCTTCCTGAATGCTTGAAGTATTTTTTTCTCATTGATGTCAGTGTTCTGGAAAGGATACTTTAATGGGATTTATTTAAACAAGTGTTGATAGCTATGACTGAGGAATTAACAATAATCACTTACTGGCTGGGCTATCATTGAAGCAGAAATACATTTTCAAGGTTATGGTCTGAAAGAAAAGCCATTCCTCTGGGGCTGAGGGGTGGAGGTGGGGGGCAGGGGTAGAGGCCAAAGGAGCGCCTAAAGAGAAAGTAATAACTGTAGGAGGAACAATATCTTAAGCTCCCCTTCCTCTGTTTGTGCAAATTGGACACATTTTTCCTTAACAGGTATTAAGACTGTCCTCTAGATTTAATTGGCCCAAAAGACTAAGTTTCAGGTCTTTGGCATCTTTTCTGGTTACCTGGGTACAAAAGTGCTGGGACATGAAGGACTGCAATTCCTCCCTCAAGTCTCTGACTGCAGACTTATAGAATAACCATCACAGATACTGGAGAGCAGTGCTGGACTGAATCAAAGCTATATTCTAGATGAGAATTCCTTCCCTGTTCTGGATGATCTTTCTCTGTCCTGGCTGAGTGAAACTCCTTTTAAAAAATAAATTTTCTTTCATTTTCAGATCCACATTCTCCCTCTCCCATCTCCTGTACCCTGAAATAAGAAAGTAATAAAACAAAACCCCTGTTGCAAACATACATAATCAAGCAAAACAAATTCCTACATTGGTCATGGGTCATGTTCATGAGAGGTGGGGGGGGGGGGGGAGACAGAGAGACAGAGAGAAAGAGAGGAGACAGAGACAGAGGAGACAGACAGAGTTGGGGGGTGGAGAGAGAGAGAGAGAGAGAGAGAGAGAGAGGTAGAATTTGTACTCTACTCTGAGTCCATCACCTTTGAATCAGGATGCAGTAGAATGCTTCATCTTAAATCCTCTGGAATTGTGTGAACCTCCTTTTCTTAACTGTTAGTTGGACGATATGTGTCTCATTTCATTCCAATTTCAGAACTAAAGTACTAGGAAACCAACCTGTGTCAGGCACAGGCTACAAGAGAGGTCCCAGGAGAAGAGCAGCTAAGCCCACAAAAAAGGTTGGGAAAAGAGGGTGAGTTGTAAAAAGTGGCTGATTCCTGCTCAGCATACAGCAATACTACTGTTAGTTATATGTTCATCTTACCACACAGAAGAAAGAAAGGAAGTGAATGACATTTTCTTATTGACTGAGAGATCTTTACATACAAGTTATTGCCCTAATATAGGCAATAGATCATGTTGATAAAGAACCGGCATCAGAGTCAGGAAGACCTGAGTTCAAATCCTACCTTTAATCTAACACATATTAGTTGTGTGACCCTAGGCAAGTCACTTAAAGTCTTAATGCTCTAGAAGTCTTATAAGACTATAAACTGCAGAAGAGGTATCAATCTGTATCAGTAGGTGAAGCTCCTCACTATAATCAGTAGTAGAGCTCCATACACCAATGCAATAACAGGTCCTATAAAAAATAGGGCAGACATTGGGATCATTCAGGTTAAAATGAAGAGCTCTTGAAAGCTGACTAATTTCACTGTAACAAGCACTTTGGAATCACTGATACTTCATTCATGGACATTTTTTTCCTCTAGTAATTTTCTAATTGGGGACAACAACAAAAGACCTTGTGGTGAGTATGATGAATAGCTGCTGATCCAAATGTAGAAATATACCAAATATAATACCTCTTATTCTTCTTCTGTGATTCAAACATGTATCCAAAATTGGCTACAATGCTTTTCCCCTCATGGACATCTTGAAAAGTGATCTATGAGTTATTCCAAAATTGCACTGACCCTAGACCAATTTTCTCTTGTATATATTTGATCAGATGTAGCCATTCTTCTCAACTTCATCTCTTCAAATATTTCTGCTTCTTCATATAGCACATTAGACACTGAAGTGTTAGAGTCCAAATATGGTACTTCCACTGTCATCAATGATCAGAATATATTGCTATAGAAATGCTGGCAGAGCTGTTCTGGCTGTTGCCCTCTTACCCATTTCATCTATAAATGGTTTGGAATGATTTGACTTACTTGGATATCAGGCCAAGCTGTCAGAGGATAATTTTTCCTCTGCTACTTTTCTCCATTTCATAAAGTAATATTCCTCAAAATCTTTCATTCTCTTCCTCTATCATGTTTTCTAAATGGGATTGTATTCTAAACCAGTACTCTCCAATTAACAATAATATTAGGTATAGTTCCTAGACTCTTTTGGCCTTATTGTGACAATTGTTTTGTGTTATTTAAATTTCTCCAAGAAATGGGGATAATCAGAGTCAATATAAGAGGCAACTTTTGAATTTCTCAGAGACACCAGTTTACATTAAGTAAGTGCTGAGTTGAAGTTATTATAATTGCACATAGCATCCTTGTCTCATTATCATTTTCACTAATTTGGCACTGATATTTTTTACCTTTGTCCTAATTAATTAATGAGACTATTATCTAAAGACAGTTGATTCAAAATTATTCCCGTGTTGGTAAATAGTCATATCCAACTATTAACCATGTGAATACCTGGGGCAGCATGAAGGTATAAATCATGGGAACTGAGGAGACTTATGAGCTGGGAGACCATGTATGTTAAACTCCTAAAATATGAGGGTAGGGATTAGGTTGGAAAGGAAGACTTCAAATGACAGAAATCCTTAAGAAAAGAGGGAAATTAATAGATCATTGCAACAAGGTTCTAGAAAGGATAAACAGATAGATGCAGTGAACTCGACAGAGAAATTATAGAGATAGTGACAATGATGCCCAACTTAGTACATTCAATCCAATTCCAGGCTACTTTGTCCCTATTGCTATGGAAGCAGAAGAGTGTCATACTGGATTAAGGGCCATTTTCTATTTGCATCTTTTTTGTAGATTGTCATAGCCAAAGGATTCATCACCTAGGAGCCAATATCCTAGTGACAAACTTTAAAAAATTATTCTTAACTAGATTGATCTTTGGACACCAGAGAGAGGCTGTCATTGGGACAATATATAAACCTTTTCCATCCTGGTTAAGTCTGAAAGATTTGGGGTTCTGCTTATATAGCCTTTGAAAATACAAGGTCACCTCCAAAACATGATGAGGCACGGGAAGAAGAATTTTGTGGAAGATGTTGGCTTTCTAGACATTGTAATATTAATCTACACTAATCATGCCTTCAGTGACAAGGATATCAATTATCTCTATACTCCTTCCCACCCATCCCAGTATGCATATAATTAAAACCATATAGTCATGGAAGACAACTTTGTTTTTTCAGACTATATCAGAACCACCAAAGATACATCTGGTCACTTAAACCAAGCTTTTGGTGAATTGAAATAAACACTTAAAAATCATTGCCTAATAGAAAAAAAAGTTTGAATGAAGTGCTCTTATCTAACCAGGAATCAAACGACCATTTCCTCACTCTCTGACCATTTCCACCGCATTGAAAACTAACACTCCACTCTAGCTCCCTTCTACCGGTAGCCTTTTAAAGTAGCCTTTTAAAGAAAAAAGATAAAGCAATCTACCAAGAAACCAGGCCACCACACCACTTCATGAAATTTCCTTGCCATGCCCCCATCTAGGTAAGCTATCTTTTCTCCCTTCCTAATTTCCAAAACCACTTTTTATGCTATCTTCCTGCCTTAGAATATGTCCTTTGGTGATAAAAACTGTGCAACTTTCTTGTATTTCTATCCCCAGCACTGAGCACAGTACCTGACATGTAGTAAATGCTTAATAAATGCTCCTTTCATTTATATACCTACCTATGTTTCATATTCCTTTATTTCCCCCATTCAAAAAAAATGTTCTCAAAGGAAATAAGGTAATTGTTTGCACTTGCAAATTCCAATATTATTTTACTAAAATAGATATCTCTCACCAAATTTTACCCTTTCAAAAGTTTTTTGGGGGCAGCTAGGTGGTGCAGTGAGTAGAGTGCTGGCCCTGGAGTCAGAAGGACCTGAGTTTGGATCTGGCCTCAGACACTTAACACACACCAAGAAAAACCTAGCTGTGTGACCTTGGGCAAGTTACTTAACCCCAATTGCCCTCCAAAAAGCAAAAAAAAAAAAAAAAGTTTTTGGGCTCTGTTTTGTGGTTGGGGATTTTAAGTGACTTATGGTGTAGTATGAACTGCAAAGATACATTGACCCAAAACTTGTCCTAAGATACATCACCCTAAGACTAGTTATAGGAGTGACACAGTAGCTGACACGGAAGAATAAATAATGTTATGATAAATATTCACTGATTCAAACATTTATCAAGTGCCTACTATGTTCCAGTAACTGTTCTAGGTATTAGGGATGAAGCTAAGAGTAGAACCTTGGATTTCACTGGTATAAAGAACTTGCCAGGGGCGGCTAGGTGGCGCAGTGAGTAAGAGTGCCGGCCTCGGAGTTGGGATGACCCAAGATCTGATCCGGCCTCAGAAAATGAGCACCCACGCATAAATAATGACTAGCCGTATAACCTTGAGCAAGTTACTTAACCCCAATTGCTTTAAAAAAAAAGAACTTGCTGATGAGGAAACTTCCCTCTACCAAGGCAGGGTGGCACCTTCCCTACAATTTGTAGACAAGCCTAAAGTGTTGAGGAGTACTTGGTCTTCCTGGCTTCAAGGCCATTTCTCTAGCCACTACGCCATACTGCCTCTCTGTTAAGCATACAAAGGCAAAAATGAAAATGGTCTTGCCTTCAGTGTGCTTACATTCTATGAGGGGATAGAACACGTAAACACATGAGTTAGTATAATGTAATTTGAGGAAAGAGAAAAACACTAAAAACTGGGAGGAACAGGAAAAGACTTCCCAAAGCTGTGGTACCTAAGCTGAACCTCAAAGAGAAGCTTTGGATTCTAAAAGACAGGGACAAAAAAGGAAGTTAATTAAAATTTAAACTTCAGTTGGGCAGCCATAAGAAGTACAATTTAGTGAGACCAAAACTATTACTTTGAACACTATTAATAAATAAAGGCAATTAAAATAAAAATAGTTAACTATAAGAAGGTCTGCTCGCAGAATCAGTGAGAGGCCAGTAGGTGTGCCCCTGACTGACCAGCTAGGAAACAGAGTATCTGCAGTATCTCCTTACAAGAGGAAGAAAATGACACCAATACATACAATGCATCTGGTGAAACTGGTATTTCTCAGTGTCTGTGTCTTTTCCAGGCCTCTCTCTGTGCTCTCAGCAATCTATGACACAGTGTGACCCAGCAAGCACAAAAACAGACCCTGCAGAAGTAATGTGCTATCCCCATCGGGAAGGCAGGTTGATCGAGACAAGAAACAGGAAGGCAGTAGCTATAGTCAATAATCTTCATATGGGTACCAGCCTATCTCCCCTTCTCAGGCCGCCAAACCCCAGTTGAAGAAAGCAGAAGTAAACCAGTCTTTCAAGTTAGCCTCTCTAAAGCAGACCTACACAACTTGGCAGTAAGTAGGGTTCAAAAACAAAATAAGCTAAACTTCTTCAGGTGCAGATAGGTTAGACTAGAGACAGACTAATGATGATGGTTGTTTGCCATGGGTCACGTGACAAACAGGAGTGTGTGCAGTGGCAACCCTACATTTTTTGTGAGCTGCCAGAAATTTTTTGGTGGACTGCAAGTAACCCACAGGCTACTATTGTGCAGGCCTGTTCTAAACCAAAGTTTTCTAAATTAGTGTTCATACTATATAGCTGATTATGTTGCTAGGAAAGAGAGCCAGGTGAGGCTTGCATACAAGAACAGAGTATTGAGCTTTGGGGGCTCTGTATTTTGGGCATTTCATGTGCATTCATCAAATATTTACTGAGTGCAAATTACTGGCATTTACTCTAAGGAAAGGAAAGAAGAAAGAGGAGAGGAGAGGAGAGGAGAGGAGAGGAGAGGAGAGGAGAGGAGAGGAGAGGAGAGGAGAGGAGAGGAGAGGAGAGGAGAGGAGATGGGGAGGGGAGGAAATAGATGTAATGGAAAGAGCACTTGATAAAATGTCTGGAGACCTGAATTTAAATCTACTTCCTGTAATAATAAGCCTGGCAATTCGGGGTGACTCACTAACCTTTGTGGTTCTCATTTACTTCATCTATAAATATAAGGAAGTTGCATTAGGTAACCATGATATGGTGCTAATCCACTTTTCAGTATTCTGTATTCCAGCTAACCTAACTTTCTAGTGCCTAGGCACACTGTACTCTCCTAAATCCCCAAGGTTCTTTTCTCAGATTGTTCCCTAACGTCCTCCCTCCCCACCTTAGTTGTCAAACTCCTGCTTACTGAGGTGTAAACTCCTGCGTTTGAGGTCGATTCTGGGGCTTTTAAAAAATAACTTGCTAATATACTTGCTATGTAACAGCATTGTATTGTTCATTGTAGTTATCTTTCATTCTGCCAGACTTTAAGCTCCTTAAGGATATGGACTTAGCACAGCACGCTAAAGTGTTTGTTGGTGTTTTTGTTGATGGAAGAAGTGTTTATGTCGAGGCTTGGATTGCCTTTGGTAAGGGATGTTGAAGAAGGGATTCACAGATTGAGCAAAACAGATGGGTTAGATGACTTCTCAAGTCTTTTCCAACTTTCAAGTTCTGTTATTTTTATATTTCATTTACTTTTTAAAATCACTATAAAATTCTGAGTAAATAGCACAAATTTCTTTGCCTCAGTTTCACCATATGCAAAATGATAAAGATAAGTATTGTGGTCAATGTTAAAACTAAAAAGAAAAGTAAAGGTTGGTGAAAGAAATCTGCCATTAGAGACAGCCAAGGAATAAGGGGAAAAGAAGGATGCTATTACACGCCCAGCTTATCCCTAAACAAAGCAATAGGTAATTTGGGAATGTGGATAATGAAGGTAATTTAATATTTGAATAAATAAATATTTGCTGAAATGATCAAGAACTGAAGAAGCCCTGCTTCTCTTGACTACTCATGAATGATTTAATAATATTAATATGTAAAAACAAAAGAGAGAAGTAGGAACTTGACCTTCCCTGTAAAGACAGATATTGAAAGAATGCTGCTTGCCTATATGTAAAGGTCTCTGTGATGTCCAGCAGAATTGTGTTTAATGTAATTGTGTAATCCAATTATAAAGATGTGTGCTTTTAACCATGTGTTACTGCTGCCTGGGAGGCAATATGGCATAGTAAATAGAGAGAGTTGGGCTCTGAGTCTAAAAGATCTGGGTTTGAGTCCTGCCACTAATAGGTACTGGCTGTGTCAAACCCTTTGGCAAGTGCCTTATTGCTCTGGGCAGCTCTCTAAAGACAAGGAGGTGATGGCCTGCATTGGTAAAAGAAGTTCCTTACCAGGAGCCCCCTATATCCATGAAATCACAGGTCTAGTCTCTATCCTATTCTATCCTATCTATAGTCCTATAAACATGTATGTGTATATATTTTGGATAAAGCACTATTAGAATAGTATGAATGATACTAACAAACTTGGAAAACAGAGAACCGGTATACTCCAAGGAGGTCAAAAACAGAGAGAAAAGTTCCATATAGAACAACATATTAATACCCAATGCCTTTTGTGGTAGCAGAAAATTGAATACGAGATGGGGAACATATGACCGTAATGAATATTTGTCTTAACTCCCAAAGGTTCTCTTCTGCAAAACAAACCTCTTCCCTACTAGGAAATTTTGTCAGGTTTTCCAACAGCCTACATTTATTATAGGAAAAGAAACTATGGGAAAGAAGACTTACAAGTGCTTAATAAATATTTGTTGAATTGAACTGAATTGAATCTTTTGGGGGGGGGGGGCGGTGAGGGAATCAGGGTTAAGTGACTTGCCCGAGGTCACATAGCTAGTAAGTATCAAGTGTCTGAGGTCAGATTTGAACTCAGGTCCCCCTGACTCCAACTGAATTGAATCTTAAGCTTGTCAAATGGTATTAACTACCTCAAAAGAAATGTTCACAAAACAAAGTCTATTTCATTAATATGCTAAGAGATTTGGCCAAGGATATAAGTACCATTATTACTTTAGTACTCTCAGTTTCACTACTGCTCAATCAAAGACTTGTTGTTGTTGTTGTTATGGATAAACAAACTACCCATCATAGATCAATATCTGTTTCTCTCTCTAGAACTCGACCATATTGTCTTTCTCAGAATTTATTTTCTACTGGTCCAGGAACTGGACTGCCCTTGACTACCTCCCTAAAAAAGCCACCTTCCTCCCACTTCAGAACAGCTAGAATTCCCACATCTCTCCCACAAACAGTCCTGTAACGACTAGACCTTCCTGGGCAACTCTACCACATTCAGTCTTCCCCATAATCTCCAAGAAGTTCAGTATCAAGTTTGAGAAGTGAAACACCTGTCAAGGGAAATGTATTAAGTACAAGTGTGAACATGTGAGCTTAGTATTAATGTCCTATGTGAATGTGAAACTGAGTGAGTCATTCTAAGTTCCAGTTTAAGTATGAATATGTAAGTAAAAGAGAGGATAGAAAAATACAAAGAGGGTTAGCCTTGGAATCAGGAAGACCTAGGTTCAAGTTCTACTTCCAACATACACTAGTTATATGACCATGGGCATGTCACAATTTCTCAGTACCCTGGACAATGCTCTTAGATTATGAATTATAAAGCACTTACCAATCTGCAGGGGTGGAGATCCTTAATGATATTACAAGCCTGATTATATCTAGATATAGATATAAAGTGAAGGAAATATATAAGTAATATAATTATAATCTATAATCATAACTATATGACCTAATATATTATATATAGTTGTAGAGTATATAGAGTGCATATATTTGTTTTTATGTGTACATATGAATGTGTGTATGTATGTGTCTATATATATATATACATATGCACACATATGTTTGTATGTATATGTATATAGTACAGGAAAGAGAACTATGACTTCATTGAGGTTCTCTACCATTGTGGACTAGCAACTGTCTTATAATATTACATTTGTAATATTCTACATTTGTATAAATTTTACATAGATATATCTACTAAAACATGCAATAACATAATAATATCTGATATATGCAACATGTAACATATATCTATATAGATATAAATATATAGATGTTTGTATATTTATGTAGATGTATATTTATATAAATATAAGTATATATTTACATGTGTGTATATATATATTATATGTGTGTGTGTGTGTGTTAGAAAATGTGAGGTCACTGCATGAGGCCTATTTTATGTAAGATTACGAGAAGTTATGTGTGACTGAGAGGATTGGACCAAGGCAATACAGGGGAGAAAGTTTGTGCCTCAGACTATATATGGAGGGATGGAAATAATATTTTCAAAAAGAAACAAAGGAAAATAAGAAAATAAAACAACAAAAAGAGAATAGATAATTCTATAAGAAAGCGTAGACAAAAAACCAAGTCACAATTATAGCCACAGAAATATAGCCACTAGTTCTGATAAGGCTATAAAATCCAAGAATGAAATTCTCAAGGGAATTTGAGCCTGAGTTTTAGTGTAACAACTTTCCTATTTTAAAAGAGATGAAAGGCCTCATATTCCATAAAGTAGTAAAGATGATAAAAAGAAAAAAATAGTCCATGGAGGGGCTGTAAAAAGATAAGCACAATAATACATGGTTGGTGGAGTTTCTAAATGGTCTAGCCATTCTGGAAAACAGTCTGGAACTATGTGAGAAAAGTCACTTAACTGTTCATACCCTTTTATCCAATGATACCATTCCTGGAGGTCAGGACCTCAAGGAGATCAAAAGGAAAAGTTTCATTATACCAAAGTATTGAGGGCAGAGCTTTCCTTAGTAGCAAAATAACTGAAAACAAAATGGATGGTTGTAGTCCTTTATTCTCAAAAGGGACCAAAATGGCATCACTATGTCATGGTCAAACTACAGTGTGTCTAACTGGTTGATCTGGCCACGATGAGCTCAGAAGACTCTACCACAGGTCAAGCACAAATAGTCCATATGAATGTTTGAAGTGGAGAGGTCTCTAAACTTGTTCATCTCACATTTCTTTTGAACTACTATAATTCCACTTTGCCCATAGAGGACAGCACTTTCTTTGATGCAGGCTCACTATGCTGGGAGGTCCTGTGCCAGTGTTTCCCATGTCTCACAATTGATTCCAAAGTTCTCCAGAGAGACCTTGAGAATGTCCTTATATCGCTTCTTCTGATCTTCATGTGAGCTCCTGCCTCGTGTGAGTTCTCCATAAAATAGTCTTTTAGGCAAATGTATGTTTGACATATGAACAACACGGCCAGCCCATCAGTCACACTCTCTGCAGTAAAGTTTGAATGCTTGGCAGTTCAGCTCAAGAGAGCACCTCAGTGTCAGGTATATTATTTTGCTAGATAATCTTCAGAATCTTCATAAGACAGTTTAATCAGTCTCCTGGCATGGCACTAGTAGACTGTATAGGTTTCATAGGCATACAATGAAGTCAACACAACAGCTCTGTAGACTGACCTCTTCTCTTTCACACTTTCCTTCAAAACCTCCCAAACACCATGGCTCTGGCATAGCATGCATCAGTCTCATCATCTATGCATACATTCCTGGAAAGTATACTGCCAAGGTAAGTGAATTTATCCACTGATGGTGGCATGGCACTTTCCTGCAACTGGTGGCTGCATTGTCTTGAGCCTGTCATTTATTTCTTTGGGGAGGAATACAAGTGTGTTGGCTAGATTGGTTTTGATTTCAAAACCTATGCCAGTTTCACTGTGCTCCTCATCACTGCAGGCTCTCCAAAGACACATAAAGCCATCTCTGACTCTGCTAAACTGGCCTTCGTTTGCCAGCCTTGTTTCCCTCAGGAAATCCCTCAGATGTGATAACTGCTGAGTTCTCTTTCAAGACAAACTGTTGTTGTTCTGGTTTACCTGACTTCATGTGGTCCATGAGCATGCACACAGTCTTCACGTGCTTGGAGTAGACACCCTCCCTACCTCCCAGGTGAGTTTGAAACTCTTGGGTTGCCTTCAATCTGGTTTAGCCTGTCTACCAAAACAGTCTACTGGGGTGTGGCCACTGTGCATGCTGCAGGTGACAGTTGGATGGCAGGTGGATACCAAAACTGAAAAGCAGCCTTGAAAAAGGCTCTGCAGTCTCACACCAGAAGTACTAGTCTTCCCTGACACCCATACTAAATGGGTAGACATTAATTGGAGGATGACTGAACAACTTCTGGTATGCATACCTAAGAATATTATTGTGTTTCAAGAAACAGAGATGAGTATAGCAGAGTTAAATTGACCTGTGGGGTCATCCCATAGCACATGCTCAGAGCTGCCATTCATTCTTGATTTTATTGAACTAAATGAGAATTTTGAGCCCTGCTTTGGCTCATGTGGCAACCCAGTACTGAGAGAGCTTGGGGCAACATGACAAACTTGGTCTTCCTCTACTTCGTTTCAGTGACAGAGAAATGAGTTGTTACACTGATTAAAGAGACAGATTTCAGCTCAGTCTATTCTCCTTTCAATTCTTCTGGTGTCATTCTGTAACTCAAAACTTCCAGTAAGCTGTGAGAAAAGGCTGGTTTTTATCCCTATCCCACCTCTGTCCACATCACCATCCCCTCTCACTCCCAGTATTATATCCACTTGACTGTTTGGGTTTTGTTTTTAAAAAGGGATGATGGGGAGAGGGGAGACAATACCCAGACTGTGGCATAAAAATGAAAGACACCAATGAAATTATATAATAAATAAAGGAAATTATAAGGACAGGCCTGTTATAGCAAAAGTAGGAGCAATAACTGTGCTGCAGTGGAAAAATATTGGACTGGAAGTAAGAATATCTAAGTTCTAATCCCAAATCTGTCACTAACTAGCTATGTGACTTTAGGCAAGTCATTTTCTCTCTCTTGGCCTCAGTTTCCCCATCTGTAAGATGAGAAGGTTGTGAAAGACCTTGGAAATCCCTTCTAGCTCTAAATATATAACTAAAGAGAACAGAAGGGTGGGATGAATCAACCAAGACTAGATATGGTAAGATTCATATTCCCCAGCAATACTAATTACACAATCTCCATAATATCAAATTCACTAAAAAAAAAAAGGAAAAACACCTAATTTTTTCCTTATATAAATTGAGATACCAAATTAACGCTAATATCACATTAATGCGATGGTTCAAATTATGTTTTTCTCTTTTGTATCTCCCTCAAAACCCCACTTATAAGAAGGAAAGAGTTACAGCTGTGCCCCTTAAAAACTATTCTAACCATTCTATGACTATCTTTAGCTTTCAAATGGACATGATTTTTTCTTTCATGTTATTTCATTTCTACCTCATTAATGACTTCTGAAAGTTGCTATGAGGATGTGTGTGATTTCTATTAGTCATCAATCAACCAATCAAGAAGCATTTATTAAGCACCTTCTGGGTGCTGGAAAGGCAAGCTGGTGGGGAGAGAGCCTCTGGGCCAGAAACACATGGGTTCAGGTGCTACCTCTGATGCATACTGACTGCAGGAGCTTGGACAAATCATTTAACCTCCTTAACTTTCTAAGCCCTTGTTGCAAAGGTGGTAGTGGGAGGGAGAGATCAGGAAAAACTTCATGGAGAAAATGATAAGCTGAATCTTGAAGAAAACTAGGGATGTTAAGAGACAAATGTGAGGAGGGAGGTGTCCATACCACATTTTTAAAAAATGCTAAGCCTTCTTAGTTTTTCTTCCCCCTTTTGCATCTAAAACCAGGAAGAAAAGCAAAATGATTTATCCATAGTCAAGGCACTAGAGCCTGGTTATATCACCTCATCCTTAATTCTCTAGTGTGACACTTTGCTAGCAAATCTTCATTGACTTACTACTAACAAGCACAATGATTTCGATCTCTTCAAAGAAAAGTGTCACCTAACCTTAGTTGTAATAATGATAACATCTTACAGAGAAAGAGATAATTAAAGCTTTTGCCCTTAGCACTGTCTTTCATGTAGCAAAAAGTGGATCCTCACCTTAGAGCTTTCTATAGATTCAGAGAGCCCTTGGAGAGCAGGACACAAAGTCAAATATAAAAGGGTCTTTTGACATGGATCAATGGAGTGATCTGGAAAATGAAATTTGATTATTTTCTCTCTGTTTGAGTCTTGCTTGCACACCGAGTTCCTGGAAATGAGATTCACACTTACAGTGACTTCTACCAGCTTGAGAAATTGTGCTTTGCCCTAAGAAACTGCAAGGAAGGATTAGACACAGAAGGGCAGTAATGGAAAGGTGTAAATGAGCACCCAAATGGACGTCCAAAGCTCCTAAAATCCAAGAGGTGTTAAGTAACTTCCCCTTAGTCTGCACGGAAGGCAGATGGAATCCCAAAGGTGGAAGAAACCTAAGAGTCTGACCCCTTTCCAGATACATGGTGCCTTTCCTTTCTTCTTCTACTATCCCATGTTTTCCTCAGCTGCCCCACTACCCCTGGGACAGCCCTCTCCTCAAAAGGTGTGAGAAGAGAGAACCTTTTTGCAACTTTAGTTCCTTTTTCCTTTTTCTTCTGCTCTCTATGTTTTCAGGAAACTAAGAAATTATTAGTCTCTAATCTGCCTGACTTCTAAATCACAGAATATTCGATCTGGAAGGATCCTTCAGTCCAATGTCTTCATTTAACAGATTAATAACAACAATAATAATAAAATGCAGCAAGGTGGCACCAGGGTGCACAGAGTATCTGACCTGGGGTCAGGAAGACTCATCTTCCAAGTTCAAATCTAGCTTAGGCACTTACTAGCTGTGTGACTTTGGGCAAGTCACTTGTCCCTGTTGGCCTCTGTTTTCTCATCTGTAAAATGAGCTGAGGAAGGAAATGGCAAACCAGTCCAGTATCTTTGCCGAGAAAACCCCAAAGCAGGTCACAAAGAGTCAGACAGACACAACTAAAATGACTGAACAAGAACAAAATCGTAATAAAAATGACGTTAATATGACGTTTTAATGTTTACAAAGTGCTCTGTGCATTATCCCTTTTGAGACCCACATAATACTGCGAGGCAGTCACTACAAATATTATTTTTCCTCCATTTTACAGATAAGGATACTAAATCTCAGAGACATTAATTAGGTGATTTTCCCCAAGATCATTCAGACAAATAGGAAAGTAAAATCCACGTGTATCCTTAATGGAGTACAGTGGCACAGTGGACAGAATAATACCTCTAGAGTAATAAGACCTGAGTTCAAATCCACCCTCAGAAACTTACTTCATAACCTGAAGTTATTTAACCTCTGTCTGCCTCAGAGAGCGCTCTTCAACTGTTAGATGGGGTAGATAGCATTTTGATGGGAAAAGTAGCACAGCAGCAGGACCAGTCACAGGCTTTAGAGGTGGCTATGACAGTGAAAACAGCAGCAGCTTCAGGAACTCTTAGCCCAAAGAAGGTAACAGGTCAGACAACTGGCCAGAAAGAGATTACAGGGGACCCCTTGCTGGCACTGGGTTCAGCTGGTGCTGATGGGCAACTCTACTGCCCCTAAGCAGTTCTGGATCACAGTTGCAGGGTGGAAAGGACTGCTTGTGGGCAGCCATAAGGGAAAAGTGGCCCTGGTCACAGTTCCAAGGCTAAGAGGAGTACTAGCACTCATAGTTGCAGAGAAGCAGGGGCCCTTCCTGGGTAAAGCCCAGAGTGTAGACCAGGAAATCAGTGACCACACCTCTTCCAGTGTCACACCACCCTGAAAGCACCACAAATTTGCAGACCCCCAGAACTAGCTCTGAAAATGAAGCACAAAAAAGCCTAAAGCTTGGCACAGTGCCTCCCCAGCCCCAGGTGAGCAGAGCTCAACTTTAATATAAAGTCCAAAGTCAAGAAATAGGCTGGAAAATGAGCAAAAACAAAACAACAAAGAACTGGGCCATATAAAGATACTACAGTAGCAAGGAAGACTAAACTCAGAAGATGACTACAATGTGAAAACCCCTCCAGCCAATGCCTCAAAGAAAATGCTAATTGGACCCAATCCCAGCAAGAATTCCTGGAAGAGTTAAAGAAAGAGATAAGAGTAGTAGAGGAAAAATTGATAAGAGAAATGAAAGTGATACAAAAAAATTATTAAAAGAGAATTAACAGCTTAGTAAAAGAGAAACAAAAAAACACTGAAGAAAACTACACCTTAAGAAACAGAACTGGCCTAGTGGAAAAAGAGGCACAAAAATTCACTGAAGAAAATAATTCCTTAAAAATTAGAATTGAGCCAATGGAAGCCGATGACTTTATGAGAAATCAAGAATCAATAAAACAAAGTCATGAGAATGACAAAATAGATGAAAATGTGAACTATCTCTTTGGAAAAACAACCAACCTGGAAAACAAATTGAGGAGAGATAACTTAAGAATTACTAGATTAACTGAAAGTTGTGATAAAAAAAAAGAACTTAAACATCATTTTGCAAGAAATTACAAAGCAAAACTACCCTGGTATCTTAGATCCAAAGGGTAAAATAGAAATGGAAATAATCTACTAATCACCTCCTGAAAAAGATTCCAAAATGAAAATTCCCAGGAATATTAAAGCCAAATTCCAGAGCTCCCAGATCAAAGATAAAATACTTCAAGCAGCCCCCAAAAAACAACCCCTAAACACCACAATTTAAATATTGTGGAGCCACAACTGGGATCACACAAGATTTGGCAGCTTCTACATTAAAGAAGCAGAGAACTTGGAATATAATATTCTGGAAGGCAAAGGAGCTAGGATTACAAGTAAGAATAACCTACCCAACAAAACTGAGTATAATCCTTCAGGGGGGAAAATGGATATTTAGTGAAATAGGGGACTTTTAAGCATTCCTGATTAAAAGACCAGAGCTGAAGGGAAAATTTGACCAGAGATGAATAGAAGACTTAAGAGAAGCATAAAAAGGTAAATATGAAAAAGACTCAATAAAGTTCAACTATTTACATTCCTGTCTGGGAAGATGATTCTTGTAACTCTGTAACTCCTAAGAACTTTATCATTAGTAGGGAAGTTAGGAGGAATCTATATAGATAGACATAGGTATGAATCAACTATGATGGGATGACCTCTAAAAAAATTAAAAATGAAGTGGTGAGAAAGGGAGAAAGAGGAGGGAGAGGTAGAATGGGGAAAACTATCTGACATAAAAGAGACACAAAAGGAAAACTTTTTATAGTGGAGAGGGAAATGGGAGTAGTGACAGGCAATGCTAAAACCTTAATCTCATTAGAATTGGTTCTAAGGCCTACCCAGCAAAACTGAGTATCATGTTTCAAGGGAAAATATGGTCATTCAGTGGAATAGAGGACTTTCAAGTATTCTTGATGAAAAAACTGGAGTTGAATAGAAAATTTGACATTCAGATACAAGAAGCAAGAAAAGCTTCAGAAGGTAAACAGGGAAAAGAAATCATAAGGAACTTATCAAAGTTGAACTATTTACATTCCTACATGGAAAAACAATAATTGTAAGGGTATGTGGGCATATGAATACACATGTGAATTGTGTATATATGTTTACAGGTATACATAGATAGAGGGCACAGGACCATTTTAATAGGAAGGGATGATGCTTAAAGGTGAAATTGAGAGGTGAGAGAGGAATACGGTGGGAGGAGATGAGGAGAGACAGAATGGGGTAAACTATCTCATATAGAAGAGGCAAGGGAAAATGATTTCAATGGAGGGGAAGAACAGAAAGGCTAAAAGGCAAAACCTTATTCTCATTGAATCTGGCTCAGGGAGAGAATGACATACATACTAAATAGGATATCTCACCCTACAGGAGAATAGGGGGGAAGGGGATGAGAGGGGGAATGATGGAAGGGAGGGCAGGCTGGGGGGAGGGAAGTTGGAAGCACCCACTTTTGAAAGGGGACAGGATCAAAGTAGAGAGTGGAACGAGTGGGAGGTGGGATAGGAGGGAGGGAAATATAGTCATTCTTTTACAATATATCTACTATGGTAATGTTTTTCATAGCTACACATATACAACATATACTGAATTGCTTATCTCCCCAGTAACGGTGGGTGACAAGGGAGGAAGGAAATGAATCTGGAATTCAAAGTTTTAAATTCAAATGTTTAAATATATATAAATACTATTATTAATAATATTTTACATGTAATTGGGAAATAAGACATACAGGCATTGGGGCATAGAGATCAACCGTGCCCTACTGGAAAAGTCGAAGGGGGTATGGGAGAAGATATGGGAGAGAGCAGATTGGAGGAGGGGATATCTGGTGGGACCGCTATTCTGGGGTGGTGGGTAGGGGAAAAATGGGGGAAAAAATGTAATTCAAAATCTGGCAGAAATTAATGATGTAAACCAGAAGTTAATAAAGCATTTGGGGGTGGGGGGAAAGAATTGGTTCCAAGAGGGAAGAATTTATATATACACTCAATTGGGTATAAAAATCTATCTTGAGCAGCTAGGTGGCACAGAGAATAGAGCACTGGCCCTGGAGTCAGGAGGACCTGGGTTCAAGTCTGGCCTCAGACACTTAACATAAAAACGAGCCATGTGATCTTGGGCAAGTCACTTAACTCCAATTGCCCTCCACAAAGCAAAAAAAAAAATCTATCTTACCCAACAGGGAAATAGGAGGGGAAGAGGATAAGAGATATGAGAGGGGAGTGATAAAAGGAGGGAGGATTAAGGAAGACAGTGATCAGAAGCAAAACAGATTTGGGGGAAGGACAGAAAATAAACAGAAGAAAATATAGTATCTGTTTGGATATGAGGTGTGACTACAGGGTGGGAAAGAAGGAGAGGCAAGGATGACTTCTGTGTTCTTGGGATATGGTGCTCTCAACTCTCAATAAACATAAGGAAGACAGGAGGAGATGTGGGGTTGGGAAAAAGATCATAAGCTCAGTTTTGGACACATAGAGCATGATCTACCTGTGGATGCTACTGGAAGAGGCAGTTGGTCATGGAACACTAATGCTTAGGAGAGAGTTGAAAGCTAGGCATGTAGTTTTGGGAGTCATCTGCATAGAGATTAGAAGTGAATTGATGATACTGATGAGATTACCAAGAGAGAGGAAAGAGAGAAAATAAAAAGATCCAGCCCAGTCTGGGATTAAGTGTACCTTATGCATAAAGGGTGAGTCATGGTTGATGTTCCAGCTGAGGAGTCAGAGAAGACACAGACAGGTAGAAAAACTAGTCAGTGTGGTCTGTGTCATGAAAACCCAGGGAGACAGAATTCAGGAGGAGGGAATGAGTAACAGTACTGAACTCTGCAGAGATCAAGGAGATTAAAGACTGAGAAAAGGCCATTTGCTTAAGAAATTAAGAAATCATAGAAAGCTGTTTCAGTCAAGGAGTGGAGTTAGAAGTCAGGCTTCGAAGGCTTGAAAAATGATTGGGGAAATTAGAAAGTAGAGGTAGGGAGTAGAGGTAACTTTTCCTAGCCATCTGATTCTGACAGCAGGGCATTCTGTGGTGTGCCTTCAAAGTTAGTCAAGATTCAATTTCAAGTCCCACTTCTGACACATACTGAATATTTATTATATATCCACTACACACATAGCAGTTGTCTGTAGATAGATCTATGCTAATCTAAGTGTTGATCCAATCATTTGGAAATGAATTTTAATACTGCTTATCCCAGTAAATATAACAACAAAATCAAGTCAGTAAACCTTTCAGTCTCAGTTTCCTTTTCTGTAAGATAGGAAAATGATAATGCCTTACCAGGTTGCTGTGAGTATTCAGATGAAATGGTATGTGTAAAGCATTTCGAAAACACTAACGAGATCTATAAATATAAATCGACTATATAAATATTTATTATAATGTATAAAATATACATATTTATATATAAATTTAAATCTATCAATATAATCTAATATCAAGGTAAGTGACCTTAGGAAGGAACAGGCTAATCATGAAAGTATGATTATGGAAAAAAATGTTGTATACAGCATGTACAATTACTCTTGTACTCACATAACCTCAAGCTTTTAAAAATATTTTACAGTTTCACTAATTCTAACACACTTCACTTTTTTCTGATTGTCTTAATTAAGAGTTATATATTTTCAAAAGCCCACAATAAAGATTTCATATTCCCAAACAAACACCTAACCAGATGACAAGTACTACTGACTACATAAAAGTAATTTGGCTTACAGCTTCATCAATGAAGTAAGAGCATTTAAACCCTAGGAGGCTACAGAAGAAAAATGCAAATACTAGTAACTAGTGCCTCATTGTGTTATTGCAATTCCACCAGACTCTGCTCATTGTTTACATTGACCTTGAATGAGCTTTGCTTTTGCTTTCAGTGGTTTAATATTTGATTTAATTTCAACATAAATTATCTAAAAGAATATTCTGCAAAAATGTAAAAGCAATGTTTGTTCTTCTGATTATATTTTTCTGACTGAAGATTACAAAAGTAGAGGAGACAAAGAGAGATATATGCTTTAATTCTAATAATAAAACTTATTTTTTTTACCAGAATCTTTCAGGTAAACACATAGCTAAAGAAAAAAATAAGACCTAGCCATGTGACCTTGGGCAAGTTACTTAACCCCAATTGCCCTCCAAAAAAAAAAAAAAGAAAAAAATAAGCCACCACACACCCATTCTAGACTTATACTCTTCCCCTTCCTCTTCCTCTCTCATCTCTCCCCAAATGATTTGTTCCAATGATTATATTAGTTTAAAAATTAAAATTCTAGGATTCTGCTTACTGTGTGTACTACTTATGTGTACAGTCAGTTTGTAGCTGGATATATACTATCTAAGTGTTAATCCAAGTCATTTAGAAGTGAATCAGTACTGTTCACCCTGTCATTCCCAGCCAATATAACAACAAAAGCAAATCAACATAACTATTCCCAGAGAGTTGGAAGTGTCCAGCATGAGAGTCAATTTCCAGCCTTCAAAAGAATGAATCAAATCTACTTGAAATAACCCAATTTGAAATCCTGTCAAATATACATTGTACAACTAGCCTTTATATTCAAAAGAGGAACTACTAATGGTTCTGCCATACACCTGGGCAATTGTAGCTGTAAAGACTGTTACATGACTAGTTCTTTCTACAGGCTTTCTTATATCCATCGAGGATTTGCACCTGGGCCTGCTATTTGTGGCACTGCCTTTTTTTTGAACCTGTTTTGCTGGGGAGAGAATTCCATAAAAAAAAAAAAATCAAACCAACAAATGTTCCTTGGCTATCAAAAATTCAGTCAAAGGGGTGGCTAGGTGGCGCAGTGAATAGAGCGCCGGCCCTGGAGTCAGAAGGACCTGAGTTCGGAGCCGGCCTCCGACACTTAATCCACACAAACAAAAACCTAGCCGTGTAACCTTGGGCAAGTTACTTAACCCCAATTGCCCTAAAGGGGTGGCTAGGTGGCACAGTGAGTAAGAGCGCCAGCCTCAGAGTTGGGATGACCTGAAATCAAATCCGGCCTCAGAAAATGAGCACCCACACACAAATAATGACTAGCCGTGTAACCTTGAGCAAGTTACTTAACCCCAGTTGCTTAAAAAAAAAAAAGAAAAAAAATTCAGTCAAAATGTCTTGGTGGCTGTTATTCAACTCCCTTAATTCAGACATCCAGATGGTTTGATAAGGAGTTGGAGAAGGCATGTAATAGCAGTTAGCATCACAAGACCCACCATCACCTGGACACTTGGGGATTCTCTGTATTAGCACAGGTATCCCAATGAAACTTGTAGCTCCATCAGTGGTAGTATTGCCCCCACATCTCATCCCACCCCAGTAATCAAGGTTATGACAAATGTTCCCTCAATGCATATGTGTGTGTATGTATAATACCTTCCTCTGCAAGGAAGGAGAGTGTTTAGATAGTGCCACATACCATAGTTTGATGAATTATTTTTCTTAAAATAGCTCATACTATTTCATAGGCTAATTTGTATATAAGCCAAATGGTTGGGGTGGGGAGAGAGACAAATAATATAGTTGGCTAAGAAACACACATTTAGATGTTTCCAGTTTAAATTCAAAATACCCCTAATGCCTTGACTCAAAAAGTGACATTCTTACCACAGTATACCAGAATGGCCTCACTACCCTTCTTTTGTTTTGTTTTACAAACAATGTATAATTATACTACAGCATTCAAATTGAAGTTATTGGAGGATATGAAGTACATTATATATATATATATATACATAATATATATAATGTACTTCACATTATATGTATATTATATATATGTATAGCTTTTTTTTTGGAGGGGGGAAGGCAGGACAACTGGTGTTAAGCGACTTGCCCAAGGTCACACGGCTAGTAAGTGTTAAGTGTCTGAGAT
This sequence comes from Gymnobelideus leadbeateri, assembly GCA_011680675.1. Lineage (NCBI taxonomy): Eukaryota > Metazoa > Chordata > Mammalia > Diprotodontia > Petauridae > Gymnobelideus > Gymnobelideus leadbeateri. Next base: position 492,269 of record WOXC01009968.1, on the reverse strand, counting down.
CAGATTTGAACTCAGGAACTCCTGACTCCAGGGCCAGTGCTTTATTCACTGTGCCACCTAGCCACCCCTGAAATACATTATTAAATAATATTTATTTCAAATGTTGAAAGTGATGTTTCATGGTTTGAAATATTTTTTTTAATTTGCTTTGAATCTTCAAAATACTTCCAATTCAGATGTTTCTCCTTTAATCATTCTATTGGTTGATTTGATTTTTTCCCCAAGTATTTCACCAGAAAAATTTAAATCATTTTATAATATCAGTCATTCAGGAAAATACAACTTTGTTTATAACAAAACACAAATTTTGAGAATAGCATACCCTCAAAAATATATGAAATGATGAACCTTACTTCAAGTAAAGGAACAAACTACCTTTTTACCAGGTAACAAAATTGGCAGATTTACCCAATGGATCTGAGGAATTTACTTTAATAGACTAGTTCTAAAAGAAATCAGGCTATTGTTAAGTAACTATTGTAATAATAATAACTCACATATTTATAGAGCTTAAAGATTTACAAATAACTTTCACAACCCTGTGAAGGAGGTTCTTAATTAGTACTGGAACCAATTGAATGAGATGGGTTTGAAGGTAACATAGTACAAAGATTATAGCTTGTTGAAATGAAAAAATTAGGGTTCACTCATTTATGTGACTTTCCCACATTCATACATAGCAAATTATATGTTGTAGTTGCATCTAGCAAGGATTCTCAGTTTCCTCACCTGTAAAATGGATGAAATTATAACACCTAGTTCACAGGGCTGTTGTGAGGATCAAATGAGATAATATATGTAGGTACATTAATACACCATTGGTAGAACTGTGAAATGACCAAGCTATTCTAGAAAGCAATCTGGAATTATTTCCAGAAAGCTATTAGACTGCATGTATCCTTAAACCCAACAGTACTACTACTAGGTCTACACCCCAAGGAAGTAGAAGAAAGAGGAAAAGGACCTATACGTACAAAAATATTTGTATCGGTTCTTTTTGTGCTGGAAAAGAATTGGACGCTGAAAGGGGGAATCAATGGAAAATGCCTGAACGAGTAACGATACACATGTGTGACTGAATACTTTAGGGCTGTAAGAAATGATGAAGAGGATGGTTTTAGAAAAACCTAGGAAGACTTCAGAAATGAACTGATCCAGAGAGAAGGGAGAAGAACCAGAAGAACAATTTATAAAATAATAAAAATATTGTAAAGAAAACAAGTTTGAAAGACTTAGAAATTCTATCAGCACAATGACCAACCACAACTCCAGAGGGCTTATGATGAAATATGGTACCTATCTTCATAAATAAATCAATTTCTAATTGGGTCTGTTACATGGTAAGATACTGATAATCCTGTTTCCTTAGAAAATGAGGAAAAGTTGGGTCATTTAGGACCACATATCATTCCACTCTATGAATATACAGATGGACAATGAACTAGATCCATAATTGAACTGGGAAATAGAATAGATTGGATTCCATGAGGGAAATTGCATAGCATTTTTAATGATCTCAATCTGATAGCCAATACAAAAACCCTATATGCATACACACACACACACACACACACACACACACACACACACACACACACACACACACACACACACACACACATTTACAATAGTACTATATCGGGCGGCTAGGTGGCGCAGTGAATAGAGCGCCGGCCCTGGAATCAGAAGGACCTGAGTTCGGAGCCGGCCTCCGACACTTAACCCACACAAACAAAAACCTAGCCATGTAACCTTGGGCAAGTTACTTAACCCCAATTGCCCTAAAGGGGCGGCTAGGTGGCGCAGTGAGTAAGAGCGCCGGCCTCGGGGTTGGGAGGACCCGAGATCAGATCCGGCCTCAGAAAATGAGCACCCACGCATAAATAATGACTAGCCGTGTAACCTTGAGCAAGTTACTTAACCCCAATTGCTTTAAAAAAAAAATAGTACTATATCATTGAGAATCATAGAATACCACAATCTGTGAAAAATCAAAATTGTGTGTGACCCAAAGGGTGGAAGAGACACATTATAAGATTAAGTGGAGACTAGTCCCTACTATGACTTGCATGTATTATTAAAAGTAACTATTATTTATACAAAACTTAAGACTTAAAAAGTATTTTGCATACATATATAATGTCTCATCCTCGCAACAATCCTGGGATTTAGGTGCTTTTATTATCCCCATTTTAAGATAGGAAAACCAAAGCAGACAGAAGTTGATACTTGTCCAAGGTTACATAAGTAGTTAGTCCCTGAGGCCAAATTTTAACAGAGGTCTTTCTGACTCCAGATTCAATGCTCTAGCCACTGCACCACCTAGCTAGTAAGATATGAAAGCTATCACCTAAGAAATGTAGGTTGGTCATATAGCAAGAGTGAAGATAATAGATGGGCAGCCTAAGTGTTAGACCTGCCTGTAGGATGCTAAAAGAACTAGAAGGAAAAAAGAAAAGATCTCCAGATTGTTGGCTAGATCCTCTATGGAGCATTTAGGAGAGGGAGTATATGGACAAGAATCACATAGCATGAGAAAGGGTGGCTGGGTTGCAATCTGTGTCATTTAAGTAGACAACAGATCACAACATATCATTCATTTCCTTATCAGTGACAACCAGAGATAACTAGGGTAGAGCAAGTCGGGGCTTTGTTCCAGGATAATTTAAAGAGTGCTGAATGCATCTTCCTGGGGGTGCTTTCTCCTTTGGCCCCTCAGACTGCTATTTGCTTCCACTGATGCCCTTGCTCCCCTGATCCACTCTACCTCAGCAGTGACAAGCATCATGCTTCCTCCCTTAACCGCTATACTTTCAGCAGCATAGAAACCTATTTCCTTTTCTTCAAGCTGGAGGCTCTTAAAGTGTATAGAACCCTGGGATCCTTGAGACCCATTTAGGGGAGTACATGAGGCCCAAACTATTTTCATAATAATAGTACTGGTACATTTTTTACCTATGAAAATGTCTCTCTTTTCCAACTATATATCTGAGAGATTGATTTTCTTCATATACTTCAACAATATATCTCGACAGAGTAAATGCAGAAGCAGCTATGAGAATCCATCTGTCCTCTATTAAGCCAGACAGTAAAGAGATTTGCAATAATATATAAAATAATGCTGTTTTTATTGATATTATTTTGTTTAGGAAAATAGAGTTATTTTTCATAAAAATATGTTATGGTAACATGTAATGAATTTATTATTGCTATTTTAAGTGAATTAATAAACACATTTTAGTTATCAGTTTTAATTTCTAATATAGTAAATACTGATAGATATAACCCAGAGAACAAAAGCTCTTTGCAGTCCTCAATAACCTGTAAGCTTTTTTCTTTTCATTTATTTTCAACTTAAATATAAAAAGACAAGAGATTTCCATGTACACAATACAACATAAAAAGAAAATTCAATATAAAATCACTAATTTTCATTTCATACTGGTTACTTAAAAAAAAACTACGTAACAAATACTAAACATTGTTTTCAAAGCTTTTCTGTGCTTGCTTCTAATTTTTTTTGTTCTCTGCTGTGCATTTTTAATTTTTTTCTCTCTCCTTCCCCACCCTGCCCTAGAGAAGGCTATCATTAGACACAAATGTGTATGTGTGTGTGTATGTGTAGAACCTTACTATACATACTTCTATTTATCAGTTCTTTCTCTGGATGTAGATAGCATCTTCCTTCACAAACCCTTTGTAGTTGACTTGAGTATTTATAATACTTAAAATGAAACGTCTATGATTGTTAAAGGGTCCTGAGACTAAAAAATTCACGAACTGATGCTCTAGGCCCATACCCCCAAATGGAGGGGGCTTCCTCCATTTCCCCCACTCCATGTCTGGCCTTGTGAAAATGTTGCTAGTTTACATCTCTGATGATAACAGAAGGTATCTCAGCATATTTGGCTTTGCCTCTCTCACAAGGTCACCATTAAATAATTTAGTTTAGACAAATCTCAGCTAAGCAAGCTTTTTGGAAAACTCCAAGGAGGAGATGATTCCATAAAAAAAGAGCCCATGCACACTGACAGAATGATGTTTCCTAAATCATTTCTTTGCAGTGTGCAAAGTAACACACACAAAAATAAAGTTACATGCCTCCTAGAACCAAGGTTATTGGGAGCTAAAATTTGCAAGGTACTCCACAGAAGCATTTACCATATGCCAAAATACTGAATAAAAAAGCCACATTTGTCCACCTACCACTTTAAAAAGAAGTTAATAGTTTTTATTTAATTAACTTTATTTAATTAGATTTTTTGGCAACATGTAGACATAGTTCTAATCTAACGGTCAAGGAAAAAATCCCAATATTGTTTATGGATCATTCTATTTTTAAACTGGAAATAACCTCCCTATACTTCAGTTCACTCTGGACCTTTTCTGGCTACTGCAACAAAATGTGGAGAATTATCTCTAATTCCCTCCATGTCTCAAAGAGACATTTTGAGTATAAATGGGATGGTATTTACAAAATGCTTGTAATTCTTTTTTCAGAGAACAGCACAAGAATCTAGCATCCCAGGTCAATAAGACAAATACTTTATGATAGCAAATTAGCCCAGGCTTACTCTAATAGGTTTATATCTCTCAACCTTTCTGTAGCATTTGACATTGCTGACCAATATCTTCCTGGATACTTTCTCTGCTGTAGCTTCCTGTGACATTTGTCTATTGTATTTCTCTTCCTAATTGTCTGACCATTCCTTCTCAGTCTCCTTTGCAATTTCACTATCCATATCACATCCCCTAATTGTGGGTATAACTCTGTCCTAAACCCTCACCTCTTCTCTCTGTACAGTCTATCACCTAGTGACCTCTTCAGCTCCCATGGGTTTAATTATCATCTCCCTGCAAATGACTTCTAAATCTAAATAACCAATTCTAGTCTCTCTTTTTAGCTCCAGTCCTGTATGACAAACTGTATATTGTATATCTCAAACCTGATGTCCTATAGACATCTTAATATCAACATGTCCAAAATTATCTCCCCCTGCCTCCTGCCAAACCCACCTCCCTTCAAAACTTACCTAATTTTGCCAAGGGTATGACCATCTTTTCATCCACCCAAGTTCACAATCTCCATAGTATTCATGACTCAATCTCCCTCACCCTATATATCCAATCAGTTGTCCAATCTTGTTTCTCCCTCTATGAAATCTTTTGCATCCATCCTTTCTCTCAACTCATACAGCCACTACCCAAGCTCAAGCCCTCATCACCTCTCACTTGCCACAGACCCCACCAGCTTCTAGTGGCTTCTTCTCTAAGACTACCTCACATGTATTTTGTATATATTTTGTATGGACCGATTTATGTATATATTGTCTATGTCAGTAGAATGTAAGCACCTTGAGGGCAGAGACTGTTTTTGTTTTCTCTTCAGCAGTTAACACAGTGTCTAGGACATAGTAAATGAATCAACAAGTCAGTTGACAAGTATTTATTAAGCACTTAATATGTGCCATGCATTCTGCTTATCACTGGGTATAAGAAGATAGGGAAAATCAGTCCCCTATCCTCAAAGAGTTTGAATTCTCAAATCAACATGTTGACAGGGATTTATTAAGTACCTGCTATATGTCAGATGTTATGCTAAGCACTGGAGATACAAGAAAAGGCAAATACAATCCCCACTCTCAAGGAGGGAGGGAGAATGAAGGAGAAAATGAGGGAGAAAACATGCAAATGACTATGTGCAAACAAGACATAGGAAAAATTGGAGATAACCAACAGAGAAAAGGCACTAGGATTAAGGGAAATCAGGAAAGACTACTTAAAGATAGAATTTTAACTGGGATTTGAAGGACAACAGGGAAGCCTGGAGATGGAGATGAGGAGGGAGAGAATTCTAGGCATGGGAGACAGCCAGTAAAAATGTCCAGAATTGGAATGTCTTTTTGAGAAATAGCAGGGAGTACAACGTCACTGGACTGCAGAGAACATGGAGAGGAATATGATGTAAGAATACTAGAAAGTTAGGAATGGGCCAGATTATGAAAGACTTTAATAGCCAAAGGATTTTATATCTGATATTGGAGGAAATCTGAACCACTGGAGTCTACTGAATTAGGACAGTGACATGGGCAGACCTATATTTTGGTAAAATCATTTTGACAGCTGAGTGGAAAATGGACTAGAAGTGGGGAAAGAATTGAGTCAGGGAGACCAACCCAGAAAGAAAGCTATTGCAGTAATCCAATCATGAGATTATAGGGCAGTGTCACATTCTGATGCGAAGCAATTAATAAAAGCTTGTTGATTGATTTGACTAGTCTCCCAGATTCAATTCTCTATGCTCACACCAATCCATCCTCCACAGAATTGCTCAAGTGATTTCCCTAATACACATGTCACTCCCCCTATTCAATAAACTCCAATGGCTCCCTCTTGCCCTTGGATCAAATATAAATTTCTCCATTTTGCTTTTACAGCCCTTCTTAATCCAGTGTCAATCTACCTTTCCAACTTTGTTACATATAACTTTCCTTCTTATACTCTAAAGTTCAGTCAAACTGTATTTTTGCAATTTCTCACATGATACACCATTTCTCAACTCTGTGACTTTGCCCTGGCTGCTGCCCATTGTTGGAACACACTATCACTTTACCTTCACCTCATAACATTCTTTATTCCCTTCAAAACTCTACTCAAATTCTATCTTCTTAATCAGAGTTTCTTAACCTTTTTCATCACTGGCAGTCTGGTGAAATATATGGACCCCTTCTTAGAATAATGTGCATTGCCTACATTCATACTGAAAGGAAATGCCAGATTTCAGTTAAATATTAGTAAAAATAAATGTGATTCTACTCCATCCATGATCACAGACTCCACTGAAATGTATACACAAAATCCTTAAAAAACTGTTCTAAACAAATCTTTTCCTGATGCCCTTCTACCTAAGATCACAGTACACACACACACACACACACACACACACACACACACATTTATGCTTGTATGTGCTTATTTATGCCTATGCTCTTCCCCTCTAGCCCCAATATACCATAAGATGCTTCAAGTTGAAGACTATTTCATTTTTGTATTTGTATCTCTAGCCCCTAGAACACTGCCTGGTACAATAATGGGCTCTTGAAAAATACTAGTTGATTGATTGATTGATTGATTAAGAACTGGGACTAAATCAGTCAAAATCAAAGAGAAAAATCAGGCCATGAAACCAGCAAGAATTTTAATCAATAAATTACAATATTTTTTCCCTATTCAAAATTCATTTCACATTAACCTTAATTGAACTATGTCTGTGACATTCATAAATTTGGAAAAAGCAAAGGGCATTTTTACAGGCTGGTAAACATTTCTGTACTTCATAGATTTTAAACTCTTTGTGAGGCCAAGATTGTTGTTTATTTTGGTTTACACAACTCTTCTCTTAGGAATAGCTTTAAATTGATGGATTCATAACAAATCTATACCATTTAGTAGCATTTCCAATAGTTAGAATTTAATAAGTCATTACCAGGGCACATCAGAGCCTCGTGAAAGTGTCATGGTTGCCTGCCCTAAGATCCTAAGATGAAATGCCTAAGATCCACAGATGAAACAGTTTTTCAAATTTTGCACCTCTGACACTGAGTTGTTGCTGTTACAAGACACATTCTTTTCCTCCTTGCCTGTTTGTCCTTCTGGAAAATGTTTGTTTCTGATTTTTTTAATTACATATTTCAAATTGAAGCCTTTAAAAATATCATGGTCATAGCTCAAATATTTTATATGCCCCATTGAACCTTCCTTTGTAACAAAGGAAAAGAGCTTTTCATGACTAGTCACAAAACTAACCAAGTCCAATAACACTTGCTTAATTGCAAGCCTATAGCCCTGTTTCTATTACATCCTCCAGCCTCCAGAGCAAAGATTATGCACTGCAATTAATCTTTAATTTGACTGCTTTTTAGTATTGTTTACACTTACATTACAGTGGTCATTGTATACACAATGGTTCTGATTTTTTTAATTTTTCAACTCTTCAAGATTCTCTAAATTCCTCACATTCATTATTTCTTATGGTGTCATCATATCCTATCACATTTATGTACTATAACTTATTTAACCATCTCAAAATAAGTATTGTTTCCAGCTTTTTTTGCTAGGATAAGGAGTGTTGCTATGAATATTTTGGAATATATAGGATGTTTTCTTCTGTCACTGACCTCCTTAGGTATATGCCCAATAATGTAATCAATCAGTAGGTCAAAGACTCTCAGAAGGCTAATAAATGACTTTTCTAGCACAGTTCCAATTGTTTTCCAGAATGGTGGAGTCAATTTGCAATTCTTCCAACTGTGTATTAACATGACTGTTTCCATAGCTCTTCTAACAATGTCTATTTCCACCTTTAATAATTTTTGCCAGTTTGTTTGGATTACTTTTTTTCATTGTTTTCCAATTCTATGTGAAAACAATTTTAAACATTTTTTTAAAGTTTGAGTTCCAAGTTCTTTCCTTCCATCCAATCCCAGGCAGCAAACAATTTTATATAGATTATATATGTTCAGCCATGCAAAACATATTTCCATATTAGTCGTGTTGTAAAAGAAAAACAGACCAAAAAACCCCACAAAAAATAAAGTAAAAATAGTATGCTTCAATCTATATTCTTACTCCATCCGTTCTTTCTCTTGAGTTGGATGGCATTTTTCATCCTAAGGCCTTCAGAATTATCTTAGATCTTTGTATTGTTGAGAATATGGAGTCAGGAGGACCTGAGTTCAAATCCATCCTCAGACACAACACAAAACTAGCCGAGTGACCTTGGGCAAGTCGCTTAACCCCAATTGCCCTACCTTCCACCCCTCCAAAAAAATGAGAATAGCTAAGTTATTCAGTTAATAACCATACAATATTGCTGTTACTATGTATAATGTTCTCCTGGTTCTGCTCACTTCACTTTGCATCAGTTCATGTAAGTCCTTCCAGGTTTTTCTAAAAGCATCCTACTCATCATTTCTTATGACACCCTAGTATTCCTTCACAATCATATACCATAACTTGTTCAGTAATTCCCCAATTGATGGGTATCCTTTCAGTTTCCAATTCTTTGCTACCACAAAAATTGCTGCTGGAAATATTTTTTGCATTTATAAGTCCTTTTAAAAAAATCTCTCTGGGATATAGACCTAGTAATGTAATTACTAGGTCAAAGAGTCCACACAGTTTTACAATCCTTTGGGCATACTTTGGATTACATTTTTTTCAGTTTTTTTAAACATTTTTATTTAAAGTTTTGAGTTCCAAATTCTATTCCTACTTTCCTTTCTCTCCTCCCCCCTCCCTGAGATGGTAAGCAATCAGATATAGGCTACACATGTGCAATTATATAAAACATTTTCATATTAGTCACTTTGTACAAGAAGACTCAAAAGAAAAAAATGAAAGTGAAAAATAGCATGCTTCAAGTCTGTATTCAGTCAATATTAGTTCTTTTTCTAGAGGTGGATAGTGTGCTTCAGCATTAGTCTTTTGAAATTGTCTTGGATGGCAGCTAGGTAGTAAATGAATAGAGCACCAGCCCTAGAGTCAGGAGAACCTGAGTTCAAATCTAGCCTTAGACACTTGACACATACTAGCTGAGTGACCTTGGGCAAGTCATTTAACTCCAATTGCCTTGCCTTCCCCCTCCAAGAAAAAAAAAATAAGATTGTCTCGGAACATTGTATTGCTGAGAATAGTCAAATTATTCACAGTTCTTTGTTGAACAATATCGCATTTACTGTGTACAATGTTCCCCTGGTTCTGTTCACTTCACTATGCATCAGTTCATGTCTTTCCAGGTTTTTCTTAAATCATCTTACTTACCATTTCTTATAGCACAATAATATTCCATTACAATCATATACCCCAGCTTGTTTAGCCATTCCCCAACTTACAGGATTCCTTTTAATTTCCAATTCTTAGATACCACAGAAAGGTCTGCTACAAATATTTTTGTACAAGTAGGTCTTTTTACTTTTCTTTGAATGTCTTTGGGATATAGATCTACCAATGGTATTAATGAATCAAAGGATATGCACAGTTTTATAGCCCTTTGGGCACATGGTTCCAAATTGCTCTCTAGAATGGTTGGATCAGTTCACAACTCCACCAATAGTGCATTAGTGCACTAGTTTTCCCACATCCCCTTCCTCATCTAATATTTTCCTATTTTGTCATGTTAGTCACTCTGATAGGTGTGAGGTGGTATCTCAGAGTTGTGTTAATTTGCATTTCTGTGATGAATAGTAATTTAGAGCATTTTTCCATATGACTATAGATAGCTTGGATTTCTTTAAAAACTGTTCATATCCTTTGACCATTTAATCAGTTGAAGAATGATATCTATTTTATAAGTTTGACTCAGTTATTCATATATTAGGGAAATGAGGCCTTTATCAGAGATACTTATTGCAAAAAAATATTCTCCCAGTTTTCTGCTTTCCTTATAATTTTTGTTGCATTGATTTTGTTTGTGCAAAAACTTTTTAATTTTATATAATCAAAATTATCTATTTTACACTTTATAATACTCTCTATACCTTCATTGATTCCAAATTCTTCTCTTAATCTGACAGATAAATCTGCTCTCTTAACTTGCTTATGGTATCACCCTTTAAGCGTAGATCATGTGCCCATTTTGACCTTATCTCAATATACAATGTGAGATGCTGGTCTATACCTAGTTTCTTTCATACTATTTTCCAGTTTTCCCAGCAGCTTTTTGTCAGATAATGAGTTTCTGTTCCAAAAGTTTGGATCTTTGGGTCTATCATATACTAGATTACTATGGTCACTAATTATAATGTAATTTGTACCTAATCTATTCCACTGATCCACCACTCTATTTCTTAGCCAGTACCAGCTTGTTTCAATAATTACCACTTTATAATACAGTTTGAGATCTGGTATGGCTAGACCATGCATTTTAAAAATTGTTTTCTCTGATATTCTTGGGCTTTTGTTCTTCCAGATGAATTTTGTTATCATTTTTTCTATCTCTATAAAATAATTTTTTGATAGTTTGGTATGGCTTGATTAATTTATATAGAATTGTAATTTTTATTATATTATCTCAACCTACCCATGAGCAATTATATTTTTCCAATTGTTTAGATCTGACTTTATTTGTGTGAAAAAGTGTTTTATAGTTGTATTCATATAGTTCCTGGGTTTGTCTTGGCAGACAGACTCCCAAGTATTTTATATTGTCTACAGTTATTTTAAATGGAATTTCTCTTTCTATATCCTGCTGCTGGACTTTGTTGGTAACATATAGAAATGCTGATGATTTATATGGATTTATTTTGTATCCTGCAACTTTTCTAAAGTTGTTAACAACTTCAAGTAGTTTTTTAATTGATTCTCTAGAATTTTCTAAATGTACCATCATATCATCTGCAAAGAGTAATAGTTTTATTTCCTCACTACCTATTCTAATTCCTTTAATTTCTTTTTCTTCTCTTATTGCTATAGCTAGCATTTCTAGTACAATATTAAATAATAGAGGTGATAACAGGAATATTTTCTTCCCCCCTGATTTTATTGGGAAGGTTTCTAGCTTATCCCCATTATAGATAATGCTTGCTGATGATTTTAGATAAATACTGCTTATCATTTTAAGGTAAGCTCCATTTAGTCCTATGCTCTCTAGTGTTTTTGATAGGAATGGGTGCTATATTTTGTCAAAAACTTTTTCTGCATCTATTGAGATACTCATATGATTTCTGTTGGTTTTGTTATTGATATGGTCAATTATGCTGAGAGTTTTTCTAATATTGAACAAGCCCTGCATTCATGGTATAAATCCCACCTGGTCATAGTGTATGATCCTTGTGATATATTGCTGTAATTTCTTTGCTAGTATTTTATTTAAAATTTTTGCATTAATATTCATTAGGGAAATTGGTCTATAATTTTCTTTCTCTGTTTTGGCTCTTCCTACTTTGGATATCAGCACCATATTTGTGTCATAAAAGGAATTTGTTTGGACTCTACCTATTTTTCCAAATAGTTTGTATAGTATTGGGTGCTTTTTAAATGTCTGATAGAATTCACTTCTGAATCCATCTGGTCCTGGGAATATTTTCCTAGGAAGTTCATTGATAGCTTGTTCAATTCCTTTTTCTAAGAATGGGTTTTTTGGGGTAGCTAGGTGGCGCAGTGAGTAGAGTGTCAGCCCTGGAGTCAGAAGGACCTGAGTTCAGTTCCAACCTCAGACACAATGCACACACAAACAAAAAAAACCAAGCCGTGTGACCTTGAGCAAGTTACTTAACCCCAATTGCCCTCCAAAAAAAAAAAAAAGAGTGGGTTTTTAAAGTGTTTTATTTCTTCTGCTAATCTGGGTAATTTTTAAAAAATATTCACCCATTTCATTTAGATCATCAAGTTTATTGGCATATAATTGGGCAAAATAGCTCCTAACAATTGTCTTAATTACCTCTTCATTGGTGGTGAGTTCGCCACTTTTATTTTTTGTTGGATTACATTTTTAAAACATAAATTTGAGATTGAGAGTACTAGAAAGATATATTATCATATTATTTCTTGTTAGGTACTGCCCTGTGCTTGAAAGAAAATTAATTCATCTTTGAGGGACAAACATCAAAAATGTCACATAAGTGGGGGCAGCTAGGTGGCACAGTGAGTAGAGCACTGGCCCTGGAGTCAGAAGGACCTGAGTTCAGATCCAGCCTCAGACACTTAACACACACAAACAAAAACCTAGCCGTGTGACCTTGGGCAAGTTACTTAACACCAATTGCCCTCCAAAAGGCAAAAAAAAAAATGTCACATAAGAAGTCAATTTCCAGGAAGAATTTGAGAGAATAAGGGTTTATAAAAGTTTGAAGAATTTGAAGAATAAGAAAGGAAGGACTATTCAAATTATTCAAATATAATAGACATGCCTATTTTGCAAAATGCAAAATGCCTGATAATACGCAAGTTCTATATAAATCAAGAAATTATTATAGAATTGAATTGGATGATGCCAAAGTGTGACAGCATGGTGAAATGGGAGGAAATATGATTGAATTTTCAGAAGACCTGAATTCATATTCATTACCTTGCTACCTTGAGCTAATTAGTGTAAGCTCTTTGGGCCTCAATTTCTTCTTCATAAAATGAGGAAGTCTAAAGTCTCTTCCACATCTAAATATATGATCATATATCTAAAAAATGCTTCAGTCAGGCAGCTAGGTGGTGCAGTGAATAGAGCACCACCCCTGGAGTCAGGAGGACCTGAGTTCAAATCTGGTCTCAGACACTTAACACAAATACTAGCCATGTGACCTTAGGCAAGTCACTTAACCCCAATTGCCCTCCAAAAAAAAAAAAAAAAAGCATAGATTGAGAACTACATGTGACTTTTGGGGCGGTGAGGTGGTGCAGTGAGTAAAAGCACCAGCCCCAGAGTTGGGAGGACCCAGGATCAGTTCCGACCTCAGAAAATGAGCACCCACACATAAATAATGACTGGCCGTGTAACCTTGAGCAAATTACTTAACACCAATTGCTTTAAAAAAAAATGCTTCAATTTCAGATAAATATTGATGAATAGTGTTACTGTACAATGTTTAGAACTTAATAATCATATAAGACAATAATAATAAATGCAGCATCAATGACCATATTTCAGTTTTCAAATGTGCTAGAAGTCTTTGTGGAAACATAGGGTCATGAATTGAAGCCAGTTCTATGAAATTAGTCTACCCATCTAAAATGAGGACCTTGGATTAGATGATCCCAAAAGTAATTTCCATTTCTCATCTCCATGACTATTATGCTGTGCGGATCAAATGAAACAACAACAACATTTATATAGTGCCTATTCTGTGGCAGACACATTTTACAAATGTTATTTCATTTGATCCTCACAGCAACCCTGGGAAATAGATAATATTATTATCCTAATCTTACACTTGAGGAAACTGCAGCAAACAGAGGTTAAGTATTTTGCCCAGAAGTCACACAAGTACTAAATGTATAAGGCTAGATTTTCACTCACTCTAGGCCTTCCTCACTCTAGGCCCCGTGATCTATCCACTGTGCCACCTAGCTGAGAGTCTTTCATCTCAAATGGAGGTTGGACTGAATTTTTGGTGCACAATAAATTGTAATTAAATTTGTCACATAGTCATTTAGTTTCAAAGTCATTATGAAATCAATTGGAACAATTTCCTAGGAGTTCAGTTACCCAGGTGAATGGCTACTGATTAGAGGCAATTAAGTGGTACAGTGGACAGAGCATGGGGCCTGGAGTCAGGGAGACCCGAGTTCAAATCTAGCCTCAGACATTTACTATGGGCAAGTCACAACCTCAGTTTCTTCAACTGTACAATGATTATTATAATAATAATAATAAGTAAATTTACATATGGAAATATATAAAATTACAATAATAGCATCTACCTCCCATGGTTGTTGTGGGGATCAAATGAGATAATAACTGTAAAGCACTTAGCACAGTGTCTGGCACATAGTATGCACTATAATAGATGTTAGCTATTATTACTATTGTTATCCTATAGTATAACAGTCATAGAGATGAGAAATGGAAATTACCTTTGGGATCATTTAGTCCAAGTCCCTCATTTTAGATGGGTAGACTAATTTCATAGAACTGGCTTTAATTCATGACCCTATGTTTTCACAAAGACTTCTAGCACATTTGAAAACTGAAATATGGTCATTGATGTTACATTTATTATTATTGTCTTATATGATTATTAAGTTCTAAACATTGTACAGTAACACTTTTCATCAATATTTATCTGAACTTGAAGCATTTTCTAGATATATGGTCATAGATTTAGATGTGGAAGAGACTTTAGACTTCTTCATTTTATTGAAGAAACCAAGGCCCAGAGAGCTTAAACTAATTAGACCAAGGTAGTAAAATAAAGCCAGAATATGAATCCAGGTCTTCTGAAAATTCAATCATATGTCCTCATATTTCACCATGCTGACACCCTTTGGCATCATCCAATTCATTTCCATAATAATTTATGTAAAATAGAATAGACTTATGTAGAATTCATGTATTATTAGGCATTTTGCAAAATAAGCATGTCTATTATATTTGAATAAGCTGTGCATCTGTCTTTTACAGACATATGCAATAGCATCATGGAAGTGGTTATTTTTCTCTGATACAAACAAATATGTGTGATATGAATTAGCAGAAAAGGTTGTTGCTTTTTTGCATGTCATTAGATTGAACAGTATCTAAGATTTGTGAGTAGCTTTTCTCTTCCTTACTTTCTTCATCTTTCAAATGAGCAAGTTGGACACATAAAGTTGTCAGCTTTTTAAAATGTCAAGCCTCCACACAAATAAGTGAAACCTACAGTTTACGATAATAACTTTTAAGGCAAAGCTTTCATAAAGAAAGGTGGAAAAGAAAGAGTTTGAAAATAAAGAATAATGTAAATCAATTAATTTCTAAATTAGTCTTCTACAATGTAGCACATAGACAATACTATTGCTTTGGAAAATAGAGAAAAGAAGGCTCATTCATGTCAGCCTTCCAATTCACTTTACTCCCCAAAAGTGTTGCAAGTCAATGGAAGATACAGGTTGGTTGAACAGGAACAGAATTCCCAGGTCACAGTGTCAACTGAGGATACAGGTCATCAGAGTCCCAGCTTGTTATTCCACAAATCCCTTTTCAAAATACAATGAGAGGGAAAAAAATAAATCCTAAGGTGGTAGTAAGCCCAAGATAACCATGATACTATTTGATTTTTGCAAAATAAACATGGTATATTTCATAGATTAATTTTTTTTAAAGCAATTGGGGTTAAGTAACTTGCCCAAGGTTACATGGCCAGTTATTTTTGTGTGGGTGTTAAGTATCTGAGGCCAGAACCGATCCTGGGTCCTCCTGACTCAGGGGCTGGCACTCTTACTCACTGTGCCACCTAGCTACCCCCATAGATTAATTTTTAATAAAAATGTACTTAATTACATTTTAACTTGACACTTCTGCAATACATTTGAATATCTGAATATTCCCCAAGTTTCACAAAGTTAAGGCTAGGAACCTGGAAAGGCTAAAAATAGGCATGATTTGAGTAAAATTGGGAAAATAGAAGTTGCTATGATTTTCTTGCTCATTTTCAACTATTATGTTTCTTCTCTCCCCCCACCCCCAACTTGGGAAGTAGTAGTAATTCTAGGTTTGTTCTATTATTGGGCATCATAGTAGTTGTTAATAACCATAACAGAACTCTATGATAATAAGAAGTAATTGTTTTTCCTGTATTGACCTTAGGAGACAATGGGGCAGACTCTTATTTGAAGTAGACAGGAGGTAAGGTTGGTTTCATAAAAAGAAAAGGATGAAAAGAAAAACTCTTCTTTGAAATATTCTTGGGAAGGAGAAAAGCATATAAATGTTTTGTATCCTTTGTGCTGTTTCCGATTCTAATTATACCAAAAATTCTTCTTCTGAAAACAAAAGTTAGCCAAATATTTTCTAACTATGGTTAAATGCAATTACTCCCCTCTTCTAATGCTAATCCTTGAATTACCTTGATTGTGCACTCTATCTTGCTAGGTGTGGCACCTAGAATGTATAGAGATCCAAAAATGTGATTATAACAAAAAAGAATTTTCTCATCCTCAATTAAAGAGAAGATTGAATTCAGGGGTGACAGGTGAGAAAGAAGAGAAGCAGTTTCAAAGACAGACTTGATGACAAAGGCTGGATGGTTAGTTATATTGAATCACAAATAGATGAGATAGCCTAAAGTGGAGGAGGTAGTAAGGAGTGGGAGATTGGACTATGGGTTATTGGCCCAGAGACCCCTCCCATTCAGAGGATTAGGGAGAGAGGCTATGTAGAAACTGTAAATAAGTGAACAACTAGCAGGTGTCACCCAAAAGAAGGCACTGGAGTATAAATGACCAACTAGTGGAGAAAGCAGGTTCCTTTCAACTGTGCAGCTTGCAGCTTGATAACATCACTGGACAAGCAGATGACATCAGCATCAGTTTTTCAAGGGGAAAAAAAGCAGCAACAGTGGGAACAAAGAAAGTCCCATAGCCTTAAAAGAACGAGTTGCCCTAACAATTCATTTTCGTTGGTCTTGTGTTCCAAATGCATGTCTTCTCTCACACATGTTATCTCTCACATATGTTCCCTCTGTGTGCCTTCTCTATTAGTGTTCTTTAATCATACATTTTTCCCTATATGTGTTCATTCTCTCTCCCAACAGTGGCGTAATAACCTTGAAATTTATTTTAGCTTTTGCTTTGAACCAATGTATTCCTTGGCTGGTGTTATAAAAGAAACATGGGTAGGAGCTTACGATCTCTGGACTTAAATAAATCTGACCCAAAATATCCTTGGAACCTGGGGTAGCTCTTGGGAGACCTGAAAGTAAGAGAAGCCTGGACTATAGTAAAATGGTGACTGAAAGTCAAGTTTCCAAGTTCATTCCCAACTATGTGAATAACATCATGGGGCATTTGTGACTTTAGTCCTTTATTTCAAAATGGCAATATCAAATGTGCAAAATCAACATAAGTATGGATTCCTTTCTATTGACTTCATAGAGAGTTATGAAACAGAAATACTCCATAACGCAAAAGAACTATGCTGCAACATTACCATTCAGCCTTGGATCCCTTTCAGGGCTACCCAGTTAACTATATCCAAGAGCATCGACTGTACAGAGTGTTATTTTACATGTTTACAACAAGCCATTCTCCATCTTGTATCTCAATATCTCTAGGGGCTTGTATGAAATCAAGCCAAGAATAAAAGAAATTAGCAAGTTAAATAAATTTAGCATCTCTTTTCAGTAACTGCAGACAGTAGGCAGAGGCTTACATGAGGAAAAATGAAAGCAATGGGTCTAACTTGGGAAAGATATGGCATTGGTAAACACAGGTAGAGTGAATGTTAGTTCTTAGGAAATATTGACTATTTTCTCATAATCAAAAAGAAATTTACTTGGTCTGAAAGATTAACTTAATCCTTGGTCAAATCCATTTTTTAAAATCTTGGGTAAGAAGAACTTGAACTTTGATCTTAACTGTCACGAGGAAACAACATCATTATCTTACAAAATGACTGCAGTTTCTTCTTATCTCTATAATCTCTCCAAAATCTATCTGTATTTCCTTGTATTCTGCCTTAAGAGGTTTTATTTTCTGTTTCCATAACAAGTTTATGGGAGAACATGCCACTGACAAGGCTAGATGTAGTGCAAGAAATATTTAGGATGTAAGAACTTTGAGTTTACTTAAAGAACTACATGTAACTAGTATTCATTACAAAAAAAAAACATTCCCATCAAAATACACATGAAAAATAAAACTTTATTTTATTATGTGGATTATTTTATCAACCTAATTTATCAACAAATTACAACTCTAGTGCTTTGGAGAAAAAAGAAAAGGGGTATCCATGGACACATATACCTGTTCTCACCCAAATTCCATACTAAATGCACTTTAAAAAAAATCCAGTTATCCAAGAATTGCTTTGATGAACAATAACTTAGAACATACTATGTTCATACACTTTACACAAACATGAGAACATTTCCTGCGTTTTTGCTTCTCTTTAACATTCTATTTTATGAGAAATCAAGCTAGAAATAGAAAAAGATGCCTATAATCAAAACTTTTTGTTCTGAAACTGAGACACTAAGAGAATAGAATGGAAATATGGCAAATAGTTAAAGTTTGGAGGGAATTCCAAACATTCATAATATTTGAGTTATAATCCATTTGATTTCAATTAATCTTGATACCACTGAAATGCAGGTTTATTAAATATCTACATAAAAGCGACAAACTTGCTACTTTGAAACTTCAGTATATATGTGCTGTCTCTGCTTCCACAGTCCATCATACACAAAAATCTCTTATCTTTATGTCCTTATAAATGCTAGATTACAGCATCTACATTTAAAGGGACAGCTATATATTTACCAGGATGAAATACATTTCAAACAAACCTCAAAGCAATGACTACTTTACCATTTAGTATTTTCAAATAGTTGCCAAGAGTCTGTGAACCACCTTGGTCAAGTAACCAACTTTTATTAGCAGCTTATTAGAAGTATCAAAATAAATTAGTTTACTGGGAGAGAGGGGAGGGATAATATGCTTCTCTTTATTCTATACTTCAGGCAATAAAAAGGGGGGGCTAGTTCACAAGTGGCTTAATTATTCATTTGCTTTTGTAACATTTTAAGAATGATATACCGAGGTGACATCAGAATCTAACTTCACAGGGTTATTTATCAGCAGATAAGGTTAAAAACAATATCAAGTGAGCAAGAAAACACAAACAGGGTATGTCTCTACTAAATTTGACATACGGTTAAGAGATGTGAGGCAAATGTGCAAGCACACTTTCAAACAGTGGTAACTTTCTATCCAGACAACATGAAAAAACCATAGAGTTGTGTTCAGGTATTTGTAAACAACAGCACACACAAGTAAGCTCAACAGTCTAGCCCATTCTTATAATCATATATACAACCCTAAGAACATTTATCATAAATTATCCCATTGCTGTAGCAATGTCCGTCTTGAGAGATACTTGTAACATTGAATTAACCTAGGGTGTCTATAGGAAAGGAGCTCAGATCTCCACTACTATGGGGTTGGGGGCCAGGCACCTGCCTTCTCTGCAACTTAACTGCAGTTACGCTCCAATGATTCATTTAACATCATCTTCCTTCAACAGATTCACTTTGCCAGGCATCGGAAAACCCTGAGTGGAAAACAGAGACGTTGCCCCAACCACCAAAGATTGGTCTTGCCCATCAAGTCAGCGCCCTCAGGGAAACCCACATCAGAAGAGAGCCTAAAACCTCAACTGTGCGCACTTACCTAATAAAGAGCCAATGAAGATGACAATTTGCACGGTTGTGGTGAAATGCCGATAGGTCTGAGCCTCACTATCCTCTCCGCTTTCCAAGGTGCTGACCCCGAGGGAGCTTCGATTGGTCCAGACGGCCTCAGCGCTGGACCCATTATGTGGCCCTAAAGCTTGGGGGAAGCCTCGGTCACTGGAGTCTCGGGGGATCCAGCTCTCATTGTGCCCCATGGTGAGACTGTCTTTTCTCCTTCCTCTTTTTTCTTCCCCGACCCCCACGCCCCGGTCTCCTAACTCCAAGCCTCTGCTTCACACTCAGCTAAAGACGGTCTGGGTGCCTGGAGCCTGGGCTTTGAGGAACTAATGAATGAGTGAATGAATGAATGAACGAATGACAACTTGTGCCTGACGGGGAGGGCCTTGGCGGCGGAATCACTGTGCCCTGTGGAGGTGACTGGGCCCCTCACGTCTGCACATTGCTCAGGAGGGGCGAAACGAAGCTAGTACTGCCCCCCCCCCCATCCCGGGTCCCTTTTGGATCCCACACATGATAGTGGGAACAGTCAGAAGCTGCTCTCGACGCACTACTCTCTCCCTCCCTCTTCCCCAGTGGTCCACGGTCACCACTTATATTTGTGGGTTGTAACAGGGCTTCCCAACTTGAGAGGACGGCATTTTGTATTCAAGGAGGGCACACTCCGCCCCCGCTCCCAGCTCCTTCAGTCCCTCCCCAAACAGGCATCCCATCTAGGGGAGGGGGCCTCGCCATGTGAATGCTGGGCTCTCCACTCTTTCCTTCAGAAAAGAGAAAATATTTGGTTGTTATTTTTTCAGCCCTGAGAACTCAAGAGCTGAACAGACAGCGAAAATCCCCTAGATCTCACTGGGGGCCAAGCATCCGGAGCCTCCAAAGGGCCACTGGGACCCCAGCTCTGCCCATAGTGCCGCCGGAATCCCCTAACTCGAACTTTCCCCTCCAACGACCCTTCTTTTCTCCACTACCCCCCAAAAAAGCTATCTCCTGGGGAGCCCCCACCCCCAGATCCCCCTCTTCAGGGGACTTCGCTCCACCTTGGTGCCCACCCGAGCCGAAGGTTCTTAACCCTGCTCGGCTCCCTTACTCCATCCCCTGTCGTGGGGTTTAAGAGCCCCAGGCGTGGAGGACACTAGGGGAAGGGTGTTCCCACTCTCGGCCAGTCCTCCCGCCCCCATGCGCCGCAGCCGTGGGTCTCCTGCTGCTGCACGAGCAGCAGAGCTCCCGGGGATCCCGGGGAGGAGCTAGCGAGCGGAGCTAGGTCACGTGGAGAGGCGCGCGGGCCCCTCCCCTCCCTGTCCCTCCCTCCCAGAGCCTCGGTTTCGCAGGCGGCGGCCATCTTAGCCAAACGGACTCCTGTCACTTTCAGTAGCCCCAGAGCTGTGGGCGGGGTCGAACTCGGGCCTCCGCCTTCTCGTGGGCGTTATCTTAGAATAGTCTCCTCCTCTTGTTCGCGTGGCTGGGAGGTGGACGACCCTAGCCCCTCCCCTGACCACCTAAGACCCGTCCCCCGGGCGGTTTCGGTAGACGTGTCTTCTGCCCGGGCTGCGGACGCTGTGTCTCCGCCTCTTTCTGGCGCGAGTGTCACGACTTATCATGACCTGGGACTTCCCCTAGGGAAGGAGGGAGAAGAGAAAGCTGAGGACCATTTCGTGCCTATAGACTCGGTGGAAGGGGGAGGGTGTGTGGCTACGTGCCTGCTGGGAACATGAAAATAAAAAGAAGGGAAGGCTAAGGAAATGGCACGGAGGAAAGGAGGGGATGGCGGATGGGAGAAAAGCCCGGAGCCCCGTGAGGTCGGGGAACGGTCCCATCCCGACTCTCGCCTAAGCTCACCGGTCACTCGGCATCCTAGATGGAAATTAGTTACCTCAGAGGTCAACTAGTCCCTCCTTTAAACTGAGGGTCCCAGAGATTAATGGCCTCACAAATATAAGATTCGTTGAGGGTATGATTTGAACCTGGGTCCTCAGAGTTCAAATTCAATGTTCTTTCCACCGGACCATGCAGACTGAGGGGACTGGACTAAACTAGAGGTCAGGGGAACAAGCATTTATTGTATTTTCTATGTTCCGGGCACTGTGTTAAGTGCTTTATAAATGTCTCCTAAGATCCTCATTTTATTTCTAAGATCACTCCCAAGTAATATTTAATATTTTACATTCATTATCTCATTTGATAAAACATGGAAAGATGGAAAGAGGATTGGGGCATCAGGAAGAACGGACTAAAAAAAAATAAGTGAAACCCCTGCTTCTGTTTGTGTGTGTTTTTTTAATATTTTGACAACTGACTGTAGAGTTGGTTAGGGCTAGAATGTATGACAGATACCCCCTTGGGAGTAACTTCTAAAGGCTGACTATATTACAGAGCTATTTTTTAAAGAAGAGCCCCACTAGGGTTAATTTCAAGTTAACCCCACTGGTATCAACACCCCTTCCTTCTCCAGCTAACACATAGGAACTACCTTGCAATATTTGTGCAAAAAGGTTTAGCTCCTCTGTTAGATTTTTAATTCCTTCAGTTGAAAGGGTTCACAGGCCTAAAATTATATCTTGCATATAGTAGGTACTCAAGTAAATATTTGCTGGGTAAGTGAACCCAGTGATGCTGTTAATAATTATTCTAAGCCCATAAGCAAATTTTTCAAAGAAATCCCTTAACCCTCTATGAGTTGTGAAATAAACCAAATAGTGGCATTTATATTTATTCTTTAGGTAATAGTAAATCATTAAACTTTATAAGGGAATGACTTGGTAGACATACTTTAAGGATATCAATTTGACAATTATGTAGATAATGAACTGGAGAGGGGAGAGAATGGAGTCAGGGAGACTATCTCTGTACCTTGTGATCCATAACCCTCTCCTCTCTCCCACAACCAAACTTTTTTTTTTTTTAAGTTATCACTGATGCCTCACTTCCTGCTCACTTTTATACCACTTGTGGTCTGGATTCCCATCACCACTGGCAGAAACCATTCTAATTTTACAAACAATATCTTAATTGCTAACCCTAGTCCTCAATTCTCAATCCTCATCCTTCTTGACCACTCTGCAATATTTCACCTTATTAACCACCTCCTTTTCTTAGATACTTCCGTCTGCCCTGGATTTTCACAGCACTGCTCTCTTTACCTACTAGGCTGATGGTCCCTTCTCAGTCTTCTTTGCTAGATCTTCATCCATGTCCTGTTCCCAATGTATAAATATGCCTTAGGTCTCTGTCTTCAGCCCTCTTCTCTCTCTACATTTTATTGTAGTGGGTTCAATTCCCATGAATTTGGTTATCATGTCTAAACAGATGCCTGTTGGAGATCTATTTCTAGCCCTTATCTCCAGTGCTCCAGTCCCATATCAATAACTGCCTATAGAACACTCCCAATGGGATGTCACATATGAATTTGGAACTCAGTATGTCCAAAACAAAAAATGTTACCCTAAACTCACTCTTCTTTCAAACTTTCCTCTATTGGGGGCATTATCATCTTCCCAGACACCCAAGTTCATAAGCTTTGAGTCATCCTACCTAGATGCTTTGCTTTCCCTCATTCCCATATCCAATTAGTTTCCAAATCTTGTCTGTCCTCCCACCACAACATTTCTCATATCCATTTCCTTCTTTCCACTCATCATGGCCATCCTAATAGTTCAGACCCTCATCACCTGTTCCCTTCACCAGCCTCCTAATTGATGTGAGAAATGGTAGCATTTCTAGAATGGTGTATAATCTTCGAAGGTGAAAAATTTGAAGAACAACACTCATTCAGGTATATAGGTTTTGGAATATTTTTTCATCTCATTTGTGAGACAAAACTTTAAAACCACATTTATGTACACATATACACCTACAGAAATACAACTACTACATACATTTAATATAGACAAAGGATGATCCAAAATACAGTTAACATAATAATTTGGTCACTTGATTCCATAAGTAAAAGCATTTATTTATTTTGTCACAATTTTCATTATATCGATTGTTTACTTGTAGAGTAACTTTTTTCTTTATGTGCGTGCAAATCTCCTGTCACACACAGACATATCAGCTCTCCTTTTTCTATTATGATCGCCACCAGCTTCACATTTCACCTCCTGATTCATAAGTAGCAAAAAGGAATGAAGAAATAACCCCCCCCACAACAAATATGTAGAATCAAGCAAAACAAATTCCCTCATTGCACATACTAAAAAAAAAAAAATTATCCTATTCTACACCCCGAATCCATCATTCTTAAGAGGTGGATAGCATGCTTCATCATTAGTCCTCTGGAACCATAGAAGGTCATTTCATTGATCATAGTTCTTATAACTTTCAAATTTGTCATCATAGTGTTGTTATTGTATAATTTTTTCTCCTGGTTCTGGTAATTTCATTATCAATTTATACAGGTTTTCAAATTTGTTTTTAATAATACTGATATTATAGTATAAATTGTTCTTCTGGTT
Organism: Gymnobelideus leadbeateri; assembly: GCA_011680675.1. NCBI lineage: Eukaryota > Metazoa > Chordata > Mammalia > Diprotodontia > Petauridae > Gymnobelideus > Gymnobelideus leadbeateri. The sequence goes on along the minus strand of WOXC01009968.1, from coordinate 467,941 downwards.
CTATTCACTTCGGTCTGCATCAGTTCATATAAGTTTTTTCACTATCTCTTTGAAATCATTTATTTTTTTATTAAAGCACAATGGTTTTCCATCATATTCATATACCACAGTTTATTCAGCTATTCACTAATTAATGGGTATCTCATTCATTTCCAGTTTTTTGACGCCACTAAAAGTGCTAATATAAATATTTTTGTATGAAAACTTTTTATCTTTCTTTGATCTCTTTTTAGTATAGGTCTAGCAGTGGCATAATAGGGTCAAAGGGCATGCACTGTTTAGTAACTTTCTGTGTATAATTCCAAATTGCTTTTCAGGACAGTTGTACCTAGTCACAGATCCACCAACAATAGATCAATGTGCCTATTGTCCTACAGTCCCTCCATTTGTCATATTTTCTTCTTTTTCGTCATTGATAATCTGACATGCATGTGGTAGAATTGCTTAGAACTGCTTTAATTTGCATTTTTCTAGTTGTTAGTGTTTCAGAACATTTTTTCATAGGACTATAGATAGCCTTAGTTTCTTCTCTTGACAACTGCCTGCTCTTATTCTTAGACCATTTATCAAATGGGGAATGACTCTTATTATTATGCATTTTAATCTTTTTATATACTTTGGAAATATAATGTACCTAAATGAAAATGTTAGAACTCCTATTGATTCAGTATTATGAAACATATCTATTTCGGTTATTAAGTATTTTCCTAAATTTATATATGTATTAAGATTCTTGGCTAGAAATTATATGTAAATACTATTTTAAAAGTGTTTGCCTTTGTGTGTACACATAAATTGTGTGTCAGTAATACTTAGTACTCCTTGTAGGCCAGGTGCTATACCAGATATTAGAGGAGGATTCTTGCACTCCAGAAGCTTAAATAGAGGAAAAGCAAAGTTAGGAGACAGGCCAACAGTGCTGTACCCAGTGCATTTGCTTTCCTTATATCTGTCTAGTTATGCCAAAGTCTTGTGCTTCCCTTGTTATTAAAGAAAGAATTAACAAAAAGGCAGGTACTCTATAACTGAGATTAATGGAAGAAGAAATTAAATGGACTCTGTTGTTGTTGTTTGGTCGTTTCAATCATGTCCAGCTGTTCATGATCCTATTGAGGGGTTTTCATGGCAAAGATATTGGAGTGGCTTGCCTTCAACTCGTTTTACAGATGAGGACTGAGGCAAACAGGATTAAGTGAATTGCTTAGTGTCTCACAGCTAGTAAGTGTCTGAGGCTGGATTTGAACTCCAGAAGATGAGTCTTCCTGATTCCAACCCCAGTGCTCTATCTACTCTGCTGATTCTGTACCATTTTATGATTGATACTTTTCTGTAATTGATCCTATTCTGTATTACTACATTATTCTATTTGATTGCTCAAGTCATTCCCTTGTCTCTTTGCCTATGAGCTAAGTTTAGAAGTTTAGTTCTCCTGATAATCACTTTTTTATTCTTGCCTCGAGTAAATTTGTTAATCTTGAGGAATGCAGGTAGTTATTAGGGAGTCTGGTCTAGTATCTTTACACCACCAAGCTATGCTTCAAGGATGTCTGGTTTGTTACCCAGAGTCTGGTCCACTATCTCTAATCTTGTAGGTGGGCTCAAACAACGAACATTTCTTAGTTATAGGAGTGAAGGCAGAGGTTACTGCTAACCCCTCATTCCCAATTTCTAACCAGTTGTGTTGTTCTCAGTCTATATGCTGCCAGTCCTATAACCAATTGCATTATTTTCCTCACCATTGTCCTAACTGGGGTAACCATTTGATCCACAGGTTTGTGCCCTGCTAACAAACTGAAAAAGCCCAGAATTCTGTACCTCAGTTTATCTTTTTAAAATTCTATTGGGACAGTTTTGAATGGTTTTATTGCACCCATTCACTTCTTTGTATGCCCTGTTGCCCATATTTTAATAGCTTACAAAATGCTATCATTAGCAAGGAATAAACGGGCAGAGGAAAATAAAAAGGGAATATAAGGACCGTGAAGGTGAACAAAGGCTATTGTTCGAAGGTATAATGATTGTTTTGGGTCTATAAACCGAATAAGAAGACAAGTAATTCCTGACTCACCACCAAATTTTAGGCGGATGAATAAATGAAATGTCTTTGCTCACCTTGCTTACAGTGCCAGTCTCTAAGGGTCTTTTTAGGCAGATAGATATAGGTAACACATTTCACTTAAGCCTATTTGTGTATCCCAATTCTCTTTGGGGAATTAGGCAGCACACTGAAAGTGAACAAAATTTTTAATGAAATTTGACCATAAACTCCAACTTAGTGTTAATTCACACATAATTTAGGAAAACATTTAATAACTGAAACAGATTTTTAATATCATTGAATTCTAGGTTTGATCAAACCTCTATCCTTTAATCCAGACAGTTTTAAATATATTTAGAATTTTAATTCTTGGGACCAAGAACTAGGACCTTTGAAGATGATGTGTTAGCATCTTCCATTCATTTTCACAAAGCAGGTACTTGATGACTATTATTAATCCATAATTATTATCATCATAATGGATTATAGAGGTAGAGCTGGAAGGAACTTCACAGGCCATCTAATCCAACCCCCTCATTTTGTCATCATTTTCCTGACATTACATTTTTTACACTGATTTAGTTTATCTAAATCATAACATTCAAGCCACTGAACCTGCTTTCTCCAAGCATATGAAAAAGGAAGATGAAGGAGCAAAGGAAATTTTTAAATACCTACAGACTAATTTAAAAAGGGACTGGTTTTCATTAAGGAAGAAGCTATAATTCAAGTTATAAGTTCTTTTATATACTAAATATCAGAAAATGTATAAATACATCACAAAATGTATCAAAGTACCAACAAAATGATACTTTCTTTGCTTGTCCTATAAGGTAATTTCAGCAAAGATCTATCCATTTTGTCTTGTAAATATAGAAGGTGCTTCTGGTTTTGCTTTACCACTGTTATTAGTTAAAATCAAGGTAGACTGAGACACAAAGTTCCAAACACAACCAATTTGTTAGTAAAGCATAAATTTGCCAATAAATAGGATTCTAGCTTTCCAAGCAAAGCTAAGACCCCAAATGAGGGGGAGAGCTCTCTTTTATAGTTTTTGGGGGTACAGAAAATAGAAAATGTCATAGATGAAAGAAAATATGATTGGATGGAAATTGGAAATGAAGGCTAGCAACAATTCTCTCCTTCCATCCTCTGAATAAGAAATGTTCATTGTTCAAGTCTGGCTGTATCTGCAAGGACAGAGATAGCAAACCAGACTTATTTGGATAGCTTGGTGGTGTAAAGATAATAGACCAAACTCCCTGGTGTCCATTTGTATCCTTTGAGGGTAACATTTTCTTGACACAAGAACAGAACTATGAATTAATTAATTCAACTCTTTTAGATCATTTTGGCATATAGAACTTATCTGCTTAGTTTTATTTTCCTAATAAATAGATTTTATTGATATAATTTGTTTTTATATTACCTAGGTTTCCCTCTATATCTTTCCCATTCTCCCTTTGCAGAGAACTATTCTTTATAGCTAAGAATTTTAAAAAGAAAGAAAAAAGAAGAAAAAATCATCAAAATTGATCAATACAGTAGCAATTGATCAATGAAAATACTGACAATAATAGACAATGTTCAGTACTCATGGATCTCACTCCTACCCCCCTTTCCCTTACATCTTGCTAAGGATCAGGATGAGGTGTCTTTAAATATCACATTTGAGGCCAACTTTGTTATTTATATTTTTGCAAGATTCTTTTTCAACATATTTTGTGATACTTTTCTTTCCATTATTATAGTCATTATGTGTATTTTTTTCCTGGTCCTACTTGCTTTACTTTAAATCAACTCATGTAAGTTTTTCCATGCTCCTCTGTATTGAGCACATCTGTTGTTTCTTGAGGAATGGTAATATTTCATTAGTACATTTCATGTGCCACAATTTATGTAGCATTGATGAGCATTTACTTTGTTTCTAGTTCTTTGCTACCACAAAATAGTGCCACTACAAACATTTTGGTGCATATGGAGTATTCCTTTTTGTCAGTGACCTTCTTGAGGCATATGGTGAATTTGATTTTCAATATTTTTTTTCTTATTTGGCTAACAAAATTCAACCAAAGCTATGTGAGTTTTCTCTGCATTTCATTACCATCCATTATTGTAGACCTAAGTGTTCACTTTATTTTTCTTAGGTAAAGTAATAGGAGGACTCTCCACTCTACAGTAATAAGTACTGATTTTCTAAATGTTACACTTAAGTAATAGGTGTATCCCTATCTAAATCCAAACTGTATTGTGCTAATTATTAGGTCCACTACAGATTTCTACTATGTAACTTTGACTGAGCCCCCATAGCTACTAAGCAACTCTCTGCCTCATCTCTTGTCAATTTTCTAATGAATTCCCAACACCAGTTGTTCCCAAACTATTCCATTCTCCTCAAGACCCCACCCCATCCCCAGATTGTAGCAAATAATCTCATCTTCTAGTTTACTAAAAAAAAGGCCACTCATCATGATTCCCTAAATCCTCCTTCATGTCTCAGAATCTATCTTCACCCATCTTAGCATTCTCTCATTTATCCTTTTTCATATTTCAAAACACAATCTTTTCCTATTCCCTCCAGTTCAGAGGAAGAGGAAGAGACTTGTAGCTAAACTAATACCTCCACCTGTGCCCTTGATCCTTTCCATATCACCTAAAGACCATACTTCATTAATCATCTACTTTCTTTCTCATATCTTCACTGTCTCACTCTTTACTACCTCCCATCCCCCTGAACTCCCCTACAAGTATGCTTAGGTATTCCTATCCTTAAAACACCTATTTCGGTGATACTATATTCTTTAACTACTATCCTATATCTCTCCTGTATTTTACTCTGGAATTTCTAGGAAGAAAGTTTTGCTGTCTCTGTTTCATCTTTCTAGCTGCCTCCTCCTAATCGGTCTATTTCCTTTCCTCTTATCTCACCCTCTCTGATCCATTTTACACATTTGATGGTAGATAAATTTTCTTAATGCTCAGCGTTGATCACATGGTGACCCAGCTGAATAGCCTCCAGTTGTTACCCATTACCTACTAAATAAATGTCAAATCCCTATAATGATATTCAAAGCCTTCAAACAAGCTGACTCTGAGCCACCATTCTAGCCTTTTTATCATATACTACTTTAAAGTACTCTATCCCCTACTTTTCTCCCTGTATCTGGAAAGCCTTCTACCTATTTTACCTCACCTTCAAGACCTAGTCCAATGCTACTCAATGAAATCTTCCCTGATTTCTCTGCTAGAAGTGATCTCTGCCTTCCATGAATTTCATAGCCCTTTATTTGTACCTCTTATATGGGCTTGTCTGCATTCTACTTCATCGATTCCATTTGCATTATAGTTATTTGTTCAGACTTCTTCCCCCATTAAAGTGCTATTATGTTACCTGATGATAGTGTGTAGGTGACTATAGTTTTCAAAAGCTATATGAGCAGAGTATATGCTCTGCTAGGTACTACCAAGTGGTAAGGACATTGAGTACAAGCCCAATGATAAAAGACTACCCTAGTTAAGCTTGTAAAGGCTCATCACCAAAGGTTAACCACAAGGTAATGAATTTTTTTCAACCATAGGCATTAATGAAGGTTATCTACTACAGTTCAAAGAACTGTAATCTGCATTGTTGGAGGGAGTACCCATTCTGTTGAAGTCATAAATCCTTGAAGTATTAAAATAAGTAATTCTTATATTCCCTAGCAGACTGTAAATTATTTGAGGGGACGTATCTTATTACCTTTATATGAGAGGCAGCATGAAGCAATGAATAGCACACAGACTTGGAGTTGGAAAGACTTGAGTTTTAATCCCACCTCAGATACTAGTGGTGTGGCCGTGTTCAAAGTCACTTAACTTATTGTGATTCAGTTTCCTCATCTGTCAAATGAAAGATTGGACTTGATCATCTCTAGGATGCTGTCCAACCTTAAATTTAGGATCCTTTGATCTCCTCCCTTACTTACTCCACTATCTTGCAGCATAATAAGCACTCAAAGAATGTCAAATGAAGGAACAAATGGATATGAGACCAGACTATATATAGATGACAATAAAAGTTATAGCCGGACTATTTCTGCAGCAGATGTTAATTATTCTTTCTAAGCTGAGAGTTATTAAGTTCCTTTTTTGCAATATTTAGAATTTAGTTTTTCAAAGGTACACTGGTTATTAGCACATGAATATTACTTGAAATGATAATTGCAGAATTTTCATCAATAGCACTAAATAAAAGGCTTCTCCTGTGCTGATGCATGAGTAGAACTCAAAGAAGACTAACATTACAGAAATAAATTGGATACTTTCCTATATTTATGTATCATTCCTGTAATACTGACTTATTTTAGTGTACCAACAAGCCTTTTTAAGTGATTATTCTAAACCAAGAAATTAAATTCTTAAATAACAAGTTGATTGACAAAAATGTTGATTAAAAATTCTTTTAAAAATATTTGGAGATATATAGCTTTAGAACAAATGTAATTAATTTATTCATTCAACCCAATTTATTCATTCAGCCCGATTTACTCATTCAACAAAAAACTGGATATTAAAATGGAGACCCAGAAAATACTCAACAGCCTGGAATACCAGACTAAAGCTAACAAGTTGAAATTTAATGTGATGGGGCAGCTAGGTGGCACAGTGAATAGAGCACCAGCCCTGGAGTCAGGAGGATCTGAGTTCAAATCTGACCTCAGACACTTAATACAAAAACTAGCCTGTGACCTTGGGCAAGTCACTTAACCCCAATTGCCCTCTTTAAAAAAAAGCAAAAAATAAAAAAAAGAAAGAAATTTAATGTGACAAATACACTTGGTTTAAAAAAATCAACTGTACAAGTACAGGATGGCAGGGATGGGATTAGGAAGCAGTTCATGAGAAAAAAGAAACCTAGAGAGGTGGGTGGGCTATAAAATCAATGAATCAACATATTGAACAGAAGTCTACCCAAATGACTGTTTTCTTTTTTTTGTTTGATTTTCTTTTTTTCAAAGTGTCATAGGGAAGAGAGATTCAATTTGCTCTGTTAGCTCAAAAAGATAGAAGGAGAATCCATGGTTAAAAGGTACAAGGTGGCAAATTTTGGCACAACTAAAAGAAAAACTTCCTAACAATAAGAGCATTGGAACATTCTGCCTGGGGGCTGGGGTTGGTAAAGTGGAGGAAATGAGTTCCCTGGAGGTATATAATAAGCTGAAGGACTACTTGTTGGGAATATTGTAGATGGGTTGATGGTTCAGGTAAAGGTTGGGCTAATTTCTGAGATCTTATCTAACTCTAAGTTTCTTGATCTGTGAAATGCTTGTTAAATTTCCTTTATCTGATCAAATATTTAACTTTTTCCTCTCTGTGCTTCACTACCTCTAAACCTACTTTAACCTCCAATTCCTCATCTTTCAGTATTATCCCAAGGTATAAGCCCTACTGTGGCTACACTATCTTCTCTTTCCAATATTAATCCCTTGTTGAATTCATTCAACTTTATGCTGGTTATTTCTCTCAAATCCTCTGCTCCCTTTACCTATCACTGATCACACATTGCCAAACCCCATCCCTGAATTGCTGCTGAGGACTTTGCCTCTACTTCACAGGAAAAAAAGAGGCTATTTAATAAGAACTCTTTTTCTACCCTTCTTCTCATCAAACAACCATTTAAAGTTCTTCCCCACTATATCTTTCACTGCAGTCTCTGAAAAGTGGCCCTTCTGCTTGTCAAGGTTAACCACTCTTACATGTACCCTTTATTCCATCCCTTTCATCTCCAAGAAACTGCTTCCATTGCTGTGCTGAAAGGAGCAAGACAAGAGACCCCCAAGAGTAAAGTTTGGAAGTGGATTTTATTTTCCCCAGGACTGTTCAGGGTCAGGCCCAAATCTGACAGTGTCTGCACTGACGATGTGTCAGCTTTTAAGGGGATATCACTCAACCAATGGTTAGGTATTACGCAAGCAGAAACTTGCAGAGGCCAAGAACAGTGATTGGTCAGTATACACCTCAAAATTCCCACTGGCACCAAGTCTCCCTGACCTGGAATTCTGTCCACCTCTGTGGAGGTTAGCTGACTTGGTAAAGGCACACATCCATTGGAGTAGGGTGGAATTGACCTGGCAGTCTGCTCACTTCCCTGAGGGAGGGCTGAGGTTGGGGGATGGGAAAACCAGGTACAACACCATTATCATCTACATTGTCTCTATAATCTTCAATTTCTCCCTATCTAATGCTTTCTTCTCTGCTGCTTAGAAGCACATGTCCTCCACATCCACAAGAAATCCCTAGTACATCATATCATGCCTGACTACTATTGTTATCTCTCCTCCTATTTGCAACTAAATTCCTTGGGGGGTGAGGGGAACTATCTTCATTGCTTCTATGTTTTCTCTCACTTAGAAACCCTCTGCGTTCTGACTTTGGACCTCCTCATTCATTTGAAACTGCTTTCTCTAAAGTTACCAATGATGAGTCTTAACTGGTAAATGTAATTGGTAAATGTATTGAGCCTCTTCTCATTCCTCCTCTTGACCTCTGCAGTATTTGACACAACTCATCACTTTCTCCTGTGTACTCTCTCATCTACAGTTTTTTATGATATTGCTCTCACTTGATTCTCTAACTACCTGTTTTGATGTCAGCTTCTTTCTGGAATTTCATCTATGTCATACCTAGGAACTGGAAGCTGTAATGGTAATGATGAGGGAAGGGTAATAGGTTCTACCAGGGACCCTGATCACTATCAGTGACCAGAAACCCTGCAATTCAGTCTGGAAAGAATTCACCAGGCTCAAGCAAACTTGGAAGCTGAAATTGTAAAAGTTTATTGTTACACTGCACAGCACAGCAGGCAAGGGTTCTTAAGGAACCTGCAAACTTACAGAAATCACAGATATAGTTTTAAGGAGTCAAGACAGTAAATCAGGTGTTAATTATGTTAACTAGGTGAGTAAGAGTGGGATTAGGGAGGAGTTAAGGAGTGGTCAGTGCTTAAAGGAACATGCACTTTTAATATCAACTGTGCAGGAGTATTGCCCATAATTCACTGGGAAATAGCCCAAAGTGGGGCTACCTGGAGGTGTGGTTTTAGGCCTGACATGTCACTAAGTCAGCCAGCCGGTCACAGCCAACTGAGGAGTACCCAGTCTGCCACCCATCAATATCATGTTTGACAAGATGGATGATGGGAACCAAGGCCAACTGAGACGAAGTATGGCTAAGGAATTAACCTATAGATAAGGCATTGAAGGATTCATGGTGCAGCTGGCCACACTAGGGGAGGTAACATTTGCCTAAGCTAAAATGTTTATAGATAGTTTAGTGAAGGATTCATAGGTAGCTTGTTATTGTTCCAAGCAGAGATAAACACTTCATGAGTTGTTACTGGGCAGAGTGCTGGCAGGGGGAAGGGGCAGGGTTAATGCTTTGAGACTGGGGAGGGGAAAATGTGATTTTACAGACTGGTTTTACAACTTGATTTTACAGACTTAGATCCCAAAGCACCCCATTTACAAACTGATGTTACAAACTGATATTATAGACTGATGTTACAAACATAGATTGATGTTACAAATATAAATATCCCAAGCACCCCATCAGTAATGTAATTTGAATTTGAAGATCCCTTTGTGTTGGCAAAGGTAGCAGCTACTTAGCACTTAGTAATTGATCAAGCCTCTATTGGGGAAACAGAAGACATGAACTCCTATCTCCTGTTGCTGATGTACCAGGAACTGGTTGGCTGAAACAGGAAGAAGCTAATGCTGTGTACATAAGAAAAGCCCCAGAGAGATGCAGTCAGAATTTCTTGGGACCAGCATCTGGTGGCAGAGCAGCCACAGAAGTGAGAATTGAGAACCGAGCCAGAATTTCCTGAGATCTTGTGATGGTGGAGCTTCTTCTGAACAGGAGCCAGGAGCCAGGAGCCCAGGTGACTGAGGAAGCATGACCGGGGTTCTGAGACTTTGTCTGTTTATGGCTTGGTTGAGCCTTGAATTCCCTGGAGCAGAAATTGTGAAGGATCTGACATGAACTGGACCCAGTGTAGAGCAGGACCTACCCAGAGAGCTAGACAAGCTGTCTGCCATTGAACTCAGGTGACAGTCTGGTGAATCCAGGTAGAATCTGGGACCATGGAAGGGGATCCATGGAATCTGAGAACTGGCCCCAAGTCAAGATGAAAAGGCCTCTCCCTGGGTGCTGAGTAATGATAAAATTGTAATTTACTAGTGACCTAGGAGTGGAGGGTTTGTGTATGGTATTTAGTAATTGATTGCTGAATAAGTGACTAATTGAGTTAACCTAGTTGCCCCAAGAGTGGAAGACTTTGACTAGTGTACTTTGAGATGATTGTTCTTTGTTTTAAATATTGTGACCACTTTGGTGAAAACTATGAGGCCATTTTAATGATAAGCTGTTGTGAATATTGTATTGTGATTTTCTGTGATAAGGTGTAACATTGTGAATGCTGTACCTTGATTTCCTGTGAATGTTTTGCTTTGATTTGTTATGGAATAAATGGAATGATCACTATACTGTGTAATCAGAATCTTAAAAGCTGTTCACAGCAGCAGTCCTCTGGAAAGCTGCTGTGCATGACATTACAGAAGCTAAGCTTTATCCTGAGACCTCTTCTCTTTTCACTCTATACTCTTGTTGTTACTGTGCACACTGATCTCCTGGTTCTTCTCACTTCACTTTGCATGAATTCATATAGTTCTTTCCATGTTTTTCTGAAACTATTCACCTCATCATTTCTTATAGCATAATAGTACTCCATCACAATCATGTGCTACAATTTGTTCAGCCATTCCCCAGTTTATGAAAATCCCCCATTTCCAACTCTTTGCCACCACAAAAAAGAGCTAATATAAATATTTTGGTGCATATAACTTTCCTCCCCTTTCTCTTAGATCTCTTTGGGATATAGACCTGGTAGTGGTATTGCTGGGTCAAAGGGTATGCACAATTTTATAACCCTTTGGGCACAGTTCCAAATTGTTCTCCAGAATGATTGTTCACAACAGTTTATTAGTGTACATATTTTCCCTCATCACTTCTAGCATCGGTCATTTCTGATAAATGTGAGTTGGTACCTCAGAATTGTTTTAATTTGCATTTCTTTAATCAATAGTGATTTAGAACATTTTTCATATGGCAATAGATAGCTTTGACTTCTGAAAACTGCTTATTTATATCTTTTAAACATTTATCAATTGGGGAATGGCTCTTATTTTTATAAATTTGCCTCAGTTCTATACTCAGTATATATCTTAGAAATGAGATCTTTATCAAAGAAACTTGCTGGTAAATTTTTTGATATTATTTCATTGTCTATGGTACCTTTTAACATAGTGTAGTTTCCCTGATTGTCTCTTAATTAGATCTATTTTTGCCTTTGCTTTGTCTGAAATCATGGTCACTCTCCCTGCTTTTTACTTTTTATTTTTTTTTACTTCAGCTGAAGCATATTAGATTCTGCCCCAGCCCTTTGTCCCTTTATTTTAACTGTGTGTGCCTAAATTGGGTATCTTGCTTTACAGGAGAGTAGGGGGGAAGGGGATGAGAGGGGGGATGATGGAGGGGAGGGAAGGTTGGGGGGAGGATAGTTAGAAGCACACACTTTTGAAAGGGACAGGGTCAAAGGAGAGAATAAAACAAGTGGGGGGGGCAGGATAGGATGGAGGGAAATAGTCTTTCACAATATATCCACTATGGAAATGTTTTGCATAGCTACAATGTACAACCTATAGTGTGTGTGTGTGTGTGTGTGTGTGTGTGTGTGTGTGTGTGTGTGTGTGTGTGTGTGTGTGTGTATTTCTTCCCAGTAAGGGTGGCTAAGGAGGGAGGAAGGGAAAGAATCTGGAATTCAAAGTTTTAAAATCAAATGTTAAAAAAATTATTATTTTTACATGCAACTGAGAAATAAGATATATAGGCACTGGGGTATGGAGATCCATCTTGCCCTACTGCAAAGTCGAAGGGGGAATGGGGGAGGATATAGGAGAGAGCAGATTGGGGGAGGGGGTATATAGTGGGATCTCTGTTTTTGGGTGGTGGGTAGGGGAAAGATGAGGAGAAAATTTGTAATTCAAAATCTTGTTGAAATGAATGATGTAAAATAAAAATAAACATAAAAATTCAGTTTAACTGTGTGTGTATGTATGTGTGTTCATGTTTCAGGTGTGTTTCTTGTAAACAACATATTGTTGGATTCTGGTTTCTAATCCATTCTGCTCTTTCCTTTTTATCGGTAAGCTCATCCCATTCACATTCACATTTGTCAATGATTTGAGTCTTAGTGCCCTGGACTAATAAAGTCTCTAAAATGATTTCTTGGCCTTTTTAGGGAGAAGTTAGTCTAACCTATACCAAGTATATAGCACTGCTACCAAGAGAATATTCCAGGCAAAGGGAACAATATAAGTAAATATTTGAAGCATATGGAGCCCCTTCACAGGACATCAAACAATACTTTTGTCTAACATGAGAAGTACATGTTGGAAAATCAAGTGGAGTAAGGTTAATATAATAAGGTAGCACCAGATAATGGAAGATTCTTAATAAAAAAAAACTAAGGAATACAATTTTTATTTGTTAGTGACAAGACCTACATTAGATTCCTAACTGCTACACCTTAAATGTGTGTCTTTGGGCAAGTCATTGAATTACTATACCTAGGCTCAAATTCTGACTCTGCTCTTTGTTACCTACATGACTTTGGACAAGTCACTTTATTTCTTTGCACCTCAGTTTCCTCATTTGCAAAATGAAAAGATCTTCTAGTTCTATATCTTCAATCTCTCTAAACTTCAGCTTCTTCATCTATATAATTTATATAATTAGGATAACATCACTTGCAATGAATCACTGACAATGTATGGAAAGAATTTTAACTACAAATTACTTATACATGTAATCTATTATCATTACATAATCTTTCTATTAAAGATTCTCACAACACAAAGGAGCTTTATATGAGGAGGATTTGGTTATCCTTCTTAGAGTTAGTTTCTCAGGATCCATGGCCATGGGAATGTCTAGTTTCCAGGTGTTTGATAATTCCCAGAATAATCCTAAGGATTCTAGATCGTAGTTCCCAGAATCATAGTGACAAACAGTCCTATGAGGCTGTACCATGAGATAAAGGGTAACATAATTGATATTTACTACACTTGTGCAGAATGACAATATTGTTCAAGTTAACCTGTGAGCTTAATGTTGGCAAGATGCCTTCTTTGTCTGTTGCCCTATAAAGCAGGTGGGCACTGGTCAGTGAGGGAGAGGGAAATCACAGGGAACCCCTGGGGAGGAGAAAATCACAGGGAACCCATGGGGGAAAAACCATGGGGAACCCATAAGAGAATCTGTGTGTGCCTCAACTGGCCCCCATTGAGGCTTAGAGGATTTAGGGGAATGCACAAGTGTGCCTGTCTCAATTGACCCCATTGAGATGTAGGGGTAGTTGTTCCCTCTTCTCACTGGCCCCTATGAGAAGGGTGATTAGGAAATGCTACAGGAGTTGTTTCTCCCACAACTCTTTGAGAAGACTAGACTAGAATAAAGCTGATTATTAGTCCCTCTGAGGCTGTCTGCCTGTCCGACCAGATCAAAAGTGAACCTGCTAGAGGCTGGAGACTGAAGAACTCCAGTGCTTCCTGTGTGTCATCTATGAAACAATCGGCATAGTCAGGATCTTTGCAGAATAAAGGAGAAGATGGGGTTTAGTGGGACTAGAATAATTGTGTTATTTCTTTGTAGATATCATAACTGTGGTTCTATAGAACCCTCCACAGGGATAGGAGGATGGAGTATTGACCCCTTCCCAGGAGTGGGAGGATGTGCCCCTTACCACCAGAGGCTTTGTGAATGTTTTGCTGAAAATTGTGAATACCCTTGATAAGAAAGGAGCTAGAAAGGTTGTGGAAGTTGTAGAAGGATTGTGGGAGTCACAGACTGACTTAGCTCTGGAGGAGTGGAAGAGTCAATGTTCATTGACAGAGGCAGTGGCATCCTGGACCAGCTTGGAGGGACCCTAGTGCAGCAGTGGAGGCTGTGACCATGGAGCAGGCACCTGTAACCTGAGAGAAACCAAGTGAGGAGCAGCAGCCAAGCAAGGAACAGCAGAAGCAGCAAGAGTGGTTTCCCCTGTTCCCAGAGCAGGTCCCCTGGGAGATAACCCCTCCTTATCCCTCCCTACCACACCAGCACTCCTGAGGAGACAAGCGGGAGCAGTGGCTGTGGGAAGAAAACATGCTTGTAGAAGGTGGGGGAGCCAAAAGCTGAAGGTGGGTGATTCAATTTCTTGTGTTGTAGTTTGGTTAAAGTTAACTATAGTGAGAAAAAGTACTGACAAGTTACTATCAGTGGAAGTTCTGGGAGGAAAATAAAGCATGTGAGAAAACCTGAGAAGTATTAGAGACTGAGACCCAAATTCTCAGGGCTTGGATGTTTATCATTCCCTCCACTCAAGAGGCAGAGGATGATGAGCCAGAGGAAGACTTTGGATGTGCTGTAATGAAGGGAAAAGGTACATGGAAAAAGTTCCTTTTGAATTTCCATACACTAGAGGAGAAACCTAGAGTACAGGAAAGGGTTAACATTCCTATAGAGATAACAGAGCTAGAGAAGTTTCTTCTGAACTTCTCAGAGTTGAGGCCATGGCCAGAGCCAGAGCAGTGTGAGGAAGGCTCTTCGAGAGAGAGCCCAGGTCAGAGTAGACGCCCTCCCTAGACTGTGCCAGAGGGGTGGAAACCCTGGAACTGTGTTGTGCCCAGAGCCCAGGCTGAAGCAGCCCCTCCCTGTGGAGGCTAGGGGAGGACAAGCTGCCCCAAAGTTGGGGTGATGGAGGGCCAGAAACAGAAGCTGGGGGCTAGGGCCCTTGGAGCCTGCTGGGCACCAGCAAGAGCAGGGAGCAGTCAGCCTCTGGAGCTGTAGAAGGAGTTGCTGTGCTTGGGACCCAGTCGTGGTCAAGATGAAAACTTAGCTTTTCTGCTACCTCCCCCTCAGACAGGTTGATGGTGGGATGGGGGGGAGTGTGATATCCCCCAGGGACCTACCCCGTTGGCTTTGTTGCCCAGCTGCCACTTCCACCCCCCCCCAACCTTGTGGCGGTGGCGGGGTGGGGGGGACTGAAGCAGTGATAGGACTCAGATCTCTTTGACTCACTCTAGCATTCATGTGCCTGAGAGTGCCAGTGGGGAACCTTCAACAGCAGTGTGGAAAGGACAAACTCCCAAGAGGACTTTCAGGACTTGGACCCTCTGCTTTGATTGAGGGGATTCTAACCTATTGTGGCCCAGGACCCCCTGATGTATAAGCAGTACTATAGACAGTACTTTGAACAGTATCTGAAGTGAGGAGGAGCTGGCTGCTCACTCCCCAAAGATTTGGCCTTCAAAAAAGTATAAGGTGGGGGCATGCTATGTTATATACTGTGCTATGTCACATACTGTGTGCTATGTTAACATACTGTGTCTTGTGTTACATACTGAATGATATGTTTTGTTTTAGGCCTTGTGGCAAGTTACTTTTGTGTCTGTTTGAGGCCATGTGGCCACTCTGGTAATATGCTATGCTTATATAAGTGATGCCCAACACAATGTTTATGTTATTGAAGTATACTGTTATATAAGCGATGCCCAACACAATGTCTGTGTAGCTGTAGTCTATATAATTGTTATTATAGCATATATATTCTTGCAGTATATATTGTTGTTATGGACTGTGAATGTTATGTTTTAGTTTCTTGGCTCAAGGATCCCAAAAGGTGTCACTTGTATAGATTGTAAGGGCCCAGTGTCATCTGTATAGATTATAGGGGCCAAGTGTTACCTGTGTAGATTGTAAAGGCCAAGATGTTACCTGTTTGGGTTGTAAAGGCGAGGATCCTAGAGGGGTATAGTATATGTAAGGAGGATTTTATTATCCTTCTTAGAGTTAGTTTCTCAGGATCTGTGGCCATGGGAATGTGTAGTTTCCAGGTGTTTGATAATAACTCCCAGAAAAGCCCCAAGGATTCTAGAGAGTAGTTTCCAGAATCATAGTGACTGTCCTACTGAGGCTGTGTCCTGAGATATGGGAGTGACATAATTTATATTTACTACACTTGCACAGAATGACAATATTGCTCAAGTTAACCTGTGAGCTTAATGTTGGCAAGATACCTTCTGTCTGTTGCCCTATAAAGCACATGGGCATCGATCAATGAGAGGGGAGAAACCACAGAGAATTCATGGGAGGAAGAAAACCAAAGGGAACCCATGGGAGAAAAACCACAGGGAACCCATAGTGTGCCTCAACCAGCCCCCATTGAGACTTTAAGGGATTCAAGGGAATGCACAGGTATGCCTGTCTCAGTTGACCCCATCGAGATGTAGGGGTGGTTGCCCCCCCTTTTCACTGGCTCTTGTAAGAAGGGTGATTAGGGAATGCTGCAGGAGCTGGTTCTCCCACAACCCTTTGAGAAGACTGGACTAGAATAAACCTGATTATTAACCCCTCTGAAGCTGTCTGCCTGTCTGAACAGATCAAGAGTTAGAGGTTGCCCAACACAATGTTTATGTTAGAGGTTGGAGACCATGAACTCCAGTGCCTCCTGTGTGTTATCTGTGAAACAGGAGCCACTCACATTTTTCACCTCTCTTGACCCCTATGCTCCCACCCAGCACACAATTTATTAACCACACAATTCATAGTAATAAGGAAGAAAGAATTCCTGAAAGGAGCTAACCAAACAGCAACACTCGAATCCCAAATAATCCAAATATGAGAGCTTTGACGGAGCCTCCCAATTCCATAAGTCCTTTTTTTGGCCATATCTCTACTTGTTGCCGGGGATTTGAGGGGTGTTAGGCAAAGCTGCAGAGGAGGGGATCATCTCTTTATCCTTCTTCCTGTTTTTTTTTGCATTGCTTTCCCAAACTAACCATTCCAGCTTCCCAAGTAAGATGAGGAAAAGCCTCCAGGATCCTTTGCATTCTTTGATTTTCAGTGGCTTTCTTTTTCATGAAATATTGGGAGCCCAAACCTAACTTGTCACCACTCTGTCACTCTCCCCTAGCTTTTCTATTTTCATCTCCCACCTTTGGTCTTCATTAGCTACCATTTCCCTTATGTTTTTTGTAACCTTCTCCTAAACCATCAGAAGGGAAGGGGTTTACAAAGGAAGATCTTAGGATCAGAGATTTAGACCTGGAAGGGATCTCAGAGGTCATCTAGTCTAGACCCCCTAATTTTATGTATAAGGAAAGAGAAGACTGGAGAAGTTAAGTAACATTCCCAAGTCATATTGGTTGTAAATGGAAGAACTAGGGCTTCAACCCAGGTCCTCTGACTCCAAGATAACAACATAACAATGAGGGTCAAAGTGGGCCACTGGAGAAGGAAATTCTTGCACTGGAGCAGGTTCACTGAAGCCCAGATCTATTGGGTCAGACTTATAGGGTTTGGGATGAAAAGCGAATAACTAAGCAATAATTTTATAGCAAAGTGAACTTGAAGTAATGGTAGCAAATAAGGTGGACAAAAGGAATGTCAAGAATACTTGCACAGAATAAGTAATAATAGAATTATTCAGAATGGGTATACAGAATTAACGTGTATCTGACACCGATGTGTGGTGCCCAAGCTGCTATGTGGTGTGAAAACTGAGTGCAAAACATGATTCCCCTGAGGAGTCAAGAGACAGAAGTATAAAGACTGGCAGCCCCACACACCCCGTCCAAGGGACTGCGCTAGGCAGCTCCATTCCGTGGCTTCCAATGACAGCTGAGGAGGCGGCCTGGCCTCCCGGAGAAGCAGGACAGCCCAGCGGGAAGGGCCGGCACCAAGAATCCCAGCACGTAGCATCGAACCCCCGCCTGCCATTTACTCCTTCCACTCGTCACAACCACCTGTCCGTGGCTCAGTTTCCTCCTCCATAAAACGAGGATGAACTAGATAGCCTTTAAAGTTCTAAAGTACGTCCCGTGACTCTCAGCTTGAGTGGAAGTCCTTGCACCTGTGCAGGAGCAGCCCCCGGAGCCAGGCTTCCCACGGGCCCTGCCTGGTTCCCCCAGGAGTTGAGCAGCGGCCCCTCCGGCCACCAGAGGGCAGCGCAGCGTCCCGGCGGGGCCCGCCCTGCCCCTCCTCCCTCCCTTCTCTCCCCTCCTCCGGACTCGTCCTCCGCCTCGGGGCGGCCCGGATCGGCCTTCCCGCCAGTCCACGCCGCTGCCGCCGCCGCCTCCCGGGTCTCGGTGCGGCCAAGGCCATGGCTGGGGGCGCCCGCGCCCGGCAGCCTCGGGAACCCGGCGAGCAGGCTCGGCGCGGCGCGGGGGATGGCGCCGCGGAGCAGCCCGAGAGCTATCCGCAGCGCCAGAACCACGAGCTGCAGGCGCTGGAGGCCATCTACGGCAGCGACTTCCAGGACCTGCGGCGACAGCGACCCGGACAGGTAGGAAGGCGCGGGGAGCCCCCGCGGCCCGCCCCGGGCCTGGCCCGCACCCACTCCGACCCCCCAGTTACTGCCCCCGGCGCTTTACCCGCATCCCGGCTCAGCCCAGATTCCTGCACTGGCTCGTTAGCCCCGCCCCGCCAGCGCAGCAGCTGCCGGGACGCCCATCCGTTATCCTAGCCCCGGGCTAAGCCGGGGTTCTTAACCTGGGGTCGGCGAACTTGGTGTTGAACTTTTTAAAAAATCTTCATCGCTGCATTTCCTTATACCTGGTGCCCGGCGTAATCCTGCGTATTTAGTTTATGCATTTACAAGCCTTATTCTGAAAGGCTCTGGTTTCACCGAACTGCCAAAGGGGTCCGTGACACCAGAATCGTAAGACCCTCTGGTCTCCGCTCTCTTACGTGCATCCTTCACTGTCCCGTGACTTTTTACTGACATCCCTGAATTTTCGTGCCACCCTCCTCCTTTTGTTACCCCCACCTCCCATGCACACGTAGAGGTATATATAGGCACTTCTATTCCTTGACATTTTCTGAACCCTTTGGGTAGGCTTAGCAGCACATTCATACTGCACCTCCCCTAACTTTGTTTTTCTTCTCTGCTCACTTTTTTCTTGATACATGCCTACCCCTTAGCCAAAAGTAATCCTCTTCAACAAACATTTATTGGGTACCTAAGCGCTGCCAGAATATTAAATGATCACAAACAGTTGGGGGTGGGGAGGGTGGGAAATAGCATGTTTAAAAATTCATTAACACGAAGCAGAAGTTGATAGTGCATAGGACAATTACTAAGTACTTTTGAAAGTTCAAAGCAAGGAGAGATCACTTCAGACTGGAGAGATAAGAGTGCAGTGTAGAAGATGGCATCTATGGCTTTAAAGGATGAGTAGGTTTTCAACTGGAAGAAATGTAGGGGAAAGGAATTACAGAAATGGTGAACTGCAAAATGCATGAGCAATGGGACCGAGGCGATTGAGCCTGAGCCACGTTAGAGACTGAGAAACCTAGTATGGTTGGAGGTAAGACTGGAAAAGGTAGGTTAGTTTGTAGAGGGTCTTGAATGGCAAGCTAGGGATTTTGGCTATCATTTGGTAAACGGGAGCAATGGAAGGTGTTTGAGTTGAGGAGTTACATGATCACACCAGACATGAAGATATGGCAATGAAGTGTAGGAAGGATTGGAGGGGGAAAACGAATTAACTTATTAACAGTAGTCTAAGAGAGGGGAAGTTAGGTCTGAATTAGGGGCCATGGCAGTCAGAATGAGAAGGTGGCTGCTAGAAAGATTTTGAAGATAGAATTGAAGACTTGGTGACTGAAGCAGTGGGAGTGAAGGAGTCAAAAATAATCAGAATGGGTGACTGGCAGAATAGTTAGGTGGACAAGATTGCATTGAGAAGTAGTGAAGAGAACAAAAAAAAAAGAAGGCTAAAGATTGAACCCTTCCTCCCCTTCCAATGCAGCAAGGTTCTAAGTACAGATTTCCCAGGGGAAGAATCAAATTAATGCACAGGGAAAAGCAATATCTGTCCAAAAAGTAAGTAGCAATACCGTCAAACATCCTATCTTCACACACAACCTACCTTCTCATTTCTTCTCATGTTGTTCCTAATTCTACAAGTCATATATCCCAGATTCTTCTATTTCACCAGTCCTCACCGTATTTCCCTATATGGAAATTCCCTGTCTACTTCCTTCTACCATTATAACTTTGCTCTCTAGGGCCTCCACACACCCTCCAAAAGTCTCTCGTGCTGTAGGGAATATCTGGAATGGACTCTGCCCTTCCTCTACCCCATTTTCCATCTTTTACAGGCCCTTCCTTTCTTTTAGGGCCCCAACTTAGGTGCCTAATAAATGTTTGTTGAATAATGTTGTTGAACTGAAAGCTTCGTGTGGGTCTGGGTTTTCATAACTAGTCTTCTTTCTTCAGGCAGCTAGGTGTCACAGTGGATAATGTCATGCCTGGAGTCAGGAAGATTCATCTTCCTGGGTTCAAATCAGACTCTAGACACTTACTAGTTGTGTGTCCCTGGGTTAGTCACTTGACCCTGTTTGCCTCAGTTTCCTCATCTGTAAAATGAGTTAGAGAAGGCAATGGTAAACTACTCCAGTATCTTTGCCAAGAACACCCTAGATGGGGCCATGAAGAGTCAAGACACAACTGAAAGAACTCACCAACAAACTCCTTTCTGCCTGTAGTAGCTGCTTCACATATTTTATATCTATGCCCTTTCCATATTGTACGAAGTTGCTCCTTTGTCCCCCTAGGCTATCTCTGCTACTTAAATTACTTTTATTATAAATTTCAAGTGTCTTTGCATTCATCTGTGGGAGTATTTTCTTTACTAATGAAGGTTACAAGGTCTCTTTGCCTCAGTTCTTCATGAGTCACAGTGAGTGAAAAAATTCATCATCTCATATCCAACTTTGTTGTGCTATGCCATGGGTACTTTGCTAGGTTGGTCCACAGACAGCACACAAGTACACACACACACACACACACACACACACACATACACATATATATTCTATCTTTGAGCCTATATACTTGAAGATTTTCCAGTTTGACAGGACCTGCTGATACAGCATTGGAGAGTATAAGCATCAGCCTAAGACTTTGGTAGAGGTTACTCATAATCAGTTGCTCATAATGAAAACCTGTCTGCCCTAGAGAACATTACTTTTTGGAATTCCGTTTTAAATGTCTTCCTTTTCCCTCCCAAGTATGCAAAGATGTAGGGAAGGCAACTACTACAGTTTGGTGTTGCATTGTTTCAGTTGTGTCCAACTCTTCGTGGCCCCATTTGGGGTTTTCTTGGCAAAGACACTGGAATTCTATGTTACTACCAGCTTTCTTACCTCCTAAAAATCTAACATGAATGTACTATCATGCCTCTAAGTATTATAAAACAATTGGTGCTTCCTCTCTTCTACAGTTTATATCATTCAGCCTCATCCGACACATCTACTCAGCAAGGTTTTAATGAAGTAATAACTTCTTTTGGAACTCTCTATAAAAAGGAATACATTCTACTGCACTCCACCCCCATCTGTTCTTTCATACTGAAATGCTGGAAATGTAAATCTTTACTCCTCACAGTCATAATACAGTAACATTTTAACTATCTGGAAGTCAGCTATTTGGCAACTTCAGTTATATGAAATTTAGCTCCATATCAGGAAATAAGTATAAAGGTCTCAGAGCAAGAAAATTGATTTCACAAAGTCCACAGTCAAATTCATGCATGTCACTCATAGAAAAAACCCTGTAGGACCTCATTCAGAATTTATTCTATTTCTTCCATAATTCTGAAAACTTGTTTATCAGGTTTTCATGCCCACAGCAGATAAGAAGCAACAAATTAAAAGATTGGAGAGAGATCGACATTTATAAACAGGGACACACAAAAGTCAATGGATCCTTATTTTTTAAAAAGGGGGGGGGCTTGATGAAAGCAAAAAGCAAAAATTTGGTAACAATTAGGAAAGAGAAAGGATTGCTTAAAATCCAGTCCACCCAAAAAAATATAGTAGTTGGGTACTGTTTTGCATAGGACCAAACTCAGATTTGTTACTGAAATTCAGCACAATATGATAATATAGTAATATATGATAATATAGTAATAATAATACAGTATAGTATTACAGTAATAATACAGATAATACAGTAATATTCATAATTATGACCCTGAATCATTACAAGATAAAAGCATGTTCATGAACCCTTTAAGAAGACAGGGAAGTTTGTAATACATTTTCACACTTTAACTTCAAAAAAATTTTCTTGTTTAAAGAGTTTGAGCCCTCAACTGTCAGAAAACTTGGCTAAGATAAATTCTGATAGGCTTCTGGATAGTGGCTTTGCTGTTCTTGCATTCTTGGAAGCAAGAATATCAAAATAGGAAAGCCATGGTCTGATAACAAAATGAATACTTCTCCTATGTTGTTGTATTAATGTTTTCTGAATACACTGTAATTTTTGAAGGTTTCTGGTTTGGATGTTAACTGTTGTTATGGTTCTGTGGGTAAAACTAGATTCTATCCAGGATAGTGTTGTTAAATTTTCAGAGCTGTTAAATGGTAGAGAAGGGGGAAATGACTTCATCTCATCCCTTTATTAGGTGAAAAATTATTGGAAAAATACTGACTTATTCTTGAGTACCATTTATGCCTCTGAAATCGTGGTGTCAGTTTAGGAATTTAAAAATGTATTATGTATAACTATTTGCTCACATTATTATCTTTGATCCATCAATAGTTTGGTGATTCAGTTGATAAAGACACTCCCTCTAATACCTGCAGATCACATCTCTCTTACATCATATTCTATAGCACTCTTGTTCAAATTCCATAAAGCCTTCATACTGAGCCCACCACATATATTGTGAGCTTCCTGTCATGTGACATATGGATACCAGAGGAGCATGAGGACCATACATTTAATATCTTTTTATCTTGCTATATGATTAGCATATTTCCTTTTTCGTTAATTCATTTCTACCTTTAATTTCAAGTGCAGTTCTTCTTTAGTGATATGTTGCAGCCTATTCATGCTCCCTATGGGATCTTTACTGCTCTTTAACTGACCTTCAATTTTAGTTGTTTGTAGATGATAGTATTCCATAAGAATATTGATGTTAAATAGCGTGAAACAGTAGAGAATAAAATAGGTTTACAGGAACCTTAGCAAGAAACTGAACTAAGGGGCAGCTAGGTGGTGCAGTGAATAGAGCACCAGCCCTGGAGTCAGGAGGACCATAGTTCAAATCCAGCCTCAGACACTTAATACTTACTAACTGTGTGACCTTGGGCAAGTCACTTCACCCCAATTGCCCTGCCTTCCCCCCTCAAAAAAGAAAAAAACAAAGAAACTGGACTAATCCATATCATCCTAAGGATAATTAAAGATAAGAATGGAAGACATTTAACAGACAAAAAATGGAAAAGATCTGTGAAGATTTCTCTAACAAGCTGCTTCTCTATCCCTACCAAGTTTGCTCTCTTAATATCATAGCTATGGATACTGCATGAAGAAATGAAAGGATACTAAAGAAAATAGATTAGGGAGAAGCAGACTAGACCAAATATACAGAGAATCATGCTGGAAATGACATAAATTTAAGGGCATAGAGAGATTAGTGTCATGATATCTGAGAGAGGAGAAATGAATGCTTTGGGGGGCGGATGCAAAAATGGGCCTTGTTATTACTAAAAATAATACAATGTAAAATAATAAAATATTTGACTTTCTAAATTTTAAAGTTTAGTTTGCTCACAAAACAATTACAAACCTGATTAAATTTACCCAAAATTTAACTTTAAGGAGATAAGTATTTTACTTTTTCACTAATCTACAAAAATCACACAAGCTTTCCCTTGGCTGGCCTCACAGAGCCCGCACGATGCCTGGAGTCACAGTGAAGGACGTGAACCAGCAGGAGTTCGTGCGGGCCCTGGCCGCCTTCCTGAAAAAGTCAGGGAAGCTGAAAGTCCCCGAATGGGTGGACACGGTCAAGCTGGCCAAGCATAAGGAGCTGGCGCCCTACGATGAGAACTGGTTCTACACGCGGGCGGCCTCCACCGCCCGGCACCTGTACCTCCGCGGAGGCGCAGGCATGGGCTCCATGACCAAGATCTACGGGGGGGCGCCAGCGCAATGGGGTCATGCCCAGCCACTTCAGCCGGGGCTCCAAGAGCGTGGCCCGGAGGGTCCTGCAGGCCCTGGAGGGTCTCAAGATGGTGGAGAAGGACCGGGACGGCTGCCGGAAACTGACACCTCAGGGACAGAGAGACCTGGACAGAATTGCCAGACAGGCGGCAGCTGCCAACCAGAAACATTAGGACAAACCACATCAGATTCATTAATAAATTGTCTTGTTCTTAAAAAAAAAAAAATCACACAAAAACTTAAGAAACAATGAACATCATAGTAAAATGGATCTAGTTTCCTTTATTCAGAAGGCACTCCTCCTTTAAAATTTGTTTTTATTAATGTCTTTTGTCTTTATATCCTATTCATTTCCAGACATAGTTTTCTCTTCTGACCCAGCAAGCCTTTCCTTATAAAAAGAAGGAGGGAGAAAAATTGCAATAAAACATTGAGTTTTGCCTGGCATCTTATGCTGTTTTTCATACCCATTGTCCATCACCTCTGCAGTGAAGAGAGAGAAATATATTTCTTAACTCTTCTTCAGGTCTAAGCTGGGTTGTTATAATTATGTGATATTCCACTTCATTTTGTTGTGGAAAACACTAACTTGAAAGGAGCATAAGGGAAAATACAAATACCATAACTCAATGTAATTTGTGTCACATGGCACTTTATACAGTCTCATCTGAGTGGGCACTGGCAACGTTTTTTTTTATTATTTTAACCATCTTCATGGATGTCTGAAAACTAAAAATTTATCTGAATTTATGTAAAATATTCTCTCCTTATTCATGATTGTTTCTAAATATTTCAAAATATAGACTTTTTTTTAGCCAAAGTTTGTGAGACACAGTTTATTAATAGGCAGCCATTTCTACTTGCCTAATTGGGTCACTTCCCCTGCTATCACAGGATCTTTCACGTGCTCAAGAAACCAAAGGAGTGAGTGGTTTGCCCAAGGTAGCAAAGGCGCCTTCAAAGCCTTGGTGGTGCAGTTCCGATTTAATTCAAACCTCTCCTAACTCCAATTCGAGTATTCTTTTCACTCTCCCACATAAAGGAATTTTAAGATGTCTGTAATACTTTTTTCATACAAAGATATGTCTAATCGTCCTGGTAGTATTAACAATAGCTACTTCAAATGCATAAGAATACAAGCCAAATGATAAATGGCCAAAGGATATGAACAGGCAGTTTTCCAATGAAGAAATCAAAACAATTTATAGTCATATAAAAATGTTCTAAACCATTATTGATTAGAGAAATGCAAATTAAAACAACCTTGAGATATCATTTTACACATGCCAGCTTGGCTAAAATGATAGAAGGGGACAGTGAAAAATGTTGGAGGGGATTGGAAAAATTGGGACACTAATTCATTGTTGGTGGAGTTGTGAGCTGATAATGTTGAAGAACAATCTGGAATTATGCCCAAAAAGAAATTAAACTATGTATACCCTTTGATCCAGCAATACCACTACTTAATCAGTCTCTGAAGATAATTAGGGAAAAAAGAAAAGAACCGATATGTTCTAAACTGTTTATAGTTGCTCTCTTTGTGGTGACAAAGAACTGGAAAATGTAGGGATGTCCATCAATTGGAGATTGGATGAAGAAGTTGTGTTATGTGATTGTGATGGAATACCGCTGTGCTATAAGAAATTATGTGCTCATTGATTTTAGAAAAACATGGAAAGCCTAGCATAAAATAATGAACAATGAAATGAGCTGAACCAAGAGAAGATTGTATACAGTAACAGCAATATTGTTTTAAGAAAGATTTTGGGCAGATAAATTATTTTGACTATTATAAATACCCAAATTAACTATAAAGGACATATGAAAAAATATGCTATCTGCATCCAGAGAAAGAACTGATAAATAGAAGTATGTGCAGAATAATTTTACGTGTGTATATGTGTACAGTCACAATAATTAATAAATTCCTTCTTTTTAATCTCAGTAGGAATAAATAGATGCTGTTGCCATTGAACATTTTATTTCCAAGCCTTTGAAGTGTAGCCAACCTGAGCTCTCCCAGATCACCATATTAATAGATAAACAGATTCTTAGATTATCACAATATTATTATTGAAGAATAATAAGAGTTTGCTTTTTTCAGATGATACACAACTTTAAATTTTAAAATTCTTTATATTTCACCCTGTCTTTAAAGTAGAGTGGAACATTTTTATACAATGGTATATTAATGACTTTTGAGTTTTCTTTTATATAGAGAGTAGACAAAAATGTATAATACGATTAACATTTACAGAATGAAACGCATAGAGCTTTGGACTAAGACAATCAAAACAATTTCTTTTTCCCTCTTTTGTATCCCCAAGGCATTTACATGGTGCCTGGCAACTAATAGGCACTTAATAAATGCTTGTTACTAGTTTTTACTATTTAAAAAAAACTGAAACCTTTTTTTTACTTCAGGTAAAAGAGCCTCCAGAAATCAATTTAGTTCTCCATCCTCAGGGTTTGACTGGTGATGAAGAAGTCTATGTCAAAGTGGATTTGAGAGTTAAATGCCCACCAACCTACCCTGATGTGTGAGTACATTTGTGGATTGTTTTGATGTGATTTTACTTTGCCCTTTCATCACTACAAAGGCTAGCTGAAATTTATTAATGAAAACCTCCCTTTTACTCCATTTTAAATATTTATTTCATTGATCCCTCATCTTCTTTTAGACCCCCTAATGTGGAAATTTCCCAAAAGTCTTTCCCACTCTTCTTTCCATACTTTTTCCTTTGGCAAGCTCATTTACTCCCATGGCTTTGGCCACTCCTACTTCAAAAACTATCCAAATCTACATCTACAGTGACTTTTTTTTTCTATACCCAAGACTTGCACCTCCAACTGCCTAAAAGATGTCACCACCTGGATGTCCCAGTGGCACCCTTTCCAAAACCAAGCTTATCTTTCCCTCTAAACCTCTCTATTTCTGACCTCAGTATTTCTGTCTGTGCTGCCATCATTCATTCACCTAGTCTCCCTTGTCTGCACCTTGAGGTTACCTTTGACTCTTTTTTCTTCCATACTTCTCATATCCAGTTACTACCAAATCCCATCAGTTTTACCTCTATAATGTCTCTTGTATCATAGAATCATAGGACCATAGATCTAGACCTGAAAGGGACCTCAGAGGACATCTGGTCCAACAGTTTCCTCTTTTAGGTGAGGAAACTGAGGCTCAGGAAGTTTAAGTGACTCATCCAAGGCCATACAAGTAAGATCAGAGACAGCATTTGGACCCAGATTTTCTGACTCAAGCCAGTGCTTTTCCCCATTCCTTATTCTCTGCTCTCACTCCCTCTATCTTAGTTTAGGTCTTTAACAACACCAATCTGAACTTTTGCTACGTATCCTCCCAGAAAGTGTTTTGCCTCCACTCTTTCATCCTTTCCAATCCATTCTTTATGCCATCACTAAGATAATTTTCCTTATGCATTTCTCTGGTCCTATCATTCACTTGCTCAAAATTCTTGATTGGCTCCCTATTGGGAGTTCATATTTTTTATCTGGCATTCAAATCTCTCCACGGTCTGGCCACACCAACCCTGTTTCACATTGATTCTTTCCCCGCATTCTAAACTCCAAGCAGACTTAGCTACCCTCTGCCACTGTGCCTCAGTTCAAGTTGATCTCCATACTTGAAATGTTCTTCTTTCACTTCACCTCCTGAACTCCTACCCATCCTTAAAAACCAAACTCAAATGCCAACTCCTCCATGAAACCTTCCCTGATCCTCCCATCAGTAATAAACCTTTCCCCACAAGCCTCACACGAATATACAAAATTGATTGTTAGAGTTATCTCTATTTGTATCTTATTTCCCCTATTGTATTATAAGTTCCATGAGGGCAGAGACTTTGTGTTATCTAAACTTTTATATCCTCTAGCACTTGTACCCAGTTATATTTAATTTTTTTTCCTGTGGGATGAATGAACATAGATCCAAGTTTCAGGGACTTGTGAAGCACAACAGGCTTATAGAGTGGAAAAGAGTAGGACTCTTTCCCCTTAAACCTGCCACCTTTGGCTTGCAGATCCCCTGCGAGCAATAGAGTGGGTACTTCAATTCCTGGTAGCACCTAATGATTTCTCCTCCTGCAGTTGACCCTAACATAGGTTAAATTGTGTGGTTTTGGCCCACTTTCCTGCAAGATTCTGATAATATGATCATTGTCTAAACTGGAGCTGTCTTGTGGAAAAAATACCTTCTGCTTTTTTTTTTAAATCATTATTAACTGTATACTAGAGATTATTGAGATTTATGTGATAATAGTGATAGATAAGTTTCTTATTAGTGATAGTAAGTAATAGTTATAGTAAGTTTAATAGTGATAGTAAGTTTCTTATTGAACTGTTGAAGAGTATGTATTATTAACTTAGTGATATCTATACAGCACATACTGAATTCTAAAATAAGTCTTTTGTTTTCCAGTGTCCCTGAAATAGAGCTAAAGAATGCAAAAGGTTTGTCAAATGAAAATGTTAATTCGCTAAAGGCCAACCTGGAAAAATTAGCCAAAGAACATTGTGGAGAGGTAAGATTTAAAAAATATTTTTTTTATAAAACTTATAATCAAACTTACAACAGATATTTCATCTAGCATTTGGTGGAACTGTCCCTTAGGTCCAATTTATCCCTAAATTTTTAGTTTCAAATATCCTGTTAATAGACTCTAAAGCAAAATCATTAGCACTTAGATGTAAAGTTGACCAGTTGGCTTTAGAGACACTATCGACTAAGTAGGTTCACATTGAGGAATTTTTTGGCCAGTACATGATGCTACAGTTGGCATATTGGTATATTGGATATGCTATTAACTTCTATCCTGCCACAACAAAATCTTAGCTATAACTTCAACACTGAAAAATCTTGATCTTTCAGTATTTTCTTGATTTTGGGTGGGAGGGTTATGCCAGCAGTATTGGCTTCAATTCACAAAAGCCTTTGCTTCCAGGCCTAATCAGTCCTGAACCCATCTTCCCACTACTTCAGTCTTAGCCTAAGGAGGAATAAGAGATAACTCAGTACTCACTCTGGGCTCCAACCCAGCTGCAAGCCCTTTTCTGCTTCAAAACTGGTGTGCTCCTTGCCCCTCTCTCTCCATTAATCCCACACATTTGTGAAGTTGAACAAGAGAACAGCAGATGGGTTGAATCAAACATTGCTGATTTGTCTTAGACTTTCTGTTGTCTCTGCCTATTTCACTATGGTTTACATTGTTGAGTCATGAAGCACACCTCCTCCAACAAACCAGTATTTACCCAAACCTTGCAGTTTTCAATATAATATATACATTATCGTAATAATCACATTTAACTTCCACGAACAGTAAAGGAAAGGTTATTTCATAACAACTTCCCTTCTCAGTTACTAATAATAGACTCCAATGCCACTTCTATCCCTGACTATTATAATACAAGACAAGGGTGAGCAGGTATGGCTAGACAAAAATCTGGAGGTTTTAGTGGCCTGCAAGTTCAGTTGGAGTCAACAGTGTGATATGAGAACCCAGAAAATAAAATGCAATGTTAGGCTGCTTTAAGAAAAGTCCAGGGTAGGGTGGCTAGGTGGTGCAGGGAATTAATATTTATCTAATTAATTAATAATTCCTAATAGAATTAGATTCCTAATAGAATAGATTCTTCCTGGAATCAGGAGGACCTGAGTTCAAATTTGGCCTCAGACACTTGACACTTAACTAGCTGTGTGACTGTGGGCAAGTCACTTAAGCCCAACTGCCTTGCCCTCCCCCCTCCAAAAATAAAAGAAAAGTACAGGGTCCAAGGTTAGGGAGAGTGGAGGGCTGCTGTTCCCTTTCCCCAGCAGATCCCTCTGGAGTGTTCTCTTCTGTTCTGGGTGCTGCATTTTAGGGATAAAAAGGAATACACCAGAAAATGTCCAGAGTATATCAGCAAGGATGGCGAAGAACTTTAAGTCCAAGCTGGAAAGGGATCATTCGAAGGAACTAAAGATGTTTAGCTTAAAGAAGTTGCCAAGAAAATCCTAAAAGGAGTCATAAAGAGTCAGATATGACTGAACAACAAGTTTAGAGAAGAGAAGATTTCATGGGGAATGTAACGCTGTTTTCATAAGGAAGAGCATGTTTGATGGTTCTGCTTTAGGGAAGCATTGTGGAAAGATGAGTGCTTGCTCTGGAATCAGAGCAGATGGACTCACATTTTCCTGCACGTGGTCACGCCCTGCGAGGTCTTGGGCTGGTAAACATCTCTTTCTGTGCCTCATCATTCTCATGTGTAAGATGAAGGGGTCAGATGCGATGGACTCTGATGCTGCCAGCTGTAAATCAGTGACCCTGTGTTTAGCCACAAGTGGGACTAGGGGCATTGTCAGCATCCTCAAGTGGGAGTTTTAAAGAGGTGTATTAGGCTTAACATAAGGAAGAACTGGTTAATAACTAGAACTATCCAAAGGGAAAATGGCCTCCCTCAAATGTAGTGTGGTCTTCATCACTAAAGGGCTTCAGATTGGATGACCTCTTGTCAGCTCTGTAGAAGAGGCTTATTTAAGGACAGGCTAGACTAAATGGCCTTGGAAGTCTCTTCCAGCAATGGGTGTTTGCCAAAAGAAATCCAGTCATGACTCCCTCAGCAGCTGCCTGAATACAAAGGCACACATACTTAGTCTTCTGAAAATGTGTCTGGGCCAGATTGTTGCTGCATGCGTGGTGAACAAGGGCCACAGGGATTTCTTGTCTTCACTCCTTTCCAGTGATAGTGCTTCCTTCTTTTCCTTTTAAATTTTTACCCTGGAGGATCTTCTTATATCCTTCATGAAGAAAGAGAAATAACTAGAAGCTAATAAGCAAATACTAGACTGGAAAAACGTTAGGCCTCAAAGTCTCACTTGTTCAAGGCACCTTTATTGTTTAAGTCAACTCAAGGATAAATAAAATGACAAAAAAGTTTAATGTATAGGTTATAACATAGCTAATCAGAAGGTGATCTCTAAGATCCATTCCAGCTTTAAAATTGTGTGACTTCAGGTATTTGAATGCTGCAGGAGCAGATCATGTAAATGATGTCTTACTGTAGGACATATCTCATGAGAAAATAGGATCTAAATAATTATTTCATTAGCCCTTTCTTGTCACTCAGGACTCTTGCATCGAATTGGAAGATCAACTGTAGGAATCCCTCTAGATGCTTGGTTTCATGTTCATGTTTCAGATGTTAACTGTACACCCTGTTGTCATACTGACTTTCCCTTGAGGCTGTTACCACTTGTATTAAGCCCTTAACCTGAAGATGTATTCCTTTTTTAAAGATAGAAAAGATTAACAGGTATTTGAAATATGTTAACATTTTATTGTATTTTCTACATACATAATCAGAAGAAATGGCTTTGAAAAGGAAATGAGTATTAGTCAAAAGCATTCTAAATCAGGTACGAATATTCAAGGATTACCCATTCAAGAGGAGCTCTTGAGTGTGTTTTCCTGAGCAAGGACATTCAGTATTTATCTAGTGCAACAAGAAGATGACAAATCAGTTTGCCTAGGTGGAAAAGAACAGATATGTAGCTATGGGCCCTTTTGTTGAATGTATATTTGGTTACTGTATATTGTGCCATTCCTATTTGTCCCCGGTTCTGGCTGTTCTCATTTTTGTTAGTCTGCTTTTTTTTTTTTTTAATTTGAGTTAGTGGGTATTTCTTTTTTTAAGAAAGAAACAGAATATTAGAGCTAGGAGGTACTTTGGATGTTACTAAGTTCAGCCCCTCCTTTACTAATGTGAACCTAAGACACCAGAGGTAAGATGACTTTCCCAAGGCTCTGTATTAACCCCTTAATGACAGAACGAGGCCTAGAACCCAGGTCTCCTGACTCCTAATGCTCCTTCAGCCTTTATACAGTAACTATAATTTGTTTTTACCCCAACTAAGGTTCTTAGGGAAACTAATGTATAGATCAAAATTGTTAGTAACAAGCTTACCAGTTATTTGTATGTAAAATTTAAAAACTGTTGCAAATACTTAAGCATTTTCCTTGAAATCTTGCTTTTTTTTATCTAGCAACCCTCTTTAGAAAAATTATGCCTTTGTTTTATTGTTTTCTGAAACGTTGAAATTTGAATGAGTAAAATTTTTGTGATATTTTAAATAGAATTTAATCATGAGTAAATTACAGTGGTAGGATATTTCTCACTATATACATACATATGTGTGTGTGTTACATATCCTGAGTTTAAAGTGCATACACTGAATAGTAACTAGAAATGACTATTCCAATATGAATTGACTGACTAGAAACTGAAGGTGATTCTGATAAAGCAGTGAAGACTAGTATAAGAGAAGCTGGGTTATATATTGCATCAGAACTCTCAGTGCTTTACAGTGGGAAATATCCTTCATAAATGAAAGATGATGTCTACCCCTAATTCCAAGTACTTCTATATATGGCTAACCAAAAGTTTACTTTAGTGAGTCTCTTTAATCAAGTTAGATTTGAACTTGAAATCAATAAGAAGTAAATTTCTGTTAAGAACTTTTCAGTGTTAGCTGATTTGAAAATTAGGAGCCCACAGGCTATAAATAAACATATGTGAAAGTAATTCAGTATAATTTAAAATGTTTCTTAAGTACTTCCTATATGCAAGGGACTATGCTAGGCACTGGGGAATATAAAGTTATGACAAGGACCTCAATTTCTGGGACCTTATAACAGGGAGTAATTACATATACATAGATAATTGTGGTAATATAGTGTGTTAAGTGCAAAGAATTGCTCTGAGAAATCAGAATTGGAAGAGATCACTTTGAGCTGGTGGGAGAAGTCAAGGAGGCTTTTGTACACCAAGTGGCAGCCCCTGAGTTGGGTTTTGAAAGAGGAGAGGGACAGTAGACAGATATGAAGGAAGAGTGTGTGCACACATACATATAGCCACAGTACAGGATGAGAATTAGATGGAAAGTAATCACATTTGTTTAAAGTATGAACTATATAAAGAGGAGAAATATGAGATAAGGTTTGGCATGTAAGTTAGTTCCATATGTTAGAAAGCTCTGTATGTCATGATTGAGAGTTTATCTTTTATTTGGCAGGAAATTGGGAGCCTTTACAGAATTTTCAGTAGAGGAATGACATAATCAGAGCGGTATATTAGGAAAGATTATTTAAGCAGTAGTGCAAAAGATGGTTTGGAAGGAGTTAGACTGTAGGCAGGAAGGCCAGTTAGGAGGCAGAAAGTAATAAAAGTTTGAATTAGGGTGGTCACAGTGAGTAAAAAGGGGAGAGATGAAAGAAAGATCGCTGAAGTTGACTTGCATGATTTGTCCAAGATCACACTGGTAGTAAATATCACTGGTGAGATATGAACCCAGGTCCTCCGATTCCAACTTTTTCCACTGTACCATATTACCTCCCTAATATTCCAGTAAGTTTAATGATGTTGATAATTTATGAAGAAAACTATCACTGAGATTAAAAAAAAAGAAGAATAAAAGCCTTAAGATAAAATGAATGTTTCACATCAACTTGGCAATTCTAATAATCCTTTTGCATTATTAATATGACCTTGGTGCTAGGAACATAATTCAGCATGCTTAGATGCCTCTTTTTTAGTTGTAATAGTGGTCTCAGTTCAAAAGAGGTCTTGTTTTTCTGTATGTTGACTGAGAAGGCATTTGTTTGGGATAAATAGTTAATGTTCAAGAGGAAAATCTGACTTCAAGACTTCTGTTTTCTTATAGGATTATTTGTCATTGTGTCTTTGACTTTATGAAGAATATTCAGGGGGAATTATTAAAAAATGAATTATTCTAACCAAATTTATATTCATGTGTTAATGAGAATTTTCTTAGTACTAAGCCTGATACCTTTATCCAATAATAAACCTTTAAAAATAAAGATGTTGAAGATTGAAATGCTTATGCTTGTGAGCAGTTGGACCAGGTTTGCTATAAAAGTGTTTGATGACTTGGTTTTTAAAATAATTTTGAATGAATTGAATAGAAATCCTTTGAGTAGTGGAGAAAACCTCTGCTGTTATAACCTGTGTGGTAAGAAACAAATACATTGGGCCACAGTCTTCATTTTTATCAGTACAATTTGAATTTTTTTTTCTGTTATGTAACACCCTTTGCTAGATAGGAATCTATTCCTTCAATATGGTGCAAGAATGAGTTAGGTGAAGAACTAAGTTGAAAAAAGGCAGAAGAAAGTGTTTGTTTCCCAGAAATATCAGTTTTCCCAGAAATAATGGTCTCAGAGGACTAGGACCCTGCCATTTTCAACTGAGCTTGTCAATTTGGCTTACTCAAGCTGGGCATTTTGCTGATGGAAAAAGAGAACTTATGAAACCAGATGAAGAGAATGTAGAGACCATCTAATCCAATCCCCTAATTTTTCAGATAAGGAAACTGAGACCCAGACAAGTTAAATAATTTGCCCAACATCACACAGATAATAGTGGCAGTGCTGAGATTCTAGCTCAGGGCCTCCAACTTCAAAGTCATTTGCATCACATTACTTCCCAGACACCATAGTACAAGGTTGCTGAAATGTATTTATAAATTGCACCATGGTCTCACAGTACTTTGTGGTTTCAGAAGAAAATCCTTAAGACTAGTATACATGAAACTTGTAGTGAATTGTTGTTGTTCTTCTCCTTATGTACATTGTACACCTTCTACCCCCTCACCCCAGGTAATGATGAGGGTGTGTGTGTATGTGTTTGGATTTGGGGACACAGATTGGGAAAGTTAGTCTGATTGTTTTATTGGAGAGTTGCCTGGGGGCACTGAGACTCAGTGACTTGCCCATAGTTACACATTAAATAAGTGTTAGAGGCAGGTCTATAACCCATGTCTTGTGCCATGTTGCCTCCTTTGTGGACTGGAAATAAATCTAGATGAATAACCTTTCACGCTATACCAAAACTGACTGAGTTGGACTGATGTCACAAAGCTAGTCACTTTCGCAGTGGTTGAATCCTCATTTTTCCTGGAATATACTTGACACTGCTACTATGTGGAGTAGGGGTAAAGTTTTATGGTCCTGTGTTTCTGTGACTGAAAGTCAGATTCAATCACTAAATTGCAGCTTGTTAAAACAAGAGTAGTCATAATGAAGTCTCTTTATTAAATAATGAAAAGTTATATAATTAGTATATAAATACCAAAGTATCGAGTATGAGATACTTTCACAAATTAATTTTTACAAATCAACAATTAACAAATTACAATTAACTTTTAAAAATAATTAAAATCATCAACTGTTAAGCTTGCCCTTTCCCTCTTTTAAAACCTCTTTTAAAGATGTATTTAAACAGAGACTTTTTCTTCTCCTTACTCTCATGTTGAACTAACAAACCTCAGCAACTTGTTTCTCAGGTGCTAGATACCTTCTCTATAAGAAATCATCATCTCTTTTTGACTGGCTAGAAGGTCTTTTGTTTGCTTCTTCAGCATTTCTTAGGTCTTAACACTTCCCAACATTTATTAGTACTGCTGCCAGGTGTATTTTTCTTTCTTTCTTTCTTTCTTTTTTTTTTGGAGGAGGGGAAGGCAAGGCAGTTGGGGTTAAATGATTTGCCCAAGGTCATGCAGCTAGTAAGTGTGATCAAGTTTCTGAGACAGTATTTGAACTCGGGTCCTCCTAACTCCAGGGTTGGTGCTCTATTACTGTACTACCTAGCTGCCCCAGGTCTATTTTTAAAAAGACTTTTAAAAAGAAACAGTATCTCTTGTGGATACCCCAACATAATTGATTTCTTTGTATCTCACTTTCTGTGAAAAAGTGAAAGTAGGTGCCTAGTACAAGCTCTCCTGATTTCTGCAATTTTGTATATGACAGAATTTACTGACTCACATCCCAGCCAGGTATTTTCCTTTAGAAATCTTTAAAATATAGAAAGAATGTGTTTAAGATGTTTTGTTTCAGCAGAAATAAGGGGAAAGAAACCCAGAAATAGATTCCCTTATCTCTATGAAGAGGTATATACTCATCATTCTTTTTCTTTTCCACAAGAGCTCTCAGAATGTTTTACAATTCTGCTAACTCACCAGCTCAGATAAGATCTGTAGGCATGTGGTGTGCAACAGATTGGCTTACTAGTCGTTTGAGGGAACAAGGTCCTTTTTCCTCAAGTCTGTGAAGACCCCATCAGCAATGAAAATTAAGTCCTTTTGAAATATCTGGTCTGCTCTCCTATTGGCCTTTTTCCCAGGAGACAGAAAGTGAGGTCTTTTTGTGCCAGCCTACACCTTCAGAATATTTTCAGTGTCTTAGGCCATCTACTAAAGCAGATGACTATTGTGATTGTTCTGATGCTAACAGTGTTTATTTTCTGCAAAGGAGGCATCACTGCACTGGAAGATATAAACATCATCAGGTTATGGAAAAAAAAAACTCCTAAGACCAGTGTGCACATTAAAAACAATAATCTAAAAAGAGATAAAATTCAGTGGACAATGTCAGTTCCAAATTACTAATGTTAAACGACACTTCCTTTCAACTAATAGACTAAAATATTAGGAAGTTACTAGTATGACTGTATTAGACAATTTGCCTTTTTTTTTTTAAACTTCAGAAAGTGGTGGTGGTACTAACTGGTGTTTCAAAACAAAATATTCTAATTTCATGAAACCTTTTTAAAAAGCCTTTGCTTTAATTTTATTGTACAGAAAAGGGCAATAAATTCAGTGTGCCTGGAAAGTACTATTGAAACAATTTATTTTCTAACAGTAGTAATTTGTCTTAGTAGCAATAGTTTCTAAAATGTTGGTTTGCTGACATGATTTGTTCCTTGCTTAATATGTTAGAACTGTAGTTCAGAAAGTATCCTATCAGAATGTTATCAAATAAGTAGCACATCGTATCTTTTTGCTGTTATTGTTGTTTACCATTACCAGTGGCTATCTGGGCCACTGCTTTAAATTCTATGTCCATGGAGTTTCGTTTTGGTTCACATTTGTAGGTGATGATATTTGAACTGGCAGATCATGTGCAGTCATTCCTCAGTGAACATAACAAGCCACCCTCTAAGTCTTTTCATGAAGAAATGCTAAAAAATCATCAAAAGCTGCAAGAAAGACAGGCCCGAGAGGAGCAACAGCGGCTGTTAGAAGCAAAGCAAAAAGAGGAGCAAGAGGTAAGAGAGCTGGGGACATGGAATATGGCAGGTTGTACATGTCTTAGGGTTATATGTTCTTACAGATTTTATCTTTCTACTTACTATTAGCTTTTTCAGGGTCAGACGCAGTAACTGAAAAAATGAGCTTGTATATGTATGTATATGTAAATAGAGACCATTCCCTGAGAACTCTTCCCCTAATCTACCTCTTAAAAGCACCTTGGCGTCATTCCCCATTCTTTTCTTCTTTACTCCAAGTTTTAATGAAGACATGGCCCTTCTTGGCCAGACCAACCCCCTATATGTACCCTTCATCCTATCCCTTCCCTTCTTCTCTGATAAATTGTCCCCACAGTTATTTCTTCTGTCTTCCTAATCTTGGTTCTCTCCCTTTTGACCTGCCCCCTGCTACCTAAAAACATTTCCAGACCTCCCTTGACCCTCAAGCTATGTATCATCCTTATCTTACCTCTTTTACAGTTAAACTTTGAGAAAAAGTTATCTGTATTCATCACCTCCATTTCTTCTCCTCCTGATTATCAACCTCTTTCAATTTGGCTTCTTTCCTCCACACTCAACTGAAATTGCTCTCTCCTACATTACTAGTGTCTCTTATTACCAAATCTATTGACCTTTTATCTGCCTTTGTTTTCTTGAGTTCTCTATAGCATGGCTTTCTAGACCAGTCTTTCCTCCTGAATACTCTTTCCCTTCCAGGTTTTTATGACACTTCGGCGCTCGCTCTCTCTCTCCCTCCCTCCCTCTCTCCCCCTCTCTCCTCATATCTGACTAAATCTTTTCAGTCTCTTTTGCTCGACCGTCATCTAGAGCCTGCCCTCTAACTGTGAGCATACCTTCAGGGCCTTTGACCTGTGAGCACTCACCTGAGCACCACCAGTCCATCCACCTTGAACAGACATTGTAAATGGATAAAGACATGGGCCAAGAATTGAATATATTGAAGATAGCTGGTCTGATTGTTTTTAAGAAGTTGTGCTGGAAAGAAATCAAAAGGAACTTATCAAAGTTGGACTATTTACATTCCTACATGGAAAAACAATAACTGTGTTTGATGAAACCTTTCTCATTATGAAAATAATTGAAGAAGGGTACATGGCATATGTTCACAGGTATACATGGATAGAGGGCACAGGTTGAATTTGATGGGAAGGGATGATTCTTTTTTTTTTTGGAGGGCAATTGGGGTTGGGTGACTTGCCCAGGGTCACGAGGCTGGGTTTTTGTTTGTGTGTTGGGTGTCTGGGGCCGGATCCGAGCTCGGGTCCTTCTGGCTCTGGGGCCAGTGCTCTGCTCACTGCGCCACCTAGCCGCCCCAAGGAAGGGATGATTCTTAAGGGGTGAAGTCAAGAGGTGAGAGAGGAAAGTGGCAAGAGGAGATGGAGAGAGACAGGGTAGGGTAAACTATCTCATGTAGAAGAGGGAAAGGGAAGTAGTTGCAGGGGAGGGGAAGAGCAGGAAGGCAAAAAGGTAAAAGCATGTTCTCATTCAAGTTGGCTCAAGGAGAGAGTCACATACATACTAAATGGGATATCTCACCCTGCAGCTGAGTAGGGGAAAGGGGGATGAGAGGGGTGAGGATGGAGGGGAGGGCATTCTGGGGGAAGGGGAGGTTGGAAGTACCCACTATCAAAGAGGGACAGGATCAAAGTAGGGAATGGACCAGGTGGGAGGTGAGATGGGTGGGTGGGAAATATAAGTAGTCTTTTACAATATATCTACTATGGTAATGTTTTGCATAGCTATACATGTACAACACATACTGAATTGCTTATCTTCTCAGAGGGAGTAGGTGACAAGGGAGGAAGGGAATGGCTCTGAAAATCGAAGTTTTAAAATTAAATGCTTCATAAGACGTCCAGGCATTGGGGCTCAGAGATTCACCTTGCCCTAATGGCAAAGTCGAAGGGGGTATGGGAGAAGATATGGGAGAGAGCAGATTGGATGAGGGGATATCTAGTGGGACTGCTATTCTGGGGTGGTGGATAGGGAAAAAATGGGGGAAAAATGTAACTCATAATCTGGTGGAAATGAATGATGTAAACCAGAAGTTAATAAAGCATTTATTTAATTAAAAAAAAAGAAGAAGAAGTTGTGCTGGGCTTGTAATGATCTCAGGCTGTTCCCTGACACAAAACCCCATCCTTTTAGCACCTTTATTCTTTTGGTTTTGCCATACTACTGCAAGTGGTAGAACATTACAGTCTCCAAGGACTCAAAACTACAGGTGACTTAAAAAGCAATAGAGGGATGGTTGGTGGTTATAAGTAGGTCATAGTTTTTGTAAATGATGACTTCTGTTTTAAAAAAAAAAGGCATAGGGGCGGCTAGGTGGCGCAGTGAGTAGAGTGCCGGCCCTGGAGTCAGAGGGACCTGAGTTCTGATCCGGCCTCAGACACTTAACCCACACAAACAACAAAACCTAGCCGTGTGACCTTGGGCAAGTTACTTAACCCCAATTGCCCTAAAGGGGC
Source organism: Gymnobelideus leadbeateri (assembly GCA_011680675.1). Classification (NCBI taxonomy): domain Eukaryota; kingdom Metazoa; phylum Chordata; class Mammalia; order Diprotodontia; family Petauridae; genus Gymnobelideus; species Gymnobelideus leadbeateri. The sequence continues at coordinate 428,214 of WOXC01009968.1, read as the reverse complement.
GGCTAGGTGGCGCAGTGAGTAAGAGCACCAGCCTTGGAGTTGGGATGACCAGAGATAAAATGCGGCCTCAGAAAATGAGCCCCCACGCATAAATAATGACTAGCCCTGTAACCTTGAGCAAGTTACTTAACCCCAATTGCTTAAAAAAAAAAAAGGGCATAAAATATGTCCTGTAGGAAATGACTCATTAGAAAAGGAAATGGGCTAAGATAGTTAATACTCAAAATAATGAAGTGGTACTTAACTATCATTTTGAAAAACTTATTTTTCCCCTCATTATAGCCCCTATTTTTTATATTTTTTAAACTAGGACTTACTGAATTATTTATTTTATGAATTTTTGAATCAACTTTTTTTTGTATTTTGTATCATTGATCCTTTATCTTAACAATGTCTATTTGTCGAGTGCCATTCAGTATATAGTAACTCCCTCTCACCTACTTAATTGTGTATAGTGCCCATCATTAGGGAAGGCTTCTGTTCCTTTGTAGGTAACTGTACATTTGTTAGACTTCATACCATTTGGGAGGTGACTAGTGCTGGCTGGGAGAGTCCTGTTGTTGTGAATTGATCTCTTGCAGCTCCTAAATTTTTGAGCAGTTTATTGAAGTGCTTATTGTTCATGCTCTGTGATGAATCTAGTAGCTCTACATAAGTGGGGATATAAAGACCAAGAAAATAGATCTGCATACGCTGAAGACTAACAACACGTCAGGTTTCAGTCTTCTTAGGAGAGGACTTGAATTATTGAACTTTTCAAAATAATTTTTTCATGTTTCTTAAATTTCATTTATCTATTCCTGAGACTTGAAAGCAGTATGATTTATTTCAGCAACTTGAAATCCTTCATGAGATTCAAAGAAGGCAAGAAGAGAAACGAGAAGAGAAAAAAAGGAAAGAAATGGCAAAGCAGGTACTAAAAATGACTTTTTCTATAAATAATTCCTGGGACAGATGATTTAGTAGATTTAGTTGAGATTTGCCATTAATGAAGCTTTTTCCTTTTATTTTTGTTTATCACAGGTGATATTGTAGTGATAGTATGTGTAATTTTAAAAAGGAAATCAAGCATGGTCCCTTCCAACTTTAAATCTCTATCCTATGTCAGAATTGGAAGGGATCTCAGAGGCTCCCTACCCCACTACCCTATATCTTATCAAGAATCACATGTACAAGGGGCAGCTAGGTGGCGAAGTGAGCAAGAGTGCCAGCCCACTGTCAGGAGGACCCGGATCCTTCCACCTCAGATACTTAACACCCACACAAAAATACTGGCCATGTAACCTTGAGCAAGTTACTTAACCCCAATTGCTTTAAAAAAAAAAAAAGAATCACAGGGACAGGATCTCTCACAAAAAATCATCTAGCTTTTACTTGAAGACTTATAGCAAGAGAGAGCCCATTGCCTCTTTCTAGGCAGCCCATATCACTTTTGATTAGTTCTTACTGGCAAGAAGTTTTTCTTTATATCAAACCCAAATCTGCATCTCTGTAATTCCCTTCTACCCCCTCATTATTCATAGTTCTGCTCTCTGGAATAAAGCAGAACATATCTCTTAATTCTTTTTTCCCATGATAGTCTTTCATATACTTGAAAACAGCTCTCATGCCCCTTCTCCAGGCTAAACATCCCTAGTGCCTTTGGTTGATCCATATACCCAAAAACATCTTTTTGGTTCCCTAAAAGAACAGTATGGGGTAGTGGAAGGAACAATAGATGTGAAGCCAAGACCTGGTTCTAATGGGGGAGAGATAAGAAATACATACATATATATGCATATATATGCTTATATATATATATATATATATATATATATATACCCACACATATACATACATATACATATATAATATAAAGTGAATACAAATGTATACAAAGTAATTACATAGAAAGTATTTTGGAAGGGAAGGCATTAGCAGTGAGGGGGGATCAAGAAAAGTTTCATGGAGAAGGTGGTACTTTAACTGCATCATAAAAGAAGAAAGGGATTCTGCAGAAGAAGGAAGGGCATTCCTGACATTTGGGCCTGCCATTGCAAAGGTATAGAGAAAAGAGAGAGTGTTTGAAGAACAGAGAGAAGTCTAGCTTGGCTAGATCAGTGTGGAAGGGGGAACTTCCTCATCTGTAAAATGAGTATATAGCACTTATCTCCCAGGGTAGTTGAAAGGATAAAATGAGATAAAAAGCATTGTATAAAGTTTACATTAATAATAATTATCATTATTATTCAAAGACAGGTTGGGGCCAGGTTGTGCAAGGCTTTAAATGTTAAATAGAGGAGTTTATATTTGATCCTAGGGGCTATAAAAAGCCATTGGAGTGAATTGGGTAGGGGAGTCACAATCAGATCTGTGTTTAAGGAAAATTACTTTGTCAGGAGTATAGAGGATGGATCAGGGTAGTGAGAGACTGGAGTAAAGAAGACTGACTAGAAGGCCATTTCAATAGTCTAGGCTAGGAGTGATGAGGACCTTAATTAAGGTGGTTATTGTGTGAATAGCAGAACAAGTCAGAAGCAAGAGATGTTGTTCAGGTAGAAACAGCAAGATTTGGTAACTGGTTTGTATATATAAAGTAGAAGAAATGTGGTTTCTCAGATAATATCAAAATTAGGAGCCTGGGCAACTGAAAATATGGTGGTACCTTCAACACAAGTAGGGAAGTTTGGAAGAAGGGAGAGTGGGAATAGGGAGGAAGATAAATGTTGAGTTTGATGTTTTCAGAACATCCAGTTTGAAATATTTGGTAAGTAATTGGTGGTACAGGACCTCAGGGAAGAGACTAAGCCTGTATATATAGATCTAGGAGTCATTTGAATAGAGGTGACAGTTAAAACCATGGGAGCAAATGAGGTTATTTAGAAAGAAGAAGACAAGGGAGCCTAGGACAGAACCTTGAGAAACACCCATAGTTGCGATGTGACAAGGATGATGATCCGGCCAAGGAAACTGAGAAGGAGCTGTCAGAAATGTGGGAGGTGAACCATTAGAGAGAATAATGTTATGAAAACCCAAAGAGGAGAAAATGTACAGAAGAGGTTAGTCAGCAGTGTCATGTAGCAGATTAGTAGGGTAGGATGAAGACTATGGAAAGATCATTGGGTTTGGCAATTAAGAGGTCATTGGTAATTTCAAAGAAAGTAGTTTTAGTTGAATGATGAGGTTGGAATGAGAATGAGATTGTTACTAAGCCTGTAATTTTAGGTTTAAGTGACCTAAACTGGAGGAGAATTGACAGATACTGTGATGGAGAGAGCTAACATATAATCTTAACTGAAAAATAGAAATTTATTTCTAAGTATATAAATCATCTCTGAATTTCTAAATCAAGTGCTTTGTCTTTTCCTATCCTAGGACTAAAGATTTGATATTTTTCTGTTTTTGAGATTAAACAATCCAGATATAATTTCTATCAAAGACTGATTTGATGTTTCTTTTCTAGGAACGCTTGGAAATTGCCAATTTAGCAAACCAAGATCATAACTCCAGGAAAGATCTAACTGGATACAAACCATCTGTCAATATAAGTGGAGGTGCCCTGGACCACGTAGGCCATGTTAAACACCGTGCAAACTCCACAGGAAGATCAAAGTATGTACTTAGTGTATCTGGTGTGGGAGGGTGTACATTGCTTTAGAATGAGCATTTTAAAAGAAAAGCGTTCAGGGACTGACAGGAGGATTATATAATTTATCATTTGGAGGCTTTCCTTATAATTTATTATCCAGTCTATTCAGTGGCAGTGTAAAAGCAAGTTATCAGTGTCATCACTTTTTAAGATTCAAATGTAAACTCTAATACAGTGTTATAATTAGGGAAAATTCTACTTTCTAAATAACATCTTTTTAAACCTATATTGTCTCATTCCTAATAGAAAACTTCATTAAAGGCTACACTTTGAAGTGTCCCAATTTTGTTTCTAATTTCAGTTTAGACTGCTTTTTAAATAGTCAAATAATATAGAAAAGGTGGGGTTTTTTTTGTTTGTCTTTTATGGAGGGAGAAGGCAAGGGAATTGGGGTTAAGTGCCTTGTCCAAGGTCACGTGGCTAGTAAGTGTTAAGTGTCTAAGGCTGATTTGAACTCAGGTCCTCCTGACTCTGGGCCGCTGCTCTATTCACTGTGCCACTCAGTTGCCCAAAGAGATTAAAAAAAAAAAATTTCTTGGTCTGGATGATCAATACAAATTTCACAATATATGATTTTTCCTTTCTGACCTCTTGAACCAGCGACATAAACCTGGGGAATTTTACAGGGTAAGTACAAGTAGCTCTTGAGGTACAGGGCCCTGTACATGAGAATGGCTGTCCCAGAATAAGACTGACCTCCTTGTTAAGGCCACCAGAACTCTTCTTATTTTCTTTCTGGATGCTCTAAAGCTTCTATAGCCTGATTCAGGGAGAAGGAACAAAAAGCCTGTGTTACCAGCATCTAGGGTCGCGTTTGGATGAGAGTAGTTCCTGGCCTTCTGATTTGGGATGCAGAAGGAGTTTTTCTATAGAAATGGAGTTAGAAATGTGAAGTGTAGGTTCAGAGCTTTCAGTTATATGACTTGCTAACAAGGAAAGAGTAATTCTTTCACGGAAATAGAATATGGGAGAGATGTGTGTTCCTGTTGACCATAAACAAACTAATCAAGAGATATACCATGGCCTATAAATGGGAGCTACAGAGTCTAAAGGTGGGAACTGATCCTTAAAGCCTTCTGTCCTGGGAGTTATTGAAACCTTCATTAACCTTACCCCTACCCTGCTCACTGCTGGACCTGAAATCCTCCAGTTACTCTACATTCCTTTAGTTTTTAGTATCCATTGGAGGCTATGTTACTTTGCATTTGTTGAACAAATAGAAATGCCTAGTGTTTCTTCAATTGAATTTCCCAAATGTGAGTGGCATGTTATAGGCAAAATTTTTCCATTTCTTGGGTATCTTTAGTGGAGGATAATACATAAAATATTAATAGAGTCATAGAATCATTAAGGGAGTGGCCTAGTGGATAAAAAACTGGCCTTGAAGCCAGGAATATGTAGGTATAAGGCCCATCTCTGTCACCTACTGACTGTGTGACCCTGGGCAAGATGCTTAACCTCCCATGCTCTAGGCAACTCGCTAAGACTGTAAAGGTACCTACTTGCATTGGGATAGGGAGTTTCCTCACCTGAGAATTCCCTATACCAGAGGTGTCCAACTAGGGGTCCATGCTGCCTACAAAATGTAATTGGCAAATATTTAGCAAAGCAAATAAAAATGTAGTATAACATAGATAATGTTAATTTGTGGTTTTCTAAGTCAATGTGTAGCTCAGCAGGACTCAGTTTCTAGTTGTTTGATACCTGGAGTTTTTTGTTTGATCCCTATCCTTGTCAATAGACTTTTCAGAATTAGAAGAACCTTAAAGAAATTTAAGTCCAACTCCTTCATTTTAGAGATGGGGAATCTGAAGCCAGAGAGGTTAAATGACTTTCCCAAGATCACATGACCAGTCTTTGAGTTAGGATCAGGTCCAAAACATTCAGGACTCTCAGTCTGTTGCTCATTCTTCTACATCACATGACACTTAATGAATGATCATTGCCTGATGAATGGCCTTTGCAAGCAACTTCAGTAATGCCAAAGTACAAATTCACCTTAGAAGGGATAATTGAACAAATGCATGGTGATATTGTAGAATACCATAGAATGGTTTATCAGAATCAGGCCATCCAGAGCTTAGGTAGATAGAGCCTACAAGAAATTGAATATGCTAGTGTTTGTCTCATCTTATTTGGTGCTTGTCTCATCCTATTTCTTTGTGTATTTACAGTCTCCTCAACTAAATTGTAATCTACTTCTGAGCATCTTGGTATCCATAAAAGTATTTGCCACAATGGCTTAAATATAGTAGATATTCAGTATTTGTTGAATAGAATTGAAAAAAGTGGGGAGGGAAAGCTATCCCTCTTTCTCACTGAAGACAAATGTATGGCAAAATGTAGCAATTAAAAATCATTTGCACTTTCTTGATTTACCCTTTTTTATACTATTTAGGCTATAGAAAGGAATATAATTTTAGGCTGAATAGCTCAGATCTAGCACACATTTTAGTAGCTCAGATGTATCCCAGCCTTAGTATATGGGATAATGATTAACATTGTGTTGGTACCTTTGTTTCACAAACTTCTTTTCTTTTTGTCTAATTGTTCCCATATCAGTCAGAAAAAATGTTCTATTCCAGGGATTTAACCTTTCACTTTACTATGCAGGCAGGCAGATGACAAGCCAATTATTTGGGATATGGAATGACTACGCATTCAGATAGAAAACAGCAAGATTTCACATACCTGCATTGTATTAATATATTTACTCACCACTTGCTTTAATTAGAGAAATTTACCATAAAAGGAAAAAGCAGGGACATGCCAGGTATGACAGGATAAAACATCCTTAGCTCTCTTTGAATTCAGATGAGTCACTTTAATTCCATCTCATAGCCAGACTGAGGAATAGCCAGGTGGAAAGCATTCCTTTTCAAAGGAAGGCAATGGGGAAACTGAGCTAGGAGAGTCCCATTTTAGATTGAGGCTATATTTGTCCTCTCAGCTTTTCCTAAAAGCAAATCTTCACCTGTAGCAGGATTCTCTCTGAGTAGATTGTGGCATCTCTCAGATACTGATTTAATGCAGACAACTATATTTAAATTCAAATTCAAAATAAAACTAGTTGCAGTCCCAATGTCTTTTACCTCAAATGTCACATCTCACCGATCACAGCTTAGGTCTTGATACATTTGCTTTTACTTGTGTGGAGTTACAATAAGCAACTTTCATATATAAGAAATTTCACTTCTCAGTAAGCTAAGTTCATTGTTTAGGAACTCCATAATCCAAACAAGCTTTTATTTTTTCCTGGAGCTGATGACCTTGCCCACCAGATGGTTTCTGGGGATCTGGCAAGTTTACAAATAAGGAGAAATCCATAGGGACCCCAAAGAAGGGGCTGATCTGCCTGTCCACCCTCTGATATTCTTCTTCTGGACTGATGAAAACCATATACTTTGTGTGTGGCAAGTTCCCTATTTTCAATATTGATTTTTTTTTCTTGCCAGGATGTCTTTCAGGGTTCCCATATTTTATTTTTAGGATCCTAGTATATGTTAGCTGGTACATGTGGCCTCTGGTCACCCCCTATAGCCCTACATTGGAGGCAAACTTGGCTATCTTCCTAAGGGAGGGGAATAAAGAGTGTCTATGCTGTTTACTCTTAGAGTTGCTGTGTGAACAGTTTTAGGTTTTAACATTGTAACAATAATCCCAAATAATTTAGTTAAGAATTTTACAATTTTCATAAGAGTAAGCCAACTTGTCTTAGCTTTAAGACAGGATTAGCATGACTTAATAAAATAACAACTGGTTTTAAACAATTTTTTTTACTATCTTTAAAGTTTCAAAAAATTCAGATTAAAAGTTGCTTTGTCTAACACAATTTCTGGCTCATAATGGTCACTCAAGTTTTACAATATAAAAGAATTTTACTACAGTGTACAAATGTAATAATAACAACACAAACAGTAAACTTGTGATGATTGGGTTTACCAAGTGTAGAGGCTGGTTGACTTCTGACCTCATTCTCCTCCTCTCCTTTTCTCATCTCCCCACAGTTGTAGAGCCTGGTTGTGGGGGTGGTCGATTTGGGAAGGAAGGAGAAAGAGGACAACGTTCCTTGTGTGGGAGAGACCAAGGACTAGGTAGTGCTGGGAGGTTATAGAATCCAGTGGCTTAATTAAAGGTTCTGGAGCATTGAGGAGGGGGTTTTGGTGAGTAAGGAGGAGGGTCCCTGAGGAACCACAAGCTTCCTGATAAGGGTTGCTTGGCTTCAGGGAACTTGGAGCAGAAACTCCAGGTTCCAGTGGTGTGGGAGCAAGGATAAGGGGTTTTAAGAGGAGAGATTCATCTGCTTGCCTAGAAGAGTGGGCTTCAGGGTACCCAGGGACCTAGGGCTTTTGCCTGTGGGGTCCCGATGTAACTGCTCCACCTCCCTCCTTGTTCCTTTCACCAGGTAGGGGAGGTTAACTCAAATTCCCTACTATTCTTCTAACTTTTAACTACAGCCTTAGCTCGGTCAGAACCAGGATGACAGGGTGAAGGATCTTAATGGTTCTGTCCTTTCACTGTCTCCTTTGCTCAGTCAGAGCAAGGATGACAGGGAGAAGACACTGTAGTCCTAGCCTGGGAAGAGCCAGGATCATGAGGAAGAGAATCGTAGTGGTTATAACTCTTCACTATATCCTCAGCTCAGTTAGAGCCAGGATGACAGGGAGAAGGCACTGTAGCTCTAGCCTAAGAAGAACTGGGACCACAAGGAAGAGAATCTTAGTGGTTGTAACTTTTCACTGTGGGCCTGGTTTGGTCAGAGTTGGACCACAGTGAAAAGGTACCATAGCCCTAACCTCGTCAGAGGTAGGACTACAGGGAGGAGAATCTTAGTGGGTTTTTTTTTTTTTTTACCGTTTGCTCAAGTAAACTTCACTTCTATGTCCACTCCTTAAAAACTTCTTTGAAAGGTAAGTGGGACCCTGGAAAAAATCCAGTGGTGTCTAGTCCACTCTTCTCTGTACTGGAGAGCTCAAAGTTTCATCTCTGAGGCATCTCTTTTTTCAGATCTATGCCTTTTCCAATTTTTCTTAGTGCCAAATAGTAACCAGAATAAATTCAGTTACCTGGATCTATATTCCCAATGATATTGCATAGTTCTCTTTCTGTGACCCAGGAAAGGGTTAAGTGCTAGTCCTGTTCCAAAGTGCAGCTTTGAAACCTGCCTCTCTTTGATGAGTGAAGTGACCCCTTTTCTCTTAGACCTTAGGGGAGACGTTTCCCCTTTCCCTTTTTTTCTGTCTGTCTCCCTACCTCCAGAACTTGGTCGTAGTCCAAGGAAGTAGAAAGAGAGGGAGTTTTTTTGTTTTTTGTTTTTGCCAACCACCTTTCTTTAAGAGACCATCAATCTTTCTAGCCCAGGTACAGGTTTTTTCTTTTCTGGCTGGCTCCATTTTGAATCTTACAAGGTGGCAAACTTAGAGATTTTTATACAGACATAGAGCAGATAGATACAAACAGAAAGCACAGATAGCAATAACTTTTCTTGGCCTTCCAGATTAAAGACCAGATGCCATTTCAAATATGTTAGGTAAAACTACTTTACATAGCACCTGCTGTTTCTCACAATTCATTTGAACAGAGACCATCTCTTTGAAATAAGTCATTCATTCAGCAAACGTTAAATCCTTACTGCTGTGTGCTAGATGATACAGGAGACTGAGAGTTTATATGACATACCTCTTCTGCCTTCTATAGAGCTTACAGCTTAGTAGGAGATAAGATAAACACATTTAACAAGTGCATCAGAGAGGTGCAAAAAAAGTGTTATAGGGGCAGCTAGGTGGCACAGTGAATAGATCACTGGCCCTGAAGTCAGAAAGACCTGAGTTCAAATCCGGCGTCAGACACTTAACACTTATTAGCCATATGACCTTGGGTGAGTCACTTAAGCCCAATTGCCCTGCCTTCCCCCCTCCAAAAAGAAAAAAAAGGGGGGGGGGAAGGGCGAATGTCTTAAGGAGAAAGGAGAAAAAAAGGTTTGGAAAAACTTTTGTGGGAAGTGAGATAGAGAATGGATTGGTGAGAATAAAAATATTGCCTTACTTCAGTAAGAGCTTAGTTGAAGTTGAATAACATGAATTTATAATGTACCCAGTGAGCACAGTATGGCTTCCTCCTGCTTCCTGCAGCAGCAGATGAGTCAAAACAGAGGATGAAGAGTAATCAGAGACTGAGAAAGTACTGAGGAGCGGTAGGGATCGGAGGTCTCACTAAGGGTGAAGAATAGGTTTAAGAGTAGTCAAGAATAAGGAGAGATGGAATGTTAGGAGCTTATGGTCAGTTAGATGGAGGAATGTCAGAGTTTTTAATTAAAGTAGAACGTTTATGGGTAATAGTGAAATAATAATATTACATTAGTATTGTTACTATGGAGATAGAATGAAAGAATGAAGATGGAATTAAGGAGTGGGTTGTGGGGTTTAAGGAAGCTGAAGAATTGGGAGTTTAGGGAATCTAAGGGAGCCTAAGCCCAACTGTTTACATTTCAGTAAGAAAGTTAATTCCAGACACATACAAAGCTTACAGGATCATACTTTTTTTTTTATTTGATTTGATTTTGATCATTTTTTAAATTTGATTTTGAATTTTATTTGGTCATAGTTCATGTATGCCTGTGTATTTGTTTACATGTTTATGGGTATATATTTTATATGTGTGATAATTCTACAGCCATATGTACGGGGGTGATTTTTGCATTATCTGGTGTTTCATCTTATCATTGCTTCTCTTTGCCTCTGTTAGCATAAAACTAGAGTTAATTATACATAATCAGTGTCTGCCCAGCAGTCTAAATATTCTTTGTTTATTTGTATCAGTGTTATTCTAAAGTTAAGATCTCAAATAGGAATCAAATCTAATGTTTTTTAGTGTCTTTCATAGTGCCATACACCTTTAAAATGCATTTTAATGCAGATTACTAAGGAACTCTAAATAGAATGAAACATCCAGCCAGTCAGGGGGCTTGCAATCAGATCTGAAATTGGGCTTATATATAGAACTAAAAGATAAATTCAAATATATTTGTAAAAAGCTGTCATTATTAGAGAAGAGAGCATCTTTTTTTCTAAATCATTTAGGAAGTATCATAGTGTATATAATTCAGTGGTAGCAAATTCAAATAAATGTGGATCCCTGTGGGCTACATATTGACTTAGAAAATCACAAATTAATGTTATTAATGTTGTATTTTTATTTATTTTGTTAAACATTTCCCAATTATGCTTTAATCTGGTTCAATTTGCACTGAAAATTTTGCTGGCCTTGAGTTTGACACCACTGGTAAACAGAGCACCCTCAAAATGCATAAAAATCATTTTGTGTCTTCTCACTCTTTTGGAATACATTTTAAAGATGTAATTTGTTGTCAGTTATTACTAAGGACATGAGTTAGTGCAAAATGTCCCTTATTATTGCAATCCACCCCTACCCCACAGTAAGCAAAGAGTTATGGATATGGAGGGGAAATCTTTGTCACCATTTAAAGACTAGATGACTCATTAAAGGATAGTATGACACAGAACTCTGCTTCTTTAGGGCCAAGAGAGCTACAGGACATGTCCTCACTTCCTCATGTAGAAAGAGACCAGAGATTACCTATACAGAGATTCCCGAAGAGAAACCTTTATCAGGAAGTATGTGTTCTGGCATGTTGGTTAAAAACTTAGTCTTGTTATTTTTTTTATGCTTTGCATTTCTTACACTATTTTTGAAAATGTGAAGCAATTAAATCCGTTATCTGAAATAAAATATTGGAGAATGGGTAGATAAATGCTGCTGTATAAAATTCCATCCTTCATATTTTAAATGACTTTCACAGTGAAGCTGATTAACAGGTAGAAATAAAAAGACGGGTGTGATTGTTGTTTTTTTTGTTTTTGCTTTTTGGAGGGCAACTGGGGTTGAGTGACTTGCCCAAAGTCACAGGGCTAGTAAGTGTGTCAAGTGTCTGAGGCCGGATTTAAACTCAGGTCCTCCTGACTCCAGGGCTGGTGCTCTGTTCACTGCACCACCTAGCTGCTCCAATTGTTAGTTTTTCCACAACACTATAAACATAACTTGTGAACTTTTTTGTTTAGTAACATTGGTTTCCCTTCCATTGTATGACTGGGACAGCTCAAATCAGCCACATTTGCGCGATTTATAAATCATATTAATTCCTTGCACTACTTAGATGGGGACAGACAGAAAATCAGATTCCAAATAAATGGGTTTTCCATGTTTAATGCTAAATTGAAGGAAAATCATTGTCCAAATTTATTTTTAAGGCGAGAACGTCAATATTCTATATGTAGTAGTGAAGACTCTCCTGGCTCTTGTGAAATCCTGTATTTCAGTATGGGTAATCCTTATCAGCTCACGGTGCACAAAGGGAAATGTATTGGTGAGTAAACTAGCTACATCCATTTATGTTAAGGACCAAAAATGGCCATAAAGAAGAATGGTAGGGTGATGATGATTATTGACACAAATAAATAACCCTTTAAATTTGGCAGAGTGCTTTATATTCTCATTTGAGCCTCACAACAACATGAGGGGTTACTGCCGGCATTAACCCCATAACATTGTCTACATCTTAAAAGACACTGTGGTCTTATAGAAAGAACTCTGGACTGGTGAGAAAAGTCCCGAAAAGATTGGTTTATAGTGTAATTTATGATTTCATGAAATAACCTATTGGGATTCAAATGTTATTTGACTACACCTTAAACTCTTATCACTCTGGTTCTCTCTGATAACAAATAATAGGCCCTAACTCAAACCTCACTTGGTCATTGTTTCAGTTTTGATGGTTCAGACTGTAAATGTAAATAGCAATTGTTTCTGTTCTAGCTAGAAACCCTAAGTATCTTTTCCCTCCCAAATTGATTTTTTTGAGAAGGCAAACTAGGCCATATTTTGCCACATTTCTTACCTAACCTTAAGTCGCTGAATGGGTATTGCCTCAGATAAACTGAGACCTGGGAAAGACCTAAGCTTAAAAAGACCAAGATCTCCCACTGCATCTGGGATCATCTCCAGTTGTTCTGATCTATATCTTGCCACTGGACTCAGATGATTCTGGAGGAGAGAATGAGGCTTTTGACTTTGCAGAGCCCTGCCTCACTTAAATTCAATTAACTTGCAAATCAAGACATCACCTTCCTGCTGTCACTGGTTCTGACAAAATCTAGAATAATAACAACAATAGTGTAATTCCAGGCAAATCTCTTTGACATTCCCTGGGGCTCATTTTCTGTCTCTACAAGAAAAATAATCTATGTTCTTAGGAATGTATTAGGACAAATTAGATAATAGATTTTAAATTATCTGAGTTATTTGAAAGGAGAGTATGCAGTAATACCAAATATGATATATTAGCCAATTTTAATGTCAGGTATTAGGATTCTCAGGCATCTACCTCTGACAAAATAATTTGCATGTTAACATGAGTTTTTAGTGTTCCATAGCCCTTTAATGACTATGAAGTACCTATTTCACAAATTGATATCAGTCTGTTTACCTTTTTTTCTGGTGTATTGGGGATCTGAATCAGAGGTTCCAATTTTGGTTATTTTTTATTTAGCAATTTCTAAAAAGATTATCCTTTGGAACTATATTTCTTGAGTAATGTTGAATTTGACATAGTCTTTCAAGATCCAGTGTCTGACATATATACACACATATGTGTGTGTGTGTGTGTGTGTGTGTACCTTATCTTTCTTAGAGATAAAGCCATCTCTATATATGATTTTCTGCAAGTAGGAGGAGTTTGGATAATCCACAGATGATGCAAAAATGAATTTTAACAAGCTGCTTCAAGTTTATTTTCCACCAAATTAACTTACTTGAATTTCACTTCCTTTCTTTTCTACTTCCTGTCCTCCTTAAGGAGTTAAAATGAATAGCAAAATAATGAAAAAGCAGGCAGTAGATAGGAAGAGATACAAAGAAAGTGAGTAATCTACAAACTTGATAATTAATTCTTGGTTAAATTGAAAGTTGATTACATCGTGCCAAATACAGTATTCTGTACACAGTGACCACATTCCATACAAATCGGTGACCAGGTGACTCTAGGATAAACTTGAGATCTTTGATGAAAATGATTGACATTGGACCTATTTGTCTGAGAGACACTTGAAATTCATAGCATAAAAACCCATTTTTGTAGATCTGGGGACATCAGGGAGGTAAAGTAATACTAATCCTACTGCTCGTTACTATGTCTTTGTCTAAGAGTCTCACTAGTATTCTTTAAACAGATTGCCCTTATTTAATACCTTAATTAGAAAGTAAATTTGCACTTTGAAGGGTTTTCATAAAACCACATTATTTATGTTGAACAGCAGGGAATAAACTTTAAAATGTGCTTTGGTTTCCTATAAAGTTGTTAAAAGAAGAAAAAGATTGACTAATTAGCCATCATTTCTAATTGAAAGGTTTTAAAATTTCAAAGAAAAAATGCATATATTGGGGATAAAATAAAACACTAAAATGACTAGCTTGTAAATCATCATTCTTAGCCTACACTGGTTCATGGCAAAGTTCTATTGTTAACTGTTTTCCTCTAATCCTTCTGTAGTATGTTCTTTGGTCCTATTACCATCCTCCTTTTTTGTTGTTATTATTAGCCTGAAATTTTGATTAACACTGAAAATCACATTGAATGCCATACATACTGTTTATAATAACTTTTATTTAAGTAACAGCATTCCTTATCCTGTGAAGATTTAAGAAAATGTATCTCTGACTGCATAGATACTGTATTCCATTTGTTTCATTAGCTTGTCAATGCTAAAGAAAATTGGAATTTTCTCCCTTGGCTAATATTTTCAGGTGTCATTTGTGACACACTAGACAGCTATAGTCAGTAAGTTACAAAAATGCTTATTGTAATAACAAAAAAATAAAATAACAATAGTTTGAGTAGAAGCTGCTTCTGCATTCAGATTATCAATTGACCCAGGACAATAATTCTTTATCCAAGTGTTTAAAAACAGTATGCTGTCATTTTTACTTTTTCCAAGTGGAAATAAATCATAATTATACAATAAGATAGCAATTTTTAGTACTATGTTCTTTTGTTTTCCAAGGGTTTAGTTCACAATAATACAAATGAGATATATACCTATGGCTAAATAAACATACCTGTCTTCCCATCTCTTATATTTTGCTCAAAGTAGCCACATTGAGTCACCTTTTTTGGCCCCTCCCTGATACCAGTTCCTGATATAAGTAGACACTTGTATTTACTGAGCATGTGTTGTTTTTAAGAAGCCTGTTTTGTGTTCAGGAAACCATCAGTTTTATTAGATGAATTTTGAAATGTTTTTACTGAATGACCTTTTCCCATGAAGTTGAGGTAATGCCTGAGATTCTTTCTTTCTACACACACTGATCAAAACAAACTTTATAGGATTTCACTATTTTCAACTTCTCAGTTTTTTTAGAGCAGTTGTGCCCATGTAAACTTCATAGAATTTCACTATTTTCAGCATCTCAATTTTTTTTGTTTTTTGGTATTTTGAGAGCATTTGTGCCAGTGTAACTATGTGGGACCACAGCAGCATGTTGTAAATGAATTTGATTATGATGTAGGTAATAGAAGATGTTGGTATTTAGTCTGGTGATTCCTTATCAGATTTTTTTCTATCCTTCTCTTAGCTATTTGTAAATACTTTTCTTTATCTATTAAACCAAATGAAAATATAACAATGAAATTTAACTTCCTTTCTCTCTTTGTTCTTTTAAATACAGACAATGATGTACAACTTGGAAAATTAACCTATAATGCCTTGGAAACAGCCACTGGCAACTTTGTCCTCTTATATGAGTGGATACTTAAGTGGCAGGAAAAAATGGGCCAGTTCCTTACCAGCCAAGAAAGAGAGAAAATTGATAGATGCAAAAAACAGGTTGGAAATACTTTTTTTGGCCATTTTTAGACTAGTGGAACATTTTAATATACTTCTATACTGACCAGATAAAAGGATGACATACTAGAAATGCTTTCTATAGCAGTAAGACAAGAAAAGAAATTGAAGGAATTAGAATAGGCAATGAGGAAAAAAACTGTCACTCTTTCCAGACAATCTGATGGTATACTTAGAATCTAGAGAATCAACTAAAAAAGCTAATTGAAACAATTAACAACTTTAGCAAAGTAGCAGGATATAAAATAAGCCCACATAAATAATCAGCATATCTGTATATTACCAACAAAGTCCAGCAAGAAGAGATAAAAAGAGAAATTCCATTTAAAATAACTTCAGATAGTATGAAATACTTCAAAGTTTACCTGCCAAGGCAAACCCAGGAACTATATGAACACAATTACAAAATACTTTTCACACAACAAAGTCAAATCTAAGCAATTGGGGAGCTATTGCTCATGGGTGGGCTGAGCCAATATGATAAAAATGATGGTTCTACCTAAATTTATTTATTCAGTGCCATCCCAATCAAACCACCAAAAAAAATGAGTTTATAAAAGTAGAAAAAAAAATAACACCCACATTCATTTGGAAGAACAAAAGGTCTAGAATGTCAAAGGAGTCAGTTTAAAAAAAAATGAAGGAAGGCAGCCCAGTAATACAGATTGCAAACTGTATTAAAAAGTAGTAATCATGAAAAGAATCTAGTATTGGCTAAGAGGTGGATCAGTGGAATAGATTAGGTACACAATACACATGCAGAGATCTAAGCTTTTTGGACAAGAACTCACTATGTGACAAAAATTACTGGAAAGTAGTTTGGTAGAAACTAGGTTTAGACCAGCATCTCACACCACGTTTTAAGATAAAATCAAAATGGGTACATGATTTAAATATAAAGGATGATATCATAAGCAAATTAGGGGAGCATGGAAAAGCATCGATAGAGCATGTCAGCTCTATGGATAAGAAAGGAATTTATGACCAAACAGGCACTAGAGAGGATCATGGAAAATTAAATGGATAATTTTGATTACATTAAAATTTTAAAATTACATTAAATTAAAAACTTTTCATACAAACAAAACCAATATAGCAAAGATTAGAAAGAAGGAAGGCAGAAAATTGGGGGGAAATTTTATAGCAAGTTTCTCTGATAAAGGCCTCATTTCTCAAGTATATACAGAACTGAATGAAATTTATAAAAATAAGAGCCATTTCCCCAGTTGACAAATGGTCAAAGGATATGAACAGGAAGTTTTCAGAGGAAGAAATCAAAGCTATCTGTAGTCATGCAAAAAAAAATTCTAAATCACTATTGATTACAGAAATGCAAATGAAAACAATTCTGAAGTATTACCTCATGCCTGTCAGATTGACTAACATTACAGAAAAGGAAAATGACAAATGTTAGGTTATGGAAAAATTGGGGCACTAATGCACTATCGATAGAGTTGTGAACTGATAGAAACATAGAACAATTTAAAAGTATGCCCAAAGGACTATAAAACTGTGCATACCCTTTGACCTGGTAATACCACGAGTAGGTCTGTATCCCAAAAAGATCAAAGAAAAAGGAAAAGGACCTATATGTACAAAAATATTTATAGCAGCTCTTTTTGTGGTGATAATTGGAAAGTGAAGGGATGCCCATCCGTTGAAAATGGTTGAACAAGTTGTAGTTTATGATTGTGAAATACTGTTATGCTATAAGAAATGACAAACAAGATGGTTTCAGAAAAACCTGGGAAATATATATGAACTGAAGCAAAGTGAAATGAGAACAGGAGAACATTGTACACAGTAACAGCAATATTGTACAGTGATCAGCTATGAATGACTTAGCTATTCCAATTAAGTCAGTTATCCAAGACAATTCTGGAGGACTTATGATGAAAAATGTTATCTACCTTCCAGAGAGAGAACTGATGGAATCTGAATAGATTGAAGTATAATTTTTTCACTTTCCTTGTTTTTCTTGCTTTTAAAAAAATTTTGCAACATGGCTAATATGGAAATATGTTTTTTATGATTTCACATGTATAATTGATACCAGATTTCTTGCCTTCTCAGTGGATGGGAAAGGTGCCAGAGGGAGGGGTAGAATTTGGAACTCAAAAATTTTTTTTAAATTCATGCTAATAATAAATAATAATTTTTTTAAAAGAACAAATAAAAGGACAGCCAAGACATTAATACGTTGCTTTATGTGGAAGATTTATGAAGACAAAACAAGTATCTTTGATGAGCTTTTAAAAATGACTTAGACCGGGCGGCTAGGTGGCACAGTGAGTAGAGCGTCGGCCCTGGAGTCAGAAGGACCTGAGTTCGGATTCGGCCTCAGACACTTACCATACACACAAACAAAAAACCTAGCCGTGTGACCTTGGGCAAGTTACTTGACCCCAATTGCCCTATAAAGAGCAAAAAAAAAAAAAATGACTTAGACCTGAACTGGTTACCAATGTTTTATTATGAGCACCTAAATAGAGGGTGCCTAGAGCAAGTGTTGACGTATTACCTAGGTATTTTTCTCCTTGTCTTCCCAATTCCCTGCTGCCATTGTCACCCTGCTATTGGGCATCAGAACTCTGACAGCACATTGTACTCTTGCATCGCTTTTTCAGCTTTTTGCTGTTGTTCCCAACCCTGTGGTGCAAGGTCCATCCATCTCTCCAAGTTAATCTAGGTAGGCAAAATGCAGTGGTTGGCTATTTCATGTTTTTGCTTTGCATTCTTACTCTATCGGTATGCCCCACATAAAGATGCACCAGCCAACATCATTTTGCAATAATGTCACTAAAAATTATAGCAATACATCACACTGAAGCTTGGGATTTTCAACTAGTTCCTAGACACCTGGCCTACTCCTGCCCCTATGCTCAGATTTAGTCTCTGTTCTTCTCTTGAATTACTGAATATCATAGAGAGATGTTAAATATTAGATACAAATAGTTCACTGTTAATGGAAAGAGAACTAGTCTTTTGAACATGAATGGGTCTGAATCCTGGCTCTAACTACTTACTAACTTACATACCAACACTTCAGCTGAGTCATTTAACCTTCTTGAGCCTCAGCTTCTGCAAATGTAGAATGGAACTAATAATACTTATACTACTACTTACTTCATAATATTGTTCTGAGAAAAGCACTCTGTAAGCCTTGAATTACCATATGCCTGTGTTATCATGAGCATTCCCATTCACCATAAAGAAACATCAAATTAATTGCTCTCCTTAGCTACTTCTGTAATGCAAAGAATAAGAGAGAATTTTTAAAAATTCCTTGAACTTTTAAAAAAAATTTGACCCAACTTCTACATGTTTAATATCATTCCCCTACAAGTTGCATTCCTGCTTCAATCTCTTCAAGGGAGAACTTTAGGTTTTGAATATCCACTGTTACTCATTTACCCTCTCCTTTTCACACGTTGATTTAATTCTTTTCCACTGCTCACTTCCTCAGGGGAAATGGATTCTATTTTCCCCAGATGTGTCCACTACTTTTTTTTTTAAGAAAAGAAATGGGGGTGTCGCAGTGAATAGAGCACCGGCCCTGGAGTCAGGAGGACCTGAGTTCAAATCCAGCCTCAGACCCTTACACTTACAAGCCCTGTGACCTGGGGCAAGTCACTTAACCCTGCCTTCCCCCCTCCAAAAAAAAAAAGAAAAGAAATGATTTGTTGTTTTCTACCCCCTCCCCCCCTTCAAACTCATATGAAAACAGTCAGCTTTTTTTTTAGCTTAAATTACTGTTTATAGAGTTCTTGGGGAGGAAACAGCCACTTTTCTCATCAGTCTTCTAAAATGCTGTTGGATGGACTCTCTGACAGTTCCCATCTTCTCCTGCTTCCTCCCTGTACTCCAGTAATTCTGATGGCACCCAGCTGTACCCACTACTTCCCCACATTTTGCTGGAGTGCAGCTCTTCTCACCTCAGATCATTTAGCATCTAAGAAGCACAGCACAGCTATAGTATAGACTTAGCATTGACCAATTTTAAGCTTTTATAGTCTGAATTTGGGCTGTTCAGGAAGGTAGCTTTCATTTTTAACATTGTTGCTAATGAACTAACAACCTGGCTGTAATATTATTTCACTTAAAGTCGTATTTTCAAAGAACTAATTAAAACTTGTAGGTAGGGTTTGCCTACCTTTCCCTTGAAATATAATGTCAAAATTGGTTTTTAGGACAAAGAAGAACTGGCAAGAATTTGTTGTACTGAACATAAGACACAGCGTTATTTTTTTCTTTTTCCTGATTGTTAATATTATACTAGTAGACTAAATTTGACCCAGACTGCCTGTCTAAATTGCATCTAAAATGGCTTGAAAATAAACTCAACAAATTTATTCATGAGATGAGGAAGAATTGAAAATGACTTGTTTAAAAAAATCTAAACTGTTAACTTCTACTTTTTTGTTTTTGTTTTTAATTGAGAAAGCAATTAAGGCTGTTAAATTGACGAAAATGATCTGGTGTCAAACTTTAATTCCAAAACCAAAAGTTTATAAAAGAGAAAGGATGTGACTTTTTTGTGACATTAAAATTTGAATAAATACATCAATCTATAAATTTTGCCTCTCTTGACAGAATGGGATATGAACTAAATGACTTAAGCTTTTCCCAGCTTTATCAATCTTATACCACCAATTCAGGGCTTATTCCTGGTTCTCACTTGAAAATTTATTTTCTAAACATTTTCCATCTTGAAACAAAAATGGTAGTTAATTCAAACTAGCACACGATAAACTTTGTGTTTCTTTAACCAGATTCAAGGAGCAGAAACAGAATTCAGCTCACTGGTGAAACTGAGCCATCCAAATGTAGTACGCTATCTAGCTATGAACCTCAGAGAAAAAGGCGATTCTCTTGTTGTGGACATTTTAGTGGAACACGACAGTGGTATTCCTCTCTCTACGTATCTGAGCAAAGCAGTGCCACTTGCTGTTGATCAGCTGCGCAGTTATGCATCCCAGCTTCTATCAGGCCTTGATTATTTGCATAGTAATTCAGTGGTGCACAAAGTCCTGAGTGCTTCGAATGTCTTGGTGGATACCGAGGGCAACATCAAGATTACAGACTACAGTATTTCTAAACGATTAGCAGATATTTGCAAGGAGGATGTTTTTGAGCAAACTCGAGTTCGTTTTAGTGATGATGCTCTGCCTAACAAAACCGGGAAGAAAGGTGATGTATGGCGCCTGGGCCTCCTATTGATTTCTCTCAGTCAGGGTCAAGAAAGTAAAGAGTATCCTGTCACCATCCCTCATGACTTGCCAGCTGACTTCCAAGACTTTCTAAAGAAGTAAGTACCATTGGTATTCTTTTTTATTGTCATTTTCAGCTGCATTGATATAGTACTGGTGGCATTGAGTATCTAATTTTGAAGACAAAGAATTTAAAATGCTGCCTTAGAATCAGTTCTTTGGAGCACACTTTACCTCTCCATGTGGTGTGTTTTCTGTCTACTGCTAGATTACCTGTCTTTCATATCAGCTTAACTCTTATATCCCCTGGTTCTCTTCAGGATTTACTGTAGTAATTTTCAGACTTTTGTGGATTCTATTGCATGGTATCATAGACATTCAGGACTTATTGTGGTCAAATACCAAGGGTTTCTCTAAACAGAGAATTCCTGAGGATTGCCACTTAGTCTTCTCTCTTGCCTCCACTTAAGGAACTAAAGGTAGGCAGTCCTGGTTGGACTTCTTACATAGTCAACAAACATTTTTTAACCATTTAATCTGTACCAAGCACTGTGGATACAAAGAAGGATACAAACAGTCTATATGCCTTCAAGGCGCTCCCATTCTAATGGGAAAGACAACATAGAGAGACAGCTGTACATAAATGATACATACAGAGTAATTAGAAGGTAAGCTCTGGGGGAGCAGCACTAGTAGTGGAGATGAACTAGAAAAGGCCCCCTGCAGAAGGAGGGATTTGAGCCAAGTCTTGAAGAAATCTGAGGAAGCTAAAAGGCAGAGGTAAGGAGGAGCATTTTTAACATGGAGCACGCTCAGTACAAGGGCATAGAGTTGAGAGAGGGACCGTTTTGTACAAGGAATAGAAAAGAGACCAGTGTTGCTAGATCATAAAGTACATGGAAGGGGAGTAAAAGTGTAGAGACTAGAAAGGCAGGAAAGGGTCATGTTGTGAAGAGCTTTAAATGCCAAACAAAGGATTTTATAATTAATTCTGGAGGGTATAGAGAATCAGTGGAGTTAATTGAATAGAAGACTAACATGGTCAGACTTACAGTTTAGGAAAATCATTTTGGCAGCTTAGTGGAGTAAGGAGAGATTTGAGTCAGCGAGACCAACCAGTAGGCAATTGGAATAGTCTAGGTGAGAGGTTGTAAAGGCCTACACAAGGATGGCAATTTTGTGAGTGGAAAGAAGGGAAAATGTATGAAAGATGTTGTAAAAATGTAAACAATAAGGTTTGCTATATAGGGTTAGTATGAGAGGTATATTGGGGAAGTACAGAGTTATGACTCTGGCTGGTGACCAGGATAGTGTGTCCTAAAGGCTAATTGGAAAGTTGGAAAATAAGACGTCAGGGAATAAAGAGATTGAGTCCTCTGTTTTGGATATATTTTACTTGAGATTTCTATGGGACCTCCATTTCAAGATTATAAACGGCAGTTGGTAATATGGGATGGAGCTCAGGAGAGAGATTAGGACCGGATGTGTAGATCTGGGAATCATCTTCATGGAGTTGGTCTTTGAACCCATGGGAGCTAAGAGAGAAATAGTATAGAAGGAGAAGATAAGAGCACCCATAAAATGACTTGGGAGACACCTACAGTTAGTGGTCATGCCACCGATGAAAATATAGCAAGAGAGACTGAGAAAGGGTGGCCAAATAGGAGGAGGAAGAGGAGAGAACAGTGTAATGAAAATCTAGAGAGAATAGAGTATCCAGTAGAAGATGGTGATCAGCAGCATTTAAGTTAAAGAGAGGGGGGAAAAAATGAAGATTAAGAAAATACCCTCGGGAGAAACAGCTCATCCAAGCCACTCTGCCCCCAGATTCCCCCCAGACTATGTAAAAGGGGACTCTGAACAACTTCCAGAGCCCCAGCACCCACAGAACGACATAGAGAAGCTAACCTCCCGCTGAGGACAGCCCAGCAGCCCTGCAGGAAGGACCAGCGCAGCGCTCTGGGAGCCGGCAGCGTGCAGGGAGCCAAGCTGAGCGGAGCCCAGGTCCCCGTGAGCCGAGGTTTTAGCCCCAGGGTGGCAGGGCCAGCAGCCAGCTGGAGGGACCCCAGAACACCAGCAGCTGTGGCGATTCCAGAATTATCAACATAGACATGCCTAGGACAAAGTAAGAGGTTAGTGTCCTATGGACTTTGGGACCAGTATTTGGGGAATGCATCGGCTCCCTCCCCTGGGGGCTAGAAGCCTCTGAGGAAACATGCCATTTTGTAGTTTTCAGAGGCAGCTCCAGCTCTTGGCCTGCAAACAGTAGGGAGATCCAGCGATCAGTCTTGGGGGGTAATTGCTCTTGCTTAAACCTCCCTGGATCTGGATTGTGATCTAGGGTGGAAGTTGTGGGTGGGTTTACAGCTTGCCAGAAATGGAAGTTGCCCCCCACACGTTCAAGACGAAAATTCCTCTATCTGGCCTTAAAGCCATAGTGTGGCAACAAGCCCAAAAGTCAAGTAATTAAGTGGCAACATGCCAAGACAAAGGAAACAGAAAAATGCAACCCTAGACTCCTATTTTGGGGGCATAAAGCGGGAAAAGGACTGTGAGGTCAGAAGTCCTGCTCCAAAAGCCCCAGGGGAAAACATGAGCGGGTTGCAGGCCATAGAGGACCTTAAGAAGGACTTTAAAAATCAAATAAGAGAAGTGGAGGAAAAATTGGAAAGAGAAATGAGAAGGATGCAGGAAAAGTATGAAATGAGGGTCAACAGCCTGACTGAGGAAATCAACACCTTAAAAAATAGACTAACTCAAATGGCAAAGGAGGCCCAAAAGGGCAATGAGGAGAAGAATGCCTTAAAAAGTCGAATTTGCCAGATGGAAAAAGAATCTCAAAAGTTCACTGAGGAGATTCATTCCTTCAGAGTTAGACTGGAGCAAATGGAAGCTAGTGACTTTATGAGAAATCAAGATGCTGTTAAGCAGATCCAAACAAACGAAAGATTAGAAGGCAATGTGAAATATCTCATGGGAAAAACCACTGACCTGGAAAATAGATCCAGGAGAGACAATTTAAAAATTATTGGACTACCTGAAAGCCATGATCAAAGAAAGAACCTAGAAATCACCCTTCAAGAATTCTCAAGGAAAACTGCCCTGATGTTTTAGATCCAGAGGGCAAAATAGAGGTTGAAAGAATCCACCGATCACCTCCTGAAAAAGATCCCAAAAAGAAAACTCCCAGGAATATTATAGCAAGGTTCCAGAATCCCCAGATCAAGGAGAAAATACTCCAAGCAGCCAGGAAGAAACAATTTCAATATTGTGGAAACACAATCAGAATAGCCCAGACCTGGCAGCTTCTACACTGAGGGATCGAAGGGCATGGAATATGATATTCCAGAGGGCAAAAGAGCTGGGAATGAACCCAAGGGTCACCTACCCAGCAAAACTGAGTATTTTGTTTCAGGGGAAAATATGGTCATTCAGTGGAATAGAGGACTTTCAAGCATTCTTGAGGAAAAAACCAGAATTGAATAGAAAATTTGACATCCAGACACAAGAAGGAAGAGACGCCTGAGAAGGCAATCAGGGAAAAGAAATCAAAAGGAACTTATCAAAGTTGAACTATTTACATTCCTATATGGAAAAGCAATAACTGTGACTGATGATATCTTTCTCACTATGAAAATAATGGAAGAAGGGGGTGTGGTCATATGAATACATATGTCAATGTGTGTGTATATGGTTATAGTTATATATGGATAGAGGGCATAGGTTGAATCTGTTGGGAAGGGAGAATACTCAAGGGGTGAAATTATGAGGTGAGAGAGGAAAGTGGCAAGAGGAGATGGGGAGAGACAGGGTAGGGTAAACTAGCTCATGTAGGAGAAGCAAGGGGAAGTGGTTGCAAGGGAGGGGGAGAATAGGAAGGCAAAAAGGCAAAACCACATTCTCATTGAATTTGGTTCAGGGAGAGAATGACATACATACTAAATGGGATATCTCAACCTGCAGCAGAATAGGGGAAGGGCGATGAGAGGAGGGAAGATGGATGGGAGGGCATCCTTGGGGGGAGGGGTGGTTGGAAGTACCCACTATAGAAGAGGGACAGGATCATGTGGGGAATGGACCAGGTGGGGGGTGGGATGAGTGGGAGGGAATTATAAGCAGCCTTGTACAATATATCCACTATGATAATGTTTTTCATAGCTAGATATGTACAACATATACTGAATTACTTATCTCCCGAGAGGGAATGGGTGACAAGGGAGGAAGGAAATGGATCTGAAATTCGAGGTCTTAACATTAAATGTTTCAAATATATATAAATACTATTATTAATACTCTTTTGCTTGTAATTGGGAGATAAGATGTGCAGGCATTGGGACACAAAGACTCACCTTCCTCTAATGGAAAAGTTGATGGGGGTATGGGAGAAGGTATGGGAGAGAGCAGATTGGAGGAAGCGATATCTTGTGAGACTGCTATTCTGGGAGGTTGGGTAGGGGAATAACGGGGGGAAAATGATTGTAACTTAAAATGTGGTGGAAATGAATGGTGTAAAACAAGTTAATAAAGCATTTGTTTAAAAAAAAAAAGAAAATACCCTTGGAGCGGCTAGGTAGCGCAGTGAGTAGAGTGTCCCTGGAGTCAGAAGGACCTGAGTTCGGATCCGGCCTCAGACACTCAACGCACACAGAAAGAAAAACCTAGCTGTGTGACCTTGGGCAAGTTACTTAACCCCAACTGCCCTCCAAAAAAAAAAAAAAAAAGCAAAAGAAAATACCCTCGTAGTTGTCAATCAGGAAATCATTAGTAACTTTGAAAGGGGCCATTTCTGTTGAATGATGAGGTTAGATTCCAGATAACTTAGGATTTAGGAGCAAGAAAGAGGAGGGAAAGTAGAAGTACCTAATGTAGCTGACTTCCTCAAGGAGTTTAGCTGAGAAAGAGAAGAGATATAACAAAGAATACTAGCCAGGATAGTAGGACCAAGTGAGGTTTTTTTTTAAAGACTGAGGAAACCTGGGTGTGTTTACAGCCAGCAGGAAAGGAGCCAGTTGATAAGAAAAGATAGAAGATTAGAGAGAGTGGGAATGACAGCGGAACTAATCTGCTAGGAGTAGAATCAAGGGTGTATTTGCTTGTCTCATCTTGTGGAAAAGATGGAAGAGTTCCTTCCATCCTTTGCTAGAGAAGTGAAGGACTAAAGGTTCAGAATTAAACCTGAATTCTTGGGTGTAGCCAGTGTGATTTGTTTTGCTTGACTTTACATGTTTGTCATAAATGAGGTTAGTAATAGACATGGTGAAATTTTTGATTAAAATTGTCATTTAAATTAACTGTAAATGATTACCAACAAGTTCAGAGGTCTGTGTTCATGTTCAGTAATGTTTAAAGTACCGAATGTCCCATTTTAGAAAATACATTGACAAAATAAAAGCTTGTATAGAAGAGAGAAATCAGGGGCGGCCAGGTGGCGCAGTGAGTAGAGCGCCGGCCCTGGAGTCACAACGACCTGAGTTCAGATCCGGCCTCAGACACTTAACACACACAAACAAAAACCTAGCCGTGTGACCTTGGGCAAGTTACTTAACCCCAATAGCCCTCCAAAAAGCAAAAAAACAAAAAGAAGAAGAAGAGAGAAATCTGGAGCCCATACTGTAATGATAAGCATGAGGAAACTTAGGTGAACAAATACAGAATAAAATAACAAATCAGCAAACATTTTTAAGCACTTACTGTCTGCCAAACACTGTGAGCAAAACCAGAAAAAAAATAAACAACAAAAAGAACAACAACAAAAAAAAAATTGAATGTTGTGTGACCCTAATGATCAAGCCTGATCCTGAAAAGAATAAGAAAATGTACCTCCCTCCCTTAATTGTAGTGGTGAGAGACTATTGGTGTGGAATGTTGCATAGATTTTCAGACTTTTTTGCTCTGTTGGCTAGTTTTGCTTTTCCCCCCTCTTTTCTAATCTCTGGTTGAAGAGATGGCTTGTTGGATATAGAAAGTGGACAAACACATATGGTGTCCTGAAGGCTACCAAAGTACAAAACTTCACCAAAACTTTTGAGAAACTCTGTATTTGGAAATGAATGTAAAATTTAACAACCAATCAATAAAGTAAGACAAAATGTTATACTTGTTGTTACTGAATGAAGTGATTTATTTGTGGATTTCTTTTTCCCTCTGAAGAACAACAATGTTGTTTTGCTTTGTTGTTGCCTTTTGTTTTTATGCTGCAATCATTTCCCTCGTTATTCCCTATTTTTCTCTTCCTTCCCTTTCCTATAAGTCTAATCTTGTGACAAAAAAAAAAAAAATAAGCAAGACCTGCCGCCCCATGGTCTATGTTTGACAGAGTGTGCAACACCCATACCTCTTGCCCCTCCCCCCTAGAGCAAAGTGGCTGGCAGGTGCTTTTCCTTGGGTCTTCTTCAGGCTAGGAATAACCACTGTAATGTCAAGACTCGCTGCCTCTTTCTTTTCTTATATTACTGGAGTCATGTATATAATTTTCCTTGTTCTGCTTACTTCATCTTATGTAAGAATGGCAATTGTTATGAAGATTTTATTTTGGGAACTTATGTATGTAAAGTTATGAATATGTTCAGAGAGAACATATCTCCTTATTCATTGGTAGAATGAACCACCATTGGTGGTTCCTTTTCTGTAACTGGTGTCCATTCTGTTTCATGCAGACAATAACATTATGTGATTAACTTGTTTCTTAAAGGTTATATTGATTGCAGGCTTCTAGCAGGTCCTATATATTCAGAAAGACTTTGAGTACAGAGCCAGCAATGGATTCTGGTTTTGTAGTATAAGAACTAGCCTATTAATAGGTCAAAGAGGCACATCTCCTCAGGTGCGACCACTGAGTAAGGAGGTTTTTTTTTTTTTTTAGCCACAGCAGTTCATAAAGATCATTATACTAAGGGGTTCCAATTAGTGAAGGGAATAACCACACCAAAAAAAATCATGGATCTTTAGCATCAAAGTAGTTAATTAAAAAAAAAAAACAAACCCTTCGTGGGAGACTTGGCCTTAGTAGACAACCAGCTTGTTTTAAAGGTTTCTAAATCTTTTATACTTTCAGATCAAGGCTAGCCATAACTAGGCAAGTATTACTTTACCAATTTTAGCCACATTGTACCAAATACCTTACTGAATTGTTGGGGTACATTATGAATTCATGCAGGGTCTCAATTAGCAACATAATCTATAAAAGATAGGTACATTCCAGGAAGCATTATAAAATTTTGTCTTCCCCAAAGATTGTAAGCCCCTTGAGGACAGGGACTATGTCATATAGTTCTCTTGCTTCCCACCATATTTAGCACAGTGTTAGGCACATAGTAGGTCCTGAGTAAATACATACTAAACTGCTTTGTTAAATGTAAAGTCTTTGAGGCAAAGATTATTTTTTGGATTGCCTTTGTATCTCCAGAGCTTCCCACATTATTTTATATATGGTAATTACATTTTAAAATGTTTATTGGATTGCATGTTATACTTGATTGGTCAGTGATATGAAAATTTTTTGATTCATGGCTCTCCCTCCTTTACCTTAGGTAGTTATAAGTGTCTTAACTAAGTATTTGTTCTTTTTTGGTATTTAAATATTCTTTATTCCCTGTCCCCTAAGGTGTGTGTGTTTAGATGACAAAGAAAGATGGAGTCCTCAGCAGTTGTTGAAACACAAATTCCTAAAGCCTCCTCAGCTCAAAGAGCCTTTGATAGAAGAGAGTCCTGAAGGTAAGCCTTTTCCATTTGATGCCTTATTTTAGCAGGCAAATATTTGGGCATCAGAATTCTACAACTTGAAGGACCTTTTTCTAGATCTCTACTTTAAGCATATTATCACATGTATCAAGCACCAATATGTGTAAGACACTATGCTAGTGCGCTGAGGCTACAAAGAAAAATAGACCTTGCTTTCAAGGAGCTGACATTATCCATGAAATAAACATTTGCACCAAAAAATAAATACTCGGGAAGTTGAGGAGGAATAAAACAGTGACAGCTAGGAGCGGGGTGAGGAGATTAGAAGAGGCTTTGTTTAGGGGGTGACCCTGAGCTGAGTCTGGAAAGGCTATTCCTGACTTCTAAGAGGCAAAAATGATAAGGAAGAACCTTCCAGGCATGGAGGACAGCTTTGGCAAAGGCATAGAGATGGATGATGCAATATTCACTCATTTGTGGAAACAGCTAGTTGGCCAGTTTAACTAGAATGCTAATTCCATTAAGGGGAACTAATATGAAATAAGTCCTTCAGGGCTGGTGGAAGACAGATTGTAGAGGGCTTCAAATGCTAGACTAAGAAGTTGTATTTCATTCTATAGACTGTAGTGAGCCACTGGAGAATTTCAGTAAGGGGAGTCAGACCTGTGCAGGAGTTTCTTTTTTTTCCTTATAAATTTATTTATTTTTAGTTTACAACATTCAGTTCCACAAGTTTTTGTGTTAAAAATTTCTCCCCCTTTGTCTCCTCCCACCTCCCCCCCAAGACTTGTAATCCAGTAAAGGTTCTACATTTAACTTCACATTAAACATATTTTCACAATAGTCAAATTGTAAAGAAAAATTATAACCAGTGGAATGAACCAGGAGAAAGAAAAAACAAAAGCGAGAGAGAGCAAATAGTTTGCTTCAGTCTGCATTCAGACTCCATAATTCTTTCTCTGAATGTGGATAACCTTTTCCATCGTGAGTCTTTTGGAGTTGTCTTAGAACCTTGCATTGCTGAGAAGAACCAAGTCTATGGAAGTTAGTTATCACAGATACAATGTATCGTAATTGTGTACAATGTTCTCCTGGTTCTACTCCCCTCTCTCAGCATCAGTTTATATAAGTCTCAAACTATGAAGTTTGTCTGTTACTCATTTCTTATAGCATGATAGTATTCCATTACATTCATATACCACAATTTATTTAGCCATTATCCAAGTGATGGGTATCTCCTTGATTTCCAATTCTTTGCCAGCACAAAAAGAGCTACTAGAAATATTTGTGTACATAAGAGTTTTTTTTTTCCCATTTTTATGATCTTTTTGGGATACAGCCCTAGGAGTGGTATTGCTGGATCAAAGGGTGTGCACATTTTTTTAGCCCTTTGGGCATAAGTTCCAAATTGCTCTCCAGAATGGTTGGATCAGTTCACAATTCCACCAACAATGCATTAGTGTCCCAATTTTCCCACATCTTCTCTAGCATTTATAATTTTCCTTTTTTGTCATGTTAGTCAATCAGGCAGGTGAGATGTGGTACCTAAAAGTTGTTTTGTTTTGCATTTCTTTAATCAATAGTGATGTAGAGCATTTTTTCATATAAATATATATATCTTTAATTTCTTCCTCTGAAAATTGGTAGGTGGTTCTTTTTAAGGAATAGTTTGGTCCCTTTAAGGTCTTTAAGGTCCCTTCCAACTCTGAAATCTGTGAAAGATCTCTATTAGTAGACATTCTTCAGTCTCAATGTCTAACCAAGTTCCTCCCACAATGTGTCCTGTCTTCCATGGAATCAGAGAATAGCGGATCCCAGTCCTCCATGCTCAGTAGACATAAGTGAGAGCTTCATGAGTGGGGCAGACAGGATTGCTGCACCTTAAACCATTGATGGATTCTGTAAAATACATTTCTGGGTCAGACTCTATTAGAAGTGTTATATGAGGTGTGAAAGCTATTGCTGAGCAGCCAAAGTTCAGACAGTAAAAGCTTTAATGAGTCTTTACAAGGAGCTGGATTTATTTTAAAGAGTTGGCATGCAGAGTGGGGAGGAGTAAAGCAGGGGCTTGGTGTGGTTGCCTGGAGTGGGGCAGGATGGCTCAAGGCAGGTCTTGCAGTGGTTGCTGCCTGCTTCCAGCAGAAGTTAGGGGCCACAAAGTGAATGGCAGAGCCAGGTAGCTTTCCAGCCTCACACCCTTCGGAGCATGTATGTATAAAGTATGTACTTATATATAAGATGTGTAAGATATTGCTTAAATATACACAAACCCAGAAGAGATGTGCAGCAACCATAAGAACGGTATCTGGTAAAGAAATTGATATCATTAAGCCAATTTGTTTCTCTGTGGCAGGAATCTCTGTCCTTTTTTATAAAGAACTACTTTAAATCCCGATGTAGTCTTAACATTGGTAGGGTAGAGTATTTTATCAGTAAAGGCCCTAAACAGGGAAAGGATGGGCAGAGCCTGGCAACAGTAAAACAATTAAAAAGAATAAAATGAAACTATGGAAAGATGTATTATATGAAGTGATGTAGAGTGAGGAACACATGGAAACAATAATCACATTGACTATGACTAAACAAGACCACTATCTATCCTTCCCTTAATAATGTAGGTTGGGCTAGTATTTCTCTGATCGTGTGACAGAGCTTTAGCTGTGTCTTATTGGCCAAGAGAGCTAAGGTTTGAGCTGTAACTCAATTGATGCAGCTTCCTGGTAACCTCTGACTGAATTGATGTTGTTTCCTAGTTATCTAAAGTTATATGAAAGCTAACTCACCTGAATTCAGGGCCCTACAAGCTTGGTGGATTTCCCAAATCTGCAAATTGCTATATCCTTCCCTGTCAGATAGCTGCTACATTTTCATAAAGAGAGGAGGGAGGCCATTTCTAAGCTAAGTGCTGGAATATCCTTGTTGAATACCCTTTTTATGCCACGTCTTAACCTTTTGTTAGTGTTAAAAAAACCAAAACCCACAACAGTAAATCACTTAATAAAACAGAGGGGGAATCCAACAAACCACAGAAGAGAAACGAGGGATACTGAGGAGAGGAAGTTGCTAGCAACAACAAGTTTTGAAATCTCTAGGTAAGACTTGAAAATGTACCAATATATCCTAATTTATTAACTAGAAATGCTTATCTGAGTGTTTAGGCCATTGGATATTGTTGTAACCTTTCTGTACTTTGAATATCTTCCTTAAATCTCTTCGTTTTGTCTCAGATTCTGGAGGGCTAGATTATGCTGAGACTGTTATTCCCAGCAGCCAGCTCCCCAGTGCATCATTCTTCACTGAAACACAAAGGCAGTTTTCCCGATATTTCAATGAGTTTGAAGAATTACATTTACTTGGCAAAGGAGCTTTTGGAGCTGTTATCAAGGTATGGGATACAGTTTTTCTTGTTTGCATTTCTGATTTCTTCTTTCCCATTCCCTTTTCTGAAATACACTGTCATTATTTTAATAATAGTTCTTATTTTCCTTCTAAAAACCTCTTATAGGTTTGTCTTTTCTGTGAGAAAATTGTTACTATTAGTTGAAGTAGTGATCATCTGCACCTTCCTGGCATTAGGACTTTTACTTGAAATGACAATGTGCACATTAGGAGAATTTCATTCCTCTCCTTGAGTTTAATGCACTAACATTAACATGAAACACATATTATTCTAACAGCCCATCAAGTGAAGTCAAGACTTCTAAGCAGGGGGCATTTTACTGTACTTTTGTTCAGAAAGAAAATGTTCAGTTTTTCTTTTCAAATTATTTGCTTTTGGATTTGTTGTAGATAAAAGGGTGCCCAAGTTAGAACAAAGATGGAACCCAACTGTGAAATGACCAGAGATGGTTTTGATGGCGTATATTTTCCATCTTTTACAGAGAAGGAAATAAATAATATATTATTAAGATGTAATTGTTCTTGGGTTTTCCTTTTTGTTCTTCATTCCCATTTATTTGGATGATTTCCTTTATCATTTTCTAAAATATTCTAATCTTAGAAAAATCATCTAAACTGTGTTTATATAATTAAGAAACAATTTGAACTTATTAGGCAGTAAAATATGTATTCTATAAATATATTTGATATATCTGTATGTGTGTGAATACAAATATGCATGTGTATGTGTTCTTCATAAAAAAGATAGTATCAATAAATGATCTACAACAGGGCATGTTATTGGGGTCATTCAGATACTACAATGGAAGGCCCCTGGGATTTTACCATTAACTGAAGTTAACTTATTTTTCCATTGAAACTACTTAGGACATGGACTCTTGCTGTATAAGATAGAGAAACCTATCTCTGATCCTTTTAGCTGTATGTGTTATGTTAGTTGAGCTCTCAGTTATGATACATTACTATCCGTAAATCTTCTAACAACTGGAGGAAACAATAGCAGGAACAGTGTTTTTTGAAAAAAGCCTTATAAAACAATAAACTTTGAAAGAAGCCTCATAAAACATCAAGTTAGATTTTGCTAACTTTAGACTTTAGCTAAGCATAATAAGCCTAGAGGGAAAAATAAAATAAGTTCTTCCAAATGTCACACCAATAGAAAGTTAAAAAAAAACTTTAGGAGTGCAAGGGAATAAAATTTACTTCAGAAATGGTTTCTTTACAAAATTAGAAAGCATGGCTGCATTGAAAAGAGACAATTTAGAAAGCACTTGTTAAAATGGCTGTCTTGAGCTTTCTCTGGTTGTCCTGGCTAACGGAATGAACCTACCCTTAATCTGGAATTAGGAAGGAAAATATCAGAAGTTTTTTTGAAATGATAAGCAAAAAACTTAAGAATTAACTCTTAGATAATGTAACCTGTATACTCCAAACAAAAAATTCATTGTACTTTCTGTGGGCTTCAGGTGGTAGGTTTCCTGCCTGCTTACTGTGGTACTATATTAAAGTAACCATATAATGTGGCAAACATGTATACAGAATGGATAACTGCCTTGTGGTGCTCTTATTCTAATAGGTGCAGAATAAGCTCGATGGCTGTTGCTATGCTGTGAAGCGCATCCCTATCAATCCTGCCAGCAAGCAATTTAGACGAATTAAAGGGGAAGTGACCTTGCTTTCTCGACTGAATCATGAGAATATTGTGAGGTACTACAATGCCTGGATAGAAAAACATGAGATGCCCTCTCCTGAATGCCTATCATCAGATATAAGTGAAGAGAGTCCAGCCCCTAAGAAGGGGCAACGGAATGGAAAAAATGGACTTGAGTTGACAGATGATGTGGAAACCAATGCTCCTCCTCCAATCCTGACCAGCTCAGTGGAGTGGAGCACGTCCTCCAGTGCCAAGTTCACTGGAACCAATCAGGAGTCAAGTGATGATGATGAAGATGATGATGATCGGGATGGAGTGTTCTCACAGTCATTCTTGTAAGTTGATTCAATAAATGTTATTTAATTTGGGAAACCAAAGAATCTTTGAAAGGAAATCCCTTAGCCAACCAAACCTATTTATAATATTTGGCACTTCCATTTATCTGTTTTACAAACTTATTTGCAAGGATATTGAAAACATGATTTAGTTTTTAATTAGAATATACATAAAACTTGTCAAACAAACCCTTAATTTTAAATCATGTCCAATTAAAGCTTTAAGATTTTTCATTGTACTTGAAAGATTTCCACACTTGAGGCTATTGTAGATTGCATGGGAAAGCTAGATGTGGTGATGCACACTTGTAATTCCTGCTCTTGGCAGAGGTTAAGGCTGATGAATCATCAGAATTGGGTCAGACCGCATCAGGATTTCCAGCTCAGACAAGACAGAGAAACTTAGTCTGAAAAAAAAAAAGTATAGAAAAAAGTAAGGAAAGGGGAAGTAAATTCCAGAGTATAAAAGCTTTCCATCTGATTTCATTGGCCAGATTATTCTGTTGGGCATTCATACTTGTTCATCTAGTATATTATGTAATATGCACTTTCTAGTATACTAGCTTCTTAATAGCAGAGTCCAGATAATTTATAGTCCTGAGGTAAGATCTATTGAAGATCCTGAAATTAGGTAGCAAACTAATGAATGTAATTGTAAACAATAGCCCATTGATCAGAAAGTGTAATTTGACAATTTAATAAACTTAATCTGCTTTTAATTCTTCATATCTTAATTAAGTTTTGTTGTAGCCCTTAACAGGAGATGGCCTATGAAAAATAATTTAAATAATTTCTGAATGAAGTTATTTTCATGAGAGACTAAGAATTAGCTTAAGGTGCTACCTAAGTTGAATTTATATCTCTGAGTGCTATTTATTGATAAGTTTCACTGTGTAATGAATACCTTTCTTTTTTGAGAATTGTCCAGATTCATTGATTTTGGAAATTTAAAGAAACTGCATTTTCCTTTCTTTTCACTTTTTTTTTTCATTTTTTAAAGACCAGCTACAGATTCTGAAAGTGATATTGTTTTTGACAATGAAGAAGAAAACAGTAAGAGGCCCAGTCAGGTAAATAAATACTTAATTGGATTACTTGATTAACTAGCTAGAATACGATAAGAGTTTAAAAGCACACAACTTGATTGCAGTTGTAAACACTTAATTCAGCCTTTAATTCCAGATACCTTACTCTTAAAAGCAGGAGAAATCTTCTCAAAAATGTTTCCTCACAGTGATACTTTTGATTTATAAACTACCTTGATAGATCTGGATAGTATTAAGTTGACTGACTAAAGAACATCCCTGTGAGATAAGGAAACTTTCTAAGCAAAACATTCCTTGATGACCCATGGAATTAATACAAAGTATCTACAGTTATTAATAGAGAGTAATAGAATGGAAAGAACACTGGACGTGGAGGCAGATGAAAGCTGGGCCCAAATCCCACCTTCTGATATTGTGACCCCAGACAAGTCACTTAACCTCCCTAAGCCACCATTTCCTTTTCTGTAGAGATAGTAATATCTGTTATACATACTTACTAGTGCTACTTTAAGGATGATGAGGAGATAGAGGAGGTAAAGAGTTTGCAAACCTTAGAGTCTCTTATAAATGTCAATTATTAGCATTGTAAGCCTGAATTTATCCATATAAGGAATTTCCTTTTTTCAGGGGAGAGAAATTAGTTAGGATGTCACATGGTCTTTAGATGATTTGCTGACCAAAATAAAACTAATTACTTTTGGTGCATTGGGAGTGGGAAAAGGATGTAAGCCGTGGGGCTAGAGTGAAAAGAGCCACAGTATACATGGGCAGCACCTGCTCCTTACATTTTGCTTGGTCTCTTCCTGCCCCACCCCAGCCAATTCTGATTCATTTTTCATAGACCTCTACCCTCAATGAATTTCCTGTCTGATCCTATTGCTTATCCTCCTAAATGGTTATCAGTTGTTCAGGTACCCATCAGAGTGGCATTGCATCCTCTCTACTGAATTCTAGAGGTAGACAGTGTTCAGATGTGGGTTAGATATGATGACTTTATTACTAGGAGTGAAAATAACCCCTGGAGTCATACTGGATGTAGATAACAAATGTTTATGTATAAACTCTATTAAGTAGTTTGAATTGATTAGAAAGAAGTAGAAATGTACAAATTGTTTGTAGTGTTTTCCTGATCTTGTAGAACCATCCCAAACCTGTCATATTTATAAACTTGACTATCTGTGGTAAGAAAAGAATATTGCTATAAATGATCCAAGTTGAATGCAGAAATTATCTGTACCTTATTTTAGAATGCTTTAAATTCCAGTGTGGCAATATGGCTAGAGAGTTAGCCTCAAGCTTGTAAGACCTGGGTGCCGTCCCCACCTCTGACACATGCTGGCTCTGTGATGCTGGGCAAATCCCTGAACCTTTCAGTACTCTCAGTATCCCTCTAATACATCAGTTGCAGAGGAGAATTTCAGCCTACAATGGTAGAGGAAGTAGGCTCATATAAGATTCCCTATACTAGTGAAATCCCAGATCTATAATCGCAAGTTCTCATCCTTAAAGAGGCTCATTAGAGGTCTCCAGGAAAGACTAGGTAACTACTTTTCAATATGTTGTGAGGCAGGTGATTTTCAGGGGCACATCTGGTTAGATGGCCTTTGAATTTCCTTTAAACTCTAAAATTCTCTTGCTCTGTGAAGTGATGGTTTAGATTAGAACTATCAAACTAAAAACTTCTGAGTACCACCTCCACCCAGATAAAATTGTAATTCAGACATATAACAAATAAATAAAAATACATTATAACAATTTAATTTGTGGCATTCTAAGTCAATATGTAGCTTGCACGGGTGTGTTTCTGTTTGAGTTTGACACCAGTGGTTTAGATAACACATTTACATTCTGTTTTGCTCAGATCATATTAAAATTTTTCATTAATTTTTTAAAAAATGTTTTAATTTTTTAAAATTATACTCTTAAGATGACAGTAAAAGGAACAGATCTGGTTGCTTTTTAGGAAAATATGGAAAAACAGTACTATAATATAGTATAGCATAATCACTAACATGTCAACTAAACTACTCATTCTAGAGAACAGTGCAGGTTATACTGACTGCTTAAAAATTTGTTCACATTCATATTTTACTATATTAGATCTAGAGAGATCCAGACATATTTTATTCTAAAATTAGCACTCTGGTACTTTATCAGAACTTTTAAAAACTGAAACATTAAAATTTTATTCTGTATCAGTTTTACTTTTTGGTTGTGAGAAGATATTTTGATGGTGATAGGTGTCTTAGTGACTCCCTGTCACCTCTAGGATCAAATGTAAATAACATCCTCTATCTGGTATTTAAAACCCTTTGAAACCTGACCCCAGCCTGCTTTCCTTTTGCCCTTCACTGCCCTACACACTCTAAAGGCCTTATTATTTTTCTGTATATGACACTCCATCTCTTATTTCCATACCTGGAATATGTTCCAAACTATCTTATATTTATTTTGTATGTATTTCATAGTTCCCTTTATGTGTACATGTTGTCTTTCCTCACCCTCCTTCCACATACTGATAGAATGTAAGCTTCTCGAGGGCAGGACTGTTTTACCTCTGTCTTTGGATGCTTAGCACAGTGCCCTACATATACAGGTATGTCTAGTAAGCAGGGAGGGAGATACTTGGCAATGATATTCTGGTTTAATATCAATTAACTCCTTATGTTCTGGTTTTTTTCTTCATGAAGCAAGGTGAAGAATGCAATGAAAAAAGTGATCACCAGGAAAGTGAACAATCCCGAATGACCCAGGCAGTCCATTACCTATACATCCAGGTAATCATGCAGGGTTTTCTTGGCTAGTACAGCAGCATCTATTAGTACATTGGGTGTTTCTTTTAAAAGCACTAGAAAAAAAGGATGTAAGAATGAGACATAATGACATATGTACAGAGCTTTGGCAAAAGATGTCTATGAGCCTCTTACATAATTGTTTTGGGTGTGCTCTCTACCAGTGCAGATTGCAACTCTCCATGCCTCCTCATGATGTGCAGTTCTTCTCCATACCTTTCTATAAGTGTCCCATGGCCAACACCCTGTCAGTTTTCCTCAAGTTCCTTTAATGTTTCTAGTACCAATGTAGCATCATGGGGCATCACTCTTGACTAAATTAGAAGATGGGACCACCAGTTAAATAAATGAATACATTCGTTCTTCCAGCACTGATCCTTATATGCCACACTTGTGGCCTGGCCGTTTGCAACCATCATGAAACAAATTAAAGTGAAGTCTTTTCAAGAATGGAAGGGGTGGGGGGGGGGGTGGCGAGAATCAGGATAGAAGATATGATAAAGTAGAACTTTAACCAGTGTAGCTTTGCTGAAAAATAGTAACCACAGACAGACCAGCCTGGAGTGAAAATATGAAGAATGAGTCTAAGCTTCAGGCCGGCCACAAAGAGGAGAGTCTTGTCAGCTCCAAATCATGGTACACTTGTCAGACAATGGCTAGAGCCAGCCACAAATGTAAGAAGAAACTGTATTCTTCACAGTATAGAAGGGTATCTTGGTTAGCATGAATCTATTTTTAGCTGGAAGATTTGTGGAATAGCAACATATATAGAAAGATAAAGAAAAAAACCTGATGAGATTATCATTGTACTTTATTGAAAAGACCAGCTCAATCAACATAAATAGGTTGCATGTGTTACTGCTTTTGTGAGAATAAGTTGAATTCTTTTTTTTTTTTTTTGGAGAGGAAAGGCAAGGCAATTGGGGTTAGGTGACTTGTCCAAGGTCACACAGCTAGTTAAGTGTCAAGTGTCTGAGACTGGATTTGAACTCAGGTCCACCTGACTTCAGGGCCAGTACTCTATGTGCTGTGCCACCTAGCTGCCCCCTAAATTTTTGCTAAATAATTATACTCTCATTTTAGCTGACCCTTAATTACTTAAAAGGGAATAGCTTCTGTGATAGGTATCCATACTAGATTACTGAAATCATAGCTTAAAGGCCTTAAAGCACCTTATATTTTTTTCTTTATTCAGTGAAAGTCCCATTTATGGAATATTAGCCAATTGCTTAAGTAGTGTTTGTGCCCCACTGACTATAAAATTCAGTGCCATTTTGCTCCGTTTGCTATTTTAATATAATTGTGGGGTCAAGTTAGAGACCAGCAAGTGTGATTCTAAGCAAAGTGAGGCTCATTAATGTTTTTAAATGTTAAAACTTGGTCTAGAAAATCATTGCTGATTCATTTAATGTGTAAATTACAGAAAATGTGATGGCAGCATTGTATTAATTCTAATAAATTAGTTGAAAACATCTTTCAAAACAACTACCTAAAACTTAAAACTCATAGTTCTTGCCATTTTCACTTATCTCGGGGACCTTGTTAAAGAAGGGGGGGGTTGGTGGGGGGAAGACACCCCCTAAGTAGTGCTTGTTCTGCCTCACCGTGTAATCTCAGCTGCCCCAAATCAATGATAAGTGTGATATTAGAGCACAGCATTCAGTAGCATTGTAAGTCGGCAGGTGAGGGTCGGGCTTCTCACTGGCTTATCCTTCTCCAAAGATGGAGTACTGCGAAAAGAGTACTTTAAGGGACACCATTGACCAGGGGTTGTATCGAGACTCTGTCAGACTGTGGAGACTCTTCAGAGAAATCCTGGATGGTTTAGCCTATATTCATGAAAAGGTTAGTAAACTTGAATGCACTGATTTATCCCATTTCATGTCTCAGAATTAAGTGTGAGCTCGCATGATTGCATAATTGTATGTGACATGTACAAAAATATGTGAGTTAATAAAATTGCATTCATTATGAGAAGAAAAGTACATGTAAGAGGAAAATACAAGGAAGTGTTGTAATGGCAAATTTGTTTGTTAATGGGGACAGAATGAAGTACAAAGGTTGGTAAGAAGTACCAGAAGAATTTTGAAGACTACTGCATATTGGGATATATGTGGTACAAAAGGGTGATCCAGTGAGGGATTTTTTTTTTAAGAGAATAAAAAATTGAGAGGTGAAAATGAAGTGTTTCCTCTAAATTACGATAATTTCATTGAAGTGGTGATGACCTTCCCTGGAAATACCTTTAAGAACTAATTACATCATCTTTTGGGTAGTCAAAAGAAGGACAAAAAGGGGAGCAGTCTATTTCCAACTCTTATTTCTCATTGAGAGTTTGTCATTTTAAAAGCCAGAAATTTTTAAAATTTATTTATTTACTTTTAGTTTGCAACATTCAGTTCCACAATACCTTGAGTTCCAAATTTTCTCCCCCTTCCTCTCTTCCCCCCTACTCCCTCCCATGGTGGCATGCAATCCAATATAGGTTCTACAAATACCTTCACATTGAATATTAGTCAAATTTGTGAAGAAGCATTATAACCAACAGAGTGAACAATGAGAAAGAGGAAACAAAACAAATCAAAACACAAAAGAGAGGGAGCAAGTGGTTTGTTTCAGTCTGCATTCAGACTGTAGTTCTTTCTCTGGATGTGGATATCCCTTTCTATCATGAGTCTTTTAGAGTTGTCTCATAACCTTGCACTGCTGAGAGGAGCCCAGTCTATCAAAGTTAGTCGTCACAGATATAATGTGTCTGTAATTGTGGACAAAGTTCTTCTGGTTCTGCTCTCCTCACTCAGCATCAGTTTATATAAGTCTCTCCAGATTATTATGAAGTCCATCTGCTCGTCATTTCTTATAACACAATAGTATTCCATTACATTCATATACTACAACTTGTTTAGCCATTCTCCAATTGATGGGCATCCCTTTGATTTCCAATTCTTTACCACCACAAAAAGAGTTGCTATAAATATTTTTGTACATACGGGTCCTTTTTCCCACTTGTTCATTCTCTTTGGGATACAGCCCTAGAAGAAAGCCAGAAATTTTGAGTCCACTATAAATAATAAAAATACAAACCTAGCTTCAGAATGAACTATGTGCATTTAAAAACCCCATCTGTTTAGGACAGATAAAGTCCTGGAACATAGTTGTCTCCCAGCATTGAAGTAATCCTTCTTGCCACAATATTTTACTGGGCTAAGCACAAGGAAAATAACTTGAACATCATGTAACAAAAAACTGGGACAACTGCATGAAGGAAGCAGGGAGAAGATAGAGACATATTAGGCTCTTTCTTTGGCTTGATTTCTCCTTATTCTTAAAATGTTTTATTTTGCAATGTTTAAATGCAATATTTTTAGACTACATTTGGCATACATACTTGGCTGCTTCATAAACGATTTCATAAAAATAAGATCTGTAGGGTTCAGATTTTTTTTATTAAAAAGCATTTCTACTGAGAATTCTAACTATGTGAAGTAATGACTGGTGGTCCTAAAATTGTGTTCCTGTGCAGTTTCTCCCTTTCAGTTCAGTTGAACAAATATCTTTGAATTTTTACTCTATGTCTACTGTGCCTGAGACTCTGGGGATAGAAAATGAAGACTATTTAAAGTCTATTATAAGATCCTCGCCATCAGGAGCTTCTTCTTTAGGTGAAGGACAGAGAAAAAACAGGACTTTTGTACATTACACGTGAGGGCAGCAATAAGTATAATCTGGCAGTCCAGAAGAAAAGGCCAGTGTTAGTTGGAGTTATTTGGCAAATGTTCTTTGGAGCGAGGTAGAACTTGAGGAAGACTGAACAATCAGGATTGTTTCAGAAATGTAAGGAAAAGAAAGGGAATGCCAACTTCCTTAGGGAAGAGTGGCATG
Organism: Gymnobelideus leadbeateri; assembly: GCA_011680675.1. Taxonomy (NCBI): domain Eukaryota; kingdom Metazoa; phylum Chordata; class Mammalia; order Diprotodontia; family Petauridae; genus Gymnobelideus; species Gymnobelideus leadbeateri. The sequence continues at coordinate 386,673 of WOXC01009968.1, read as the reverse complement.
AATAGAGGCGCAGAGGCAAGAATAAGTGTAGTGTCCACAGGGCGGTGAAGAGACCTCACTGGGGCAGGACGTGTTGTGTGAGCTTAGGAAAGATGGCGCTTGAAATGCTGGGTCTTGAATGCCAAGATGAAGAATTTGAACTTAAACCAACAATTAATAGAAAAGTATTTTAGGGGGTGGCTAGGTGGCACAGTGAATAGAGCCCTGGCCCTGGAGTCAGGAGGACCCGAGTTCAAGTCTGGCCTCAGATACTTAACACTTACTAGCTGTGTGACCATGGGCAAGTCACTTAACCCCAATTGCCCTGCCCTCCCCACTCCAAAAAGCAAAAAAAAAAAAAAAAGTATTTTAGAAAGTGTAGTTATTCAGGGTAAATCAGAGCAGGGAGAGCAGCAGATTGTGTGTAATGCTGTTTTTGTGTTGTCTCTTCCTACTAGATGGCAATTTCCCCGAGGACAGAGGTAGTGAATTATTTAATTTATATTCCTCCTACATGCCCTTTCCCACCCAGTTCCTACATAATAGATTCTCAGTAAACCTTTACGCCATGAGTGAGGGAATAAAGAACAACTTGGGATTCTTTCCCTAAAATTAAATTAGCCTTTCATGTGATAATCATCTGTAAGTCAGGATATCATTCTTATCTTTCTTTTAACAGGGAATGATTCACAGAGATTTGAAGCCTGTCAACATTTTTTTGGATTCTGACGATCATGTAAAAATTGGTGATTTTGGCTTGGCCACAGACCACCCAGCCTTTGCTGTGAGTATTTTAATTAAGTGGAGACCATAATTAAAAGAGACCAAATCTCATTCCTGAAGGTTTAGCATTTAATCACAATGAAAGATGCTTTTAAAACAAGGTTAAGTTAATGTGATTTTCCTGGTTCAGAACTGGAATCTTCAGTTGCATTTGCTTTCTGCATTCTAATCACGAGTTAGTAATTACTTACATTTATTTGTAAATGTATTTTAGTTAAAAGTAAATTATCCCTTTGTGCCTATTTCAATCACAAATACAAAGTATTTTAATTTCCTTTAGTTTAATATTTTGTTCTGAGGTTTTCATTTAGTGAGAAAAAATTTCCAGACAGCTAGAGCTGAGCCACCAACCAGAGACACTTGAGGCAAGATCTAATTTTTTTTTTTATCTTCAGGGCATGGGGCTAGTCTGGAGCAGGAGCACAGGCTAGGTGGCCAGGGCTCAGAGTAATGGACTCCACCACCAAGACTAGAACACTACAATAAGTTATATCTGCTACTGCCTTCTTTAGCATATATTTCTCAGAAATGTTAGCTCTGGATCTCCTCGTTGCCATCATGTACATTAGTAATGTACACAGATAGGGAGCAGTAAAGAGTGTAGAGTTTTAGTATGTAATGCTGTAACTTCCATCCATGAATTTATGCAGGCATACTCTGCTTTAAGCAGACTGGACATATCAATAGCCACATTTACGAAACAGTTCAGTTATAAGAAGTGGAGGATTATAAAGTTGGAGGGATTAAGAACATCTAATCTAGGGGTTCTCAACAATTCTGTCCCCTTTGAACATAAAAAAAAAAATTGGTAGACTTTCCTTTACACACAAGTGATTGTAGCTATACTCTTAGTATCTGATTAAAAATATACATGACAGAAAGCTAATATGAGTTCATTAATGCTTCTAATGGAAATTATATTTTATTCATCATAGTAGCATATATATGCAGTTGAAAAAAACCATAAGATATATGTACAAGGCATTATTTATACTATCAGCAGAAGGTGAGTTTTACTTCCTTATTTTTATGCTGAATCATGCTTTGTGATTTGTTCTAACCAAGTAAAGACAAAATGACAGTATATGTACAGATTTGTGGACCCCTTACAATCATTCTGTATTACTTCTTTCCTCCTACTCCTCAAGCTTTCGTGACTCATAGGTGGGGTGTCAGTAATCCAGTCCATTCTGTTCTTTCTTTTCCCTCCCCATTTAGGGGCAAGGAAAGGAAACTGAGGCTTAGTAAACAGGAGAGGTCAACTTTTATGTGAAGATGGTAGGAAAGAGGACAGTAGAAGAAAAGGAAATGAGGAAGGTAGGGAGAGCACTTAAGCCATTTGCAATTAGAATGTTTTGTTTTTTTCAAGAATATCATTTCACTTTACACACTGTTCTGAGGACATGTCAGTGTGGATTGGAAAATGACATAATGAAATTAGAGGCAACACCAATGATAACCCATGGTCACAGTGACCCTCCCAGAATTCCTGCAAGCTATGGAATATGCAGAAGGCAGTTGTCAGTGACAAATGCTATGACACCCTAATTCTTGGATTCCTTGTATTTTAGGAGGATACCAAACAGGAAGATCGGGCTGCTGATCACCTAGTTAAATCTTACCCTTCAGGTAAACAAGGAAAGCTGCATATTTGCATCACTGATTTTTTTTTTTACACCAAATGCCATTTCCTCTGCACTGATAATTGTCCTTCAGTATATCATTAGAAAAGGGAGCTTAATATGGTTGGATGGCAGTGAGGGTGTGGTGGGTAAAATTTTGACCAGGATTCAGAAGAGCTAGGTTCCAGTCCTACCTCTGATGAACACTGACTGTGGTGCCCTGGGTAAGTCATCTTACCTCTCAATGCCCCAGTCATCTGTTGGTCGCAAAATGGTTATGGATCTGCCTTGGTAGAGTTTCCTTACCTGTTGCTCTATACATCAGTGAAGTCAGACTACCTGATCAATTTCGCCAGTCTACAGGGTTTTCTCCTAAGAACATATTCATTTGATAGAAAACATTAGCCTATCTGGAGCTGCCTACCCCTTGCTTAACTAAGAAGGCATCCTTGAATAGAGTATGATGAATGTTAGTAATTAATTATACAAGGGATATATGGATGGTCTTTTGTATGATGCATAAAAAATATCCATCAGTGTGGATTGTCAATAATTAATTATACTCAGTTCATCGCTATTAGTTAATCCCCTTGTTGTAGGTTCTTCTTCCTTGTCCATAGAACTCTTACCACGTAAAGCTTTTTTTTCTGTCTGCAACTACACAGATAATTTGACTGGAATGGTCGGCACAGCATTGTACGTAAGCCCAGAAGTCCAAGGAAGCACTAAATCTTCATATAACCAGGTAATATGAAAGACAGCATTTTATTTTTGCTGAAAAGCAAAAAGGATTTCAATAGTGAGATAATATTCTGAGCTTAAACGGAAGCATCACTTTGGAGCCATTCTCAAATGTTCTGTTTTTAAGTTTGCTAGTTTGGACAATTGCTATTTGCTTTTTATTGTTGAGATGCTGTGAATAGATTCTATACATACTGTCAACATACGAGACTGTGAAGGCAAAAACCTTGTTTTGGAGTGTGTCCACTTAAGTTTTGACTTGTGCATGCATGTTAAATTGAAATACTTTCATATCTTCCCTTGGCATTTTGTAAATTTTCTGCCAAAAATCTCAGAATTTCTCTAAATGTTTCACTTAGGCACATTTCCTTGCAGACTCATACCACTAGTTAAACTAGTTAAACCATTTTAGATGAATGCCTTGAATGAAGAATAATTTTCTCAGGCTTATAGTAATAGATCAAAACTAGGTTTCACTTGTAGCAGGAGATAGACACACACACACACACACACACACACACACACACACACACAGATATAATATGATTTGGAAAAGACCTCAGAGGTCATCTAAGCCAGTATAAGAGGAACTTTTTGCTAGCGCTTAGAATTAGACTTATCTTTAGCTTTCTGAAAAGCAAGATTTATATTTCCTTACTATTTAATTTTGTTGAAAAATAAAGAGTGGTTAAAATTTTCAACAACCCTAAGATACAGTGAATTAGTTTACATTATCATCCTTTAGTAGGGCTACTCTCCAAATTTCATCTTGTCAGTATCAATGCTCTTTTGGATTCTTTTCTACCAAATGTTTGCTAAGTACTTTTTCTAATTGAATTTTCATTTTATTTTCTTTGAGCTAACCATGAGACCTTTTCTCATCCACTGTATTATTTTTAAGTTCTTATTATTGCATTAATCAGTCAGCCCATAAGCATTATCAGGTACCTATTATGCACCATGCACCGCGATAGGCATTAGAGGTACAATTACAAAAGGAAGTGTTGGTCAAGGAGCTAACATTATCCTACCAATACTAAAATGACCTTACAACCCTCTGACCACTCAGAGTAACTTTAAATTTTCACCCAGTGCCCTGCATCAGATGATTAATGAATTAAAGTTTTACCCAAAGCCACGCCTGTTTTAGCAGCTCTGTTGTCCTTTATCAGTATCCACGATTTGTAATTTTTAGCCATTTTAGTCTGTGACATTGAATGTACATAAGCCAGGTAGAATTAGTTTTACAAGTAAAGTGTTCAGATGAGCTGGATCAAATACTTCACAGGCTAAACATAGAACATTTTGTTTATGCTTTTGGTCTTTTGTTTTGTGAACTGTCTGAACAAATAGATTTCTGTGCCATGATTTCTTTTTTCAGTCTCCTTTTTTTTTTTTTTTTGCTATTTAATGCTTATTCTACAATTTCTTAAGAAGTTGTACTTTGATGACAAGTCAAAATTGAATGCAATTAAATTATTTATAATTCCATTTTTTTCCCCATAGAAAGTAGATCTTTTCAGCTTGGGCATCATCTTCTTTGAAATGTCCTATCATCCCATGGTTACTGCATCAGAAAGGATCTTTATTCTCAGTCAACTCAGAGAAGTATGTATCAATAATTTCATCCCCTAAATAAACCCCACTAACCTAGGTTATTAACACGTGAGATTTATGACGACATATCTTTTTTTTATTTAAACATATGAAAAGGGTTTTTCTGCCATAAATAAAAGATCTTAATTATATGCCAGCCTTGACAAATCTCCTTTATAATGAACTGTCTCAAGCAGGGAACAATCATTGAGCTCTTAATTCTTTTTTTTTTTTTTGCCTTTTTTGGAGGGCAATTGGGGTTAAGTAACTTGCCCAAGGTCACACGGCTAGGTTTTTTTTTGTTTGTATGGGTTAAGTGTCTGAGGCCGGATCCGAACTCAAGTCCTTCTGACTCCAGGGCCGGCGCTCTACTCACTGCACCACCTAGCCGCCCCTAGAGCTCTTAATTCTTAATGCAGCATCAATAATAACATTGCTATTTTCCTCAAACATTTCCATTTCCACCACTTTATATTTGACTTAGATCATACTGAGAGTAGATAGATATACATTGGAGAGCAATCTGAAATTATGCCCAGAGTTATAAAACTGTGTTTACCCTTTGACCCAGCATTTACCACTATTAGGACTGTTTCCCAAGGTGATCAGGAAAAAAGGAAAAGAACCCATATATTCTAAAACATTTACAGCAGTTCTCTTTGTGGTGGCAGAGAAGTGGAAATTGAGGGAGATACCCATGGATTAGATAAACAAATTGTGGTAAATGATTGTGATGGTCTGCTCCTGTAAGAAATGATGATCAAGTTGAGTTTAGAAAAATAGGAAAACTTTCAAGAAATAATGAAATGTGAAATGAACAGAACCAAGAGAACATTGTATACAGTAACAGCAATATTGTTTGAAGAACAACTGTGAACAACTACGCTATTCTGAGTATTATAAATGTCCACATCAGCTACAGAGGACCTATGAAGGAAGATGCTGTCTACCTTCAGAGGAGAACTGATAGAAGTACGCATAGTATGGTTTTACATAAATGTATTATATGTATCAAAAGGTGGCCTTCTCTAGTGGAAGGAGAGGGAGGGAGGGAGATAGTTCAGAACTTAAAATGTAATGAAAAAATAAAATAGATTTTTTAAAGTTAATAAATAAAAAGAGTAGAACTACAGAAATGTATGGGGAACTTCATGTGATAAGAATCATGCCCATATTACCAAAACTTTCCCTGGCAGCTGGTGACATCCACATGGAACAAAAGCTTTTGGGGGAAATTTGATTGTTTTCACAACTGTTAGAAAGAGATGTGGAAAGGAGGAGAGAATTAGGTAGATAGACAAGGTATTACTTCCAGGTGCAGGAGTGCTAGACATAAGGTTAGGAGACTTGGCCCTAATTCTTTTTTTTTGGGGGGGGGAGGGCATTTTGGGGTTAAGTAACTTGCCCAAGGTCACACAGCTAGGTTTTTGTTTGTGTGTGCATTAAGTGTCTGAGGCCGGATCCGAACTCAGGTCCTTCTGACTCCAGGGCCGACACTCTACTCACTGCGCCACCTAGCTGCCCCCCTAATTCTTAATAGTTTTGAATTTGGGCAAAGTGCTTAAACCATCTGTGAAATGAATATATAATTATACTAGCTCTTTAAGATAGTTATTGTAATGATAGCACTTTGTGGACCTTAATTTGTAAATGAAAGATTATTATTATTATTATTAATGAGCATAAACATAAATATTTTTTTTAAATAAGGTTGGGACAATGCAGAGGCAGCAGTGAGAGAGGGAGTGAAAAGAATCTATAATTTGGAACAGAAGTTGCATTTTATCCAACTACATTTTCATTTGCTTTCTTTTTTTGTCGGATAGTCTGATTTTATCTCAGTCTTCTCACTCACTAGGATTCTCTTAAGAGCTGTCATCAATAAGTGCCCTGGACATACATGAGAAAATAGTGTGAGGATCTGACAGGATGGGATTTGGCTAGGTTGACTTGTGTCCAGAAATGCATGATGAATTAGAGGAATCAAAATGGGAAGTAGTTGCCTTGTACATACAAAGACAATTTAGTGTTCATCTTTATTTCCATGAAGAATAAAGCAGAAGCATACTATCTGGTGCTTTACATTAAATAGAACTTATGAGTGAGAAAGTCCATTATACTCAGAACTATCTTCCTGCTTTTCACCTAAGAGATAACTATTTGCAAAACCTGGGCTACTTTACTGCAGTTTTTAAAGCTTTGTCTATACCCTCTTGCAGTAAATAAAGTTGTGCAAAGTTGGGATCCTTAATAATTAGGATATAATGCTTTCCTCTTGCTTAAGTAGCACATGGTTCCCTCATTTTTAAGTATGTCTGCATTTTTATTTTAATGATATCAGTGTAGTATCAGGATTGTTTGCCAGAAGAGTTGAGTGTATTATAGGTACCTTTACTGTGAATGATTACCTGTTACTGTCTGGTGCCCCTCTGGTAATGGAAACAATGCAGACCTTTCTGGCTGAGAATTTAAATGACTTGGAGGTTCTGAGATATTCAATCATCCACATTTTTAGTAACATTCCTTAGTATGTAGAGTTATTACTAAATATTTTTATGTGAATAAGAAATTTGAAAATGTAAAGACAGACTGTTCATCAGATTTCAAGATGGTTCTCAGTTTATCCTTTTCTTACTAACTTGTCATTTTTGTGCTAGCATTTTTTTTTCACTTTTGGTGAACAAATGTTTTAATTATGGTAGTTTGCCAAGTGTTTTCTGTATTTATTTGCTAATTTGAATATAATTATCCTTTTAGCCTACTTCTCCTAAGTTTCCAGAAGATTTTGATGATGTAGAACATACAAAGCAGGTAATTTTCAGATGCTTTAATTATAATGTCTTCAGTCTTGAGTTTTAATTGTTATTTTTCTTCTTCAATTAGTAATCTCTGCCAGTCATTCTCTTGTGTTCCTAGAACAAAAGTAAAAAAGAAATACTGAAAGATAAAGCATTTAAAACATTATTGAAATTTAAATACGTGATAAAAAAAAAATCAAGTGTTGGCATAGTGAATTAACAAGCTGCTGGATTCTTTTGTGTAGCTCTTTGTGCCTTGGAAGTACTGTTTGGACCCTAGACTTAACTGCTGCAGTGAAGAAAGTGCTTTTACAGCTCTTTGTTTCAGATAAAACCTGGGCCTTTAAAGGAAGAAAAACATCATTTAAAATTTTAATTATGTTGAGTTTCAGGTTTTAAATAGCTTAGTGGGAAGAAAACAATATGCAAGCTTCTGACAAGCTCATATTTTCAAATTTATGTTCATATGTGACACAACATATATAATGTGTCACAGCTAAAGACTGAATGACAGCTAATATGAAAAACAATGATCTGGAAATTCATGTATTGTACATCAGGTCATCTATTTCTTCCTAAGGCTAATTATGGATATAAGTAACAGTTTCTGCAGTGATTCCTTCTCCTGTTGCAAGGGGATAGATTTTTTGTTTTTTGGTTTTTTTGGTTGCTTTTTTTTTTTTTTGCCAAGGTTTGATCTACATTTTGGGGGGGACAGCAGCCCTTTGAAAACAGCAACCAAAATAGGTCAACAACTTACAACTTGCTGGCACTCTTCTATCCTGATGTGCTATCTGTTATGATATTTATGTATTATGGTTGAGGACTACAACAATAAAGAACTATTAGAAAAATCATTAAAAGTCATGCTTACACTTTTATTAGCTAGGATCATATACTTGTACTGATGTTCATTAGTGTGTTTGAATTCCTAAGTATATGTGAATTTCATACCTCTTACATTTCCTAGAGAAAAACTAGGTTCATTTTGTTATTTTTAAAGAAATTATGAAGACATTAAGAGGCAGTGTGGGAAAACGGATAAAGAGCTAGCCTCAGAGCCCTGAGTTCACTTCCTGCTTCTGATTGCTACTGTGTGACCCTCTGCAGGACACTTAATCTTTCAGTGTCCCCAAGATCAGAAGTCATATGGAAGGTACTCTTGTGCTTTGATGGAGAAAATTCCTCACCTCCAGGTCCATACACTGATGAAGTGTGTGTGTGTGTGTGTGTGTGTGTGTGTGTGTGTGTGTGTGTGTGTGTGTGTGTGTGTGTGTGTTATAGCATAGGATCTTACTCAAGTTAACAGGCTCCTATCCCTAATAGAATTAGAAATAGAACCATAATTAATGACTATGCTAACTATTCTTCCTAGCTTATAGATACTGTGAGAGCAATTAGAAAACATTTCCAACAAGTGATGATTAGATCACTGTCATTAGAAAGATAATTAATTGTGTGATTTTGGACACTAGAATTCGAACAAATCATTTCATCCTTATAGGCCTCACTTTCCTTATCTATAAGACAAGAGGGTTAAACTAGTCAACTAATAAGATTCCTTGCAGGCCCACAAGTCTTTATTTCTGATATTTGTTAAATACCCTTAAGTATATGGTCCTGAAGGTAATCTTGCAGCTTTTAGTTTGCAGTGTTTTTTGTTCTAAAGTGTGCTGAACTGACTTAGCATTGTATAAAATTAAAAGACCACCAGGTAATTTCTCCTTAAGGAAAAGACATGGGCAGCTAAGTGGTGCAGTGAATAGAGCACTGGCCCTGGAGTCAGGAAGACCTGAGTTCAAATCCAGCCTCAGACACTTAACACAAAAACTAGCCATGTGACCTTGGGCAAGTCACTTAACCCCAGTTGCCCTCCAAAAAGCAAAAACAAAAAACAAAACAAAAAAAAAATAAGAAAGAGGAAACAACATAGAATATGCAGATAGTAGGATAGGATACACGTATGCAATAAAAGGAATTTTTTTCCACATATAAAAAAATAGGCAAAGCACTGACTGTTTTGTTGGAAAAGCTAGTTTATTATTTCTACCAGTTTCACACAATGTAAATTCTTAGAAAATCTCATTAAATCAATTCATCATACCCTAATATAAAAATGCTTCCTAGGACTACAAATGGTGCAGTAATTCAATCTCAACCTAAAACAGCTAAATTTCAGTGGAAATGAGAAGTTATTTACTTAGGTACACTATGAAACTGTAAAATGTTTTGTGAATCTCTTCTGAACGCTAACTAATGCTGCTTGTTCTTCAAAAGTGACCCTATCTCCTCATAAATAAAAGGAAGGTTCCCTGCAGAAAGGTGTGGTCAACACCACCTAGGGTCTCTGAGCTCCCCACTTAATGCTGAACTCTACACTTAAAGTACTGTAGGGTTGAAAAATGGGTGGCAACATCACCAAGAGAAAGATGGCCCTGAAAATCCCATGCAGGCAGAAAGTCTCATCCACTTACTGAGAAACCTAGGAATGAGAATACTGGTTAAATTTAAACTTTTTAAGTTTTAATATTTTTTATATGCCTGGAAGAGTAGTAACAAAATTGCAGTATATTGCCACAGGTTGCTTTATCTACATTAGAAATTCCTGTAGCTACAGTACATCATAACATAGAATGGTAAGAATGTGTTATCTTATGGAATTTACACTTCCTTTGGTATATTGATAATGTTTAGCTGGCCTTTAAGTGTTATGGTTGTCTGTAATTGTTTTTATTGTGAAAAGTTTCAAAGGGCATCCAGCATTCTAGTAAATTACTATTTATAGAATTTATATACTACATTTAACAGTGAGGTATGTGATAAGTAAAATAATAGTATACCAAAGGTTGCAAAAAACCCCAATTAAAATTCTACTAAATAGAACAAAGCTCTTTGCAGTGGCTCAGGTGAAAAACAAATTCTAAGACATTATAGATACTTGTTCTTCACTAATTTATAGTAACTGTGTCCATGGGTTATGGTTGTAGAAATCTGTCATTTCCTGGCTATTAAACCATGATCCAGCAAAGCGACCCACGGCCACAGAGCTGCTGAAGAGTGAGCTGCTTCCCCCACCGCAGCTGGAGGAGTCTGAGCTACATGAGGTTCTACACCACACCCTGGCCAATGTGGATGGCAAAGCCTACCGGACTATGATGGGCCAGATCTTTTCCCAGCGCATCTCCCCTGCCATTGACTACACATATGACAGTGACATATTGAAGGTGAGTTTAAAATTTGTGAGTTTACAGTCAGTACATAACTGTAAACTAGAGTCAGAAAATTCTAAGTCATCTTGAATAGCACTAAATCAAATGGCTGTTGCTGAAAAGGTCCTTTAATTCATCTGTAAAAATAAGCATTAGCCAAAATATCCAGAGCTTTAAACATCTGGGCAGTTCTAATTCAAACTAATGGACCTAAAATAAATTTAATGTACTGCGCCTATTTGTTCTTTTCACTTTTGGTTTGATTTTCATGGAATCAGTTTTGAAAATGAGTTTATTTCCTGTGTGCTGATTTGTGGAGTAATAAAAAGAGGTAGATTTGGTTTGGGAGAAATATATTAGTGAGTATGGAGTCAATGTCAATTCTAGGAGCCACATTTTTTTTCTCTTGCCTCTTAGTTTTAGAAAGCTATTTGCAAGAATATTTTAATTACCAAATGTATGTTTAAACAGATTTGTGGCTTGTATGTGCAGGAAAGTTGGTCTTTTTATATCCTTTTTGCTAAAATGGTTTCTCAGTGGCTTGTACTTAAGATCACATAGAACCACAAAGGACTTTAGAGATCACGTAGTTCAATGCATGCAAATGATACTTTATTTTCTTCTCTTTATATTAAGGGGTCACAAAGACCCACCCAGCTTTCTGACTCTTCAAACCGATTCAGAAAAGTTCACTGAGCACCAGCCTCATCCCACATTTTCATCAGGTTGCTTACATTCTTGAGTTTGGTTTTATAGGGCATTATTAGGCCTACCTTTCCCCCATGTTACTTCAGTTGATATACCTTAAATATATGGTCCTGCAGCTTATACTTTGAAGTGTTTTTTTGCATTTAAGTGTGCTGAATTGACTTAACATCATATACGTTTAGAAGACTACCTGGTGATTTCACCTTTAAAGGCTTAGATTCTAGAGGGAAACAACATAGAATATGCAGATAGTAGGATACGCTACATGTGTCAGGATGTTTTCCAGTTATTTGTTGGCATCTATTTAGGATCTAGGGGCCTGAAGTCACCCAAACATAGAAGTTTTCTCTACAGCTATTGCCAATTAGCCACCCCAGTAACATGATAGATAAAAAAGAAACCATGTTACTATCACTCCTGAACTGTTACCGCAGCATGCTGGTGGGTCTCACTGCTTCAGATCTGTCCCCACTCAAGCTTCTATTCCGCTTAGCTGTCAAAAAGATCTTAAAGAATAGGTCTGACTGTGTCATCCCCCTACTCAGTAAATTCCCTCAGCTCCCTGTCACCACTAGGGTAAAATATAAAATCTGTTTGGCATTTAAAGCCCTTCATAGCTCACTCCTTCCCATTCTTCTTACATTTGCCCATATACACTGTGACCCAGTGACACTGGCATCCTTGCTGTACCTAGAACAAGATATTGTATTTCCCAACTCTGGGTATGTTCACCAACTGTCCTGCATACCTGGAGTACTCTCCCTTCTCATCTCCACCTCTTGGTTTTCCTGCTTTCCTTCAAGACCCAGCTAAAATCCCACCTTCTACCTTCTTCTTTTCCCAGCAAAGGAAAACTTTCCTGTTCCACTTTAATTCCAGGGCTTCCCTTTGTTGATTTTTCTCATTTACCCTATTATGATTTGATTGTACGTAGTTATTTGCATGTTGTCTCCCCCAATAGACTGGGGAGCCCCAATAGACTGGGGAGCCCCTTGAGATATCAGGGACTATCTTTTGCCTTTGTTTCTGTCTCATTACTTAGTAAAGTATTGGGCATATAGTAGGTATTTAATAAATGTTTACTGACTGACTGACTCACCATCAGTGTTGCTATTCTTGAAAGCTTCCCTTCTGCCACCACTTTGATAGAATTTCCTTTCAAAGGTTTCTCCTAGAGAACCAGCCCCCTAGGAAAATACCTAAGAGACCAAGGAAAAGCAATTTATGATCACAGGAATGTCTCCATTATTCATAGCACCTATGATAACTGCAGCAGCAAAATAACATACTTCCATCTTCTTGGTACCTTGCATCCAAATTGTCTTGGGCATTGGTTTCTGGCAAACCCTCAATGTAATGAAACTATTTCTATCAAACATTTCTGTGTAGGATTTTTCCTGCACTGTGCAGCATATATATTGACTTCTGAGTAGAAAAGATTCATTGTGAACTTCTGTTTTTATTAAAATTGAGACTTACTATGCCCCCTGTTTAGAGTAAAGATCATTATGAAACAAGATAAAAGATGCTAGAACCCCCTTCCCTACGGATGTTTTGAAACCCAGTGACTCTGAATCCTTGTTCTTTGATCCTACAAATGTGTACAGTATGATACCACCAACAGCACATTATTCTTTTAGAGAGAAATTGTTTTCCCCCTTGAAGTGCTACTCTAATTGTCTTGATTGTTTTTTAGGGTAGCTTCTCTATCCGTACAGCTAAGATACAGCAATATGTGTGTGAGACCATTATCCGCATCTTCAAGAGACATGGTAGGTCCTTTTTAAATCTCATTTTGTTACCCATCATGCTTTTTCTCTGTTAGAAAGTAGGGGCAGCTGGTTATAATCCTTCTGTAAAGTTACAAATTGACTGATGTTTAATGTGAAGGTATTTGTAGATCCTGTATTTGATTGCATGCCTCCATGGGGGGGAGGGGAAGAAAATTTGAAACTCAAGGGATGTGGAACTGAATGTTGTAAACCAAAAGCAAATAAATAAACTAAATTTTTTTTAAAGTAGTGGCAGTGGATCTAAATAAAACCTAAATATACTTTTGCTTTCAAATCCTGTTACCAGTAATTGGTGTAGTAGGTGAAATTTAAGTCCGTTTTTATATTTCAGCTTTTTGAAGAGAAATTGATTTAAGAGAATATGATCTTTGCTTTTAAAATAAAGTTGGATAATCACCATTATAATTATGAGAGAACTGCTATGTCTCATTGTACATGAGCTCATTCTATGTGGAATATGCAGAATAAAATAGAAATTAATAATGACTTAGGAGTGGCTGGTGCATGGGGATTAGTCTAACTTTTATAATGGTCCCTAATGACATATCCTTAATTGTCAGGTTTATTTTTCAATTTAAGTTGGTTCCTGGGGAGTATGAGAACTCAGTAGTTAATTATGGTTTGCCGATTTGGTGTAGGAGCTGTCGAGTTGTATACTCCACTGCTACTTCCCCGAAATAGGCAAATGTATGAGCACAATGAAGCAGCCTTATTCATGGACCACAGTGGAATGCTGGTGATGCTTCCCTATGATCTCAGGGTGAGTTCAGTGGAACTTTTATTTCATACAGGTGGTTTACGTATCCATTGTTGCCATTTATCACATGGCCTTTTTCTTTTTAACTCTTCTTAAGAGAGAATGGGTCAGAGTAAAAAGTAATCTTGAAGTCCAAAAAATGTTTGGGCTCTAAGTCTTTGCCTCCTTGTCACCAGCCCAGAAGTTAGTTGTGGTGATGTAAATAGTTGTGCCCATAGACTCCCTTTCCTGGAGTTTGGTCATAGAACCTCAACACCTAACACTGACCAGGATACTAGTCATTTCAATAGTAATGATAGCATAGCATGGCTACACCAAATAAGGGAGTATGTATTACATTTCTCAGCAAATTTTTCCATTTTCTAACTTGACAGCATTTTAGCTCAGTTAAGCCAGTACAATGTTAGTGACTATCCTAACTGGTTGTTATTTTTTTCCCTAAGCCTGGCCCTTTAGTTATCTTCTTGGACACACTTTGGCTATTATAATTCCTAATTATTCAAATGATTCCCAAAATGCTGTTGTGACCAACCATTCTTTACCATGCTGTGTACCTGGGGCTGGGGATGAGAAGTGGCATGAAGAATTGTCTTTACAGAAAACTGAGTTCTAGTTGTCAATCTTCCTAGTGCTTCAGTTTACATATGGAAAAGCACAACTATTCAGTGATGGTTAGTTCTGTTCCTAACTTTTCAAAAGATATTTGTTGAGTGCCCCCTGTCTAAAAGGCTCTCATGTGCCGAGTTATTGGGAGAGTAAATAATAAACCCTACTGCCATATTGTTAGCTTCTTCAGAGCAGGACTGTGTCATATCTATCTTTGTATTTGATGACTACACAGAGGACGTGCTCAGTAAACGTTTATTGAATTGATTTGTGTGAATTCCTACAATGAAGGAATGACGAACCCAGAATTAGAACCCATAATCAAACTAGGATAAACATATCCTGCCTATACTAACCCACTGAGCTGTTAAACATTTTGCGGTGAGAGTGTCCCAAAAATCTGAGTGCAGTTTTAAATGCTAATAACTTAAATCCTGGGCAGTGAGGTGGCATAGTAGAGAGAACCAGGCCTGGAGTTAGGAAGAGTCTCAGCTTTCTGAATTCAAATCCAGCCTTCAGACACTTAGTAGCTGTGTGACCCTGGGCAAATCACTTAACTCTGTTTGCCTCCATTTCCTCATCTATAAAATAATCTACAGGAAAAGAGAGTAAACCATTTTTTTCTCTCTTTGCCAAGAAAACCCCAAATGGGGTCACAGAGTCAGACACAACTAAAAAATGACTGAACAACCAGAACAAGCTTAAATCAGCATCAATTCACCTTGTGGTATGTCTACTATATTATAGGTGTTAGGTTATAGAGCTTATAAGTTAATGGCATTTTTTGGTACTCCTACAAGTACAGGGCCCCAATTTAATTTTTGTTCTGTGCCTTGTCATTTTCTACAGCCAGTACTGACATTTTCCTATGATTCTGTTGAACTCTGAAATTTTCTCTTTGTTTTCCAAATGCCACATCACATGTGAGACACGATTTTAAAGAATCCAGATCAGCAGCTCTGTATTTGAGTTATGCCTAACATTTCTGCACTGCTCCCCATCACCAGTTTGTTTTTATTTAAATGTGGTTTTGTCAAAAGAGATGCTATAAGAGATGGTTCTGTTGGGGAGAAGGGGTGGTAGAGATTGGGAAGTAATAGTGGCATCAGTAAAATAAACAAAAGACATCAATAAAACATTAAATAAACAATCAGGGAGGTGAATAAATCATTTGTCTTGCCTTGGGCACAACTTTATCCAAAACTGAACAAAGCACTGATTTTTGATTGCCACTTCTTTCGCTGATTTTTTGTGTTATTTGTTTCTCTTCCTATAGAATGTAAATGTAGAGAGTGTTATTGTTATTTTAATGCTACTGTCGAATCAAATGGTGTGGTAAAGACACTTGGGGTTTGATAAAGAAAGATATAAAAGAAAATAAATGGTATGGTTATTGTTCAATTATATTTAAAATTGATTTTTTATTCTCTAAATACTGGCAGGGAAAGAATGTTCAAAATTGTAAGCAGCACTTAACTTTCTACGAACTATTCAGATATGAAAAGAAAATGCATGGCTGCCCATGCAGAATCTGACCCATATTGTACTAATGCTACCCCCCTGGGATGATTAGTTTCTGGGAGATAATCTGAAAATAGCTACTTTATCCCATAATGTAGTTACTTATTTGTGGTTAGGTGGTTATAGTGAAGAATTTTTCTAGAAGGGATTTATTAAGGATTCCCCTTGGAGATATTTAGGAAAATTCCTACAAGATACTAGATGCCTGTCACAGTTCAGTTACTATAAATACTCTCACAGATTATCTGTGAAGAATAATATTACAGAAATAAGAATAACCTGTCAGTACATATGAGTTTTCATTTGATACAATCAAGATGTAGGTTGTTTCAAACTTAAATACATACATAACATAACTGGTGAGAGCTTATCCCTCTTTTACTGATATTATCACCAAAAGATAACTTGTGGAAGAACATGGACACCAAAGCATTAATCTGAAAACATTTTCTGGTTATATTTTCAGATTCCGTTTGCAAGATATGTGGCTAGAAATAATATCTCAAATTTGAAACGGTAAGGAACTGGTAGAGGAAGTATTGTCTTTTCTGATCTATATATAATAAAGAACTCAGCATTCAACTGTTGGATTTGAAATACTCTTCAAAAAGCATAGATTTTAGTTCTTAAAAAGGTTGACAGGACTGTCTTTCTTATAAGGAAAAACATTATAATTGACTTAACTAGAGTTAACTGAAATCCTTTCTGTGCCTTCTAAATATCCCTGAACCTTATCACTAGTTATTTACACAAATGGCTGTGAACATATCTGGTCACTACTGGTCACAGATAATTCTTTATATAGTTTAATTTGAGTAATAGATGTTATTATCCTATCTAAAACTTTATATTATGGGTAACCTTGGACAGAGAAACACATTCTTCACATGAAACCAAAGCATTTTTATGGAATTTTTTTTATTCATTTGTCCTGATATATAATGAATGTATGCCTCAGCATGAGCATGGAATAGGAGAGATTACTCTGCTTTCCCCTAAGTTGATCTGAGATCCCTGTGCCTCAACTAGTGTGAACAACTGTCTTCAGTGTCATGGAATGTGATCCTAGAATCTCCTCTGCAAATCATTCCCATTGACAATCTAGCTAATCAGCCTTTGTTGGGAGCAGTTGAGAAAAATAACCATTTTGGCCATTCTAGCATTCCTGGTCGGCTACCAGATACCTGTTACCTTTCCCTTGATGTTCTTATGTCTTTTCTTTCCTCACAGTAAAGCAGAGAATAATTAACAGTTATGTGGTGTTTGATCCCTTTCTAACTAACCACACTTAAATGTAAAACCCTTTCAAGAATATTTTTACCACATCATCAGTTTTCCTACCAGCTAAATATTTATCTAATTTTGTTTTCCTCTGTTTGAGTAGAATCTCTCTCATGATAACAGGTCAATTGAATGTCCTAAAAAATAAAGTTTTCATTTAGTTGTCTCCAGATTCATCTGCTCTCCAAAACAAACTGGCCTTTCTTAAAGAGACCCAAGCCCCTCCTAAGTGGAAACTGTTTAAAAATTGCCCCATACTTTATGGTGGATTCCAGGGATTTTTCTACTACATAGTATTTTCATCTTTACGTCTTAGAGCTCACTTTTTGATTGTGGAATTTAACCCTTCATTAAGCAGTGACTCTACTCTACTGGCCACGGGGCCATGCAATCCTAGCATCCTAATAAACACTTTACCAGTTGACTTTTGCTCATTTCCTATGAATCTCTACACTATTTTTGTAAGCATTAGAATACCATAAGTAATCGTAGAACTCTGGGTTTCTTTCTCCAGATACTGTATAGAACGTGTGTTCAGACCACGCAAGTTAGATCGCTGCCATCCCAAAGAGCTTCTAGAATGTGCTTTTGATATCGTCACTTCTACCAGCAACAGCTTTCTTCCCGCTGCTGAAATAATCTACACCATACATGAGATCATCCAAGAGTTTCCAGTGCTTCAGGTTTATTTCCATTTTTTAATATATATTGATCTCTCATCCTATAGATTTATTTTTTTCCCAGTAAATAAATTATTGTTGAATCAAATCTATAGTTCCTTAAGTTTATAGTAAATGCCAAGGATTGGTAAAACAGCATTTCACTGAAAGTGATTTAATGACGTGACTTTTGATTTTTAACTTGAAACTCTTTTAACCTTGGCCAAAAGTATTATTGAGGGGAGAAAGGGGAGGGAGCAGAAGGATTCTTTTCCTGTAGTTTTTCCAGAGGGCAAAATAGAGCCTAGCAGCACTGTTCCTTGTACACATAGACACTAATACTAATACAAAAATGAAATAATGTATAATCCCTCTCCTCAAGGCACTTGATTCTAATAGAAAGTTGATAGAATATTTACACTAGAAACTTTGTTACAAGGTATAATGTGGTGAATATAAAAGGACTGCAGAGTACTGGAAGATCAGGTAAAGGAAAAATTAAATGCTAAATTAATGAAGTGTTAAATAGGGAGTCTTCACAGTGAAAGTGGAGGCAGTATGGAGTGGAGCAGAAAGAGCACTGAGCTCGTAGGTCTGAATCTCTCTTCTTCATCATCTCCTAGCTCTCTGACCCAGAACAAGTCACAAGCTGTCTGAGCCTTAGTTTCCTTATCTGTAAAATGGAATTGACTACCTTACAGGGCTATTGTGAGAATGGTTTGCAAAACCTTACAGCAGAGAGGCAGTCTTGGTGTAGTACTGTGGTGTCAAACTCAAATAGAAACCCTATGGATAGCATATTGACTTAGAAAACTACACGTTAACAGTTATCCATGTTGTATTGTATTTTTATTTTGTTAAATATTTCTAAGCATTTGGCTTGGCTGGGAGTTTGACACCTCTAGTGAAGTGGATAAAGATGTTGTTAGGTGTTGGGAAGACCTGATTTAGAATCCCACCTATTACACACACTGGCTGTGTGACCCTGGACAAATCACTTCCCCTCTTAGTTTCCCAGGCAAATCTTTAAGACCTCAAATTGTGAACTAGGTGTGGATCTCCATTGGTAAAGAGTTTCCTCCCTGGGATTCTCTATGCAAATTAAATCACAGACTCACCCCAAAACAAAACCTTAAATGCTACATAAATTTAAGCTCTTATTATTGTTATTAAATACAGAGAAGAGGTTCCAGCAAGCTGTGTGAGAAATTTAAAGAGGAGAGATCACCTTCAGCTTGGTGAGGGGTACATGGGTAGGCACAATTAAGGAGAGCTTCATGGAGTACTTGGAATCTGAACTGGGCCTTGAAGGGAGAAACATCAGCCAGAGGAGATGGGGTTAAGGGATGGAGTTCATTTTAGGTAGGGAGAACAGAGTGAGAAAAGACATGGAAAAAGGAGAGGGCAGAACTGGAACAAAGAACAGTGAATAATCTGGTTTGATTGGCATGTAGACTGTAAAGGGAAGCAGTATGAGATAAGGCTGGAAAGGCAGACCCAGATTGTAGAGGGCCTTGAATGCCAGGATCAGGAGTTACTACATTATTTGTTAAGCAGTGGGGAGCTATGGACAGTTGATGTTAAGAGTGACATAATAAAATAAGATAGTTTATTACAGAGATTATTTGGGCAGTCATGTGAAGAGTGGATTAGAAAAGGAAGAGATTAGAAATAGGAAGATCAGTTATGAAATTATTACTATAGTTCAGATGAAAGGTGATAAGGGATAGATATAAGGACTGTTTTATATGTAGGATCAATAAGACTTGAACTGGAAGGTGAGGACGATGGAAGAGTCAAGGATTGCTTTAGGGTTTTGATCCTTGGGAGGACTGTGATGTCAACAACAGAAAGAGGAAGGGGGTGGGGGTGCAAGTTTCAGGAAAGAAAATATTTTTTTGGATGTGTTGAATTTAAAGAGGCATCAGTTTGGAGACTCAATTGGAAAAGGAGGATTGGAGATATTTAGACAGTTTGGAAGGTAGAGATCTAAATTTGGGAATTATCTGTATAGAGGTGATAAAGCCATGGGAATGGATAAGAGAGGGCATCAGGTGAGAAGCAAAGAGGGCCAGGGCCAAGCATAAACCTGCAAAGATAGCCACGCTTAAGAGGCAGAAGAAGGAGAAAGAAGTGAAAGAGCTACCAGAGAAAAGAAAAGAATGTGATCATATTCAGAGTTCTAGGAGCTACAGATATAAACAGTATTAAGAAAGGGATGGTCGGCATTGTCCAGCTCTTGAGAGAAGTCAGGGAGTAATGAGAACTGAATGACGGGTTCTGGATTTGGCCATCAGGAGGTCATCAGCTATTTCTGAGAGAGCAGTTTTAGGTGGGGCCAGATTACAAGGGGTTGTAGAATTAAACGTATGGGCAAGTGGAAGCAGATTACTTTTTTTTTAGAAGTTCATAGAATTAAATGGACTCTTTTATAAATGCCACTTTTATTGTGTTGCTGTTCAAAGACTTTTCATGGTTCCCCACTTTCTACTATATGAAATCTAAACTCCTCATTCTGGTTTTCCCAGGCTGTTCATAGCATGGCATCATCCTTCTTCTCTGGTGTTATTTCCCACTTCTCTCTAACTTTTGCCCTCCTCTCTAGTTAGACCAATCTCCTTCTAGACTGTAGACGCACAACCTCCATTACCATTTTTGTACCTTCACTCACTTTGTTTTTCTTGCATAAAATTCTCCCTCACTTCTTCCCTTTCCATTTTAAACCCATCTTTCAAATGTTTATTTTATAACTGCCTTGAAGCCTGTTATTCCAGACTTCGTTGATTTCTTCTTCCTCAGAACATCCCCTACTCTTACAGCTTGTACTTTTTTTGTCATGTCATTGTTAATTTTGTTTCCAACTAGATTGGATAGTTCCTTGCAGGTAGGGACCCTGACTTCTGTTTTTCCTTTACTTCCCATAGCACCTAATATAGTGCTTGGTAAATAGGTATTTAACTTAATGTACACACATTCTTGACATATTTGAAGGATAATTTCTATACAACTACATTGCATACACTCTTGCAGGAAGATTATTTAGCAAACTAGTGACCTTTAAGAAAAGTTGTATTCTCCCATGGTTTAATCTGAGGCAAAAGTATGATAAGTATAAACAAAACCAACAATTTCTTGTTTTTACCCCATGATATTCCATTGCATTAAAATTACACTTTAAAACGTGAGAGTTTCATCATGTGCAAAGTGCCCTGTTGGCACTGCAAACAACCACATGCCTGAAGTCCTCCACTGGACAGACCAACTAAGGAACTGCTAAGAGTTTTGATGACAGCCTTCTTCATCTTTTCTGCCCTCTAGTTCAAGTGTTCTAATGAAATCACTAAGTGACCAAAGATCACAAAAAAGTCAGTTTTTTAAATAGAGTGAAGCATCTTTTTTCTATACCTGAATGCCAATAAATATTTTTTCCTTCATATTAGGAAAGAAATTACAATATTTATTTGAACCACACTGCCATCCTGAAAGCAATACTCTTATACTGTGGGATTCCAGAAGACAAACTCAATCAAGTTTATATAATTCTTTATGATGCTGTGGTAAGTAAACAGAGACTTTACATATAAGTACTTCTTGTCAGTGTTCATGAGGAAAAATAATGTATGATTATCCTTTTATTGTTACAAATTTAAAACTATTACATCTAACTCTAGTATTCAGAATGATAAGGGAAATCTTTCACCTAGATTATCCCAAAATGCAAATAATTAGTAGAATCTATGGATTATATACCAGTCCATAGCCTTTGTCGATATTTGCAAATCTAAGGATCAGCATAGGTTGTTATAATAGCAGAGACTAACTACAGTCACTGTCCTATTCTCACTTAGAATGTTATCAGATTAGTAGGTGAAACTGTTCTACAGATTGCTCTGAGTGTTTCATAAATATCCTACTGGCTCAACGAATTAATGTGGTCAGTTGAACATTCAGAATAAAAACATGAAATTGGTTATTTGAAGTTTTTTTGCAATATGGAAATACTCATAAATGCTTTAATATTAAATCAGGACAAATATGTGACCTGGAATTGAACCTGTCTCACAGAACCTGCTCATAGGTCATGTTTACTGAATGCCTATCTCCCTGTGACTCTCAGATAGCACTGAGCATTTTTTTTTCTTTTTGGAGGGCAGTTGGGATTAAGTGATTTGCCCAAAGT
The DNA here is from genome assembly GCA_011680675.1 of Gymnobelideus leadbeateri. Lineage (NCBI taxonomy): Eukaryota > Metazoa > Chordata > Mammalia > Diprotodontia > Petauridae > Gymnobelideus > Gymnobelideus leadbeateri. Next base: position 364,440 of record WOXC01009968.1, on the reverse strand, counting down.
TACACAGCTAGTAAGTGTTAAATGTCTGAGTTGGGATTTGAACTCAGGTCCTCCTGACTCCAGGGTTGGTGCTCTATTCACTTCGCCACCTAGCTGCTCCTGCACTGAGCATTTTAGCATAAGGGAATAGAATAGTAAAACAAGGTGGTTAGGTAACAAGATATTAAAAAAAAAAGTTATTAATTTGAAAATGGGGGTGTGTGAAGAAATCTTTAAATTTAAAAGACTGGAATAATGTTATTTAAATATCAACAGACAACTTCACCATCTTGTTTCTGTAAGCAAAGAATCTATAAATTGTTTGATTTCTTGTTAATAGAGGGAGAGGTGGGGAAAAGAATGAAAATGTTACAAGCTATTTCTGACTATTTTTCTCCCTCTTCTATCAATGACAATAAAAGTCATTTTTGGATTTGTGACACCTACTTTGACCTAACTGCTTGACTTTTGGCCTTGTTTCCTGTTAGACTTTTTTAAATTAATTATGTCAAATTAGACAGCCTTTACTGTGATTTCTGCTATCCTAGGCTAACCTCCTTTGGTCTTTAGAAGTACAAGAGCCTGTGCACTTAGCTATCTCCTCACTTTCCCATAAAGTGCCTGCTGAACAGGCACTATGGTTACATGAGCTCCATGGATCACAAGAAATAGTCAAAGGTGGCTTGGGTGACTTGTCAGTAGTAATAGCCAGCTACAGCTGAAGATGAATGTGCTAAATTGAATTATCTGGTGTGACTAACACTGGCTAAGGGGCTAGATGTTGAGCTTAGGTCCTTTCCTCCCCTTCTTACTATCACATCCATTGCCCATGCTGCCATGCTATTCCTGGCTTCATCCTCTTCGACAAGTCACCTAATCTGTCTGAACCTTAGCTTCTTCATTCTTAAAATGAGGACAATAATAAATGCACCATAACTATACTACAGGGCTGTAGAGGATCAAAAGAGATCATATATAAAACACTTTATAAATGTCACCTATTATAATTCTTGTATAATTGTAGGGGTGAGTATGTCATTCAGCACCTCTTAGTGCTTCATTTTATTATAAATGAAACTGGCCAATTGAGCAACACAGCTCTTTCCCTCTCTCTCTGTGTCTCTCTATCTCTGTCCCCCCCCCAACCCCATTTGTCTGTCTGCTGTCTCTGTCTCTCTTTTTCTCTCTTCCCCTTACCTTCCCTCTCCTCTATCCACATAGGGTATCATACCCTTATCTGAGGGTGCTTTGCCCAGAAGAGTGTAAATTTTGATTTACAAGATATCTCCCAAGATGTCTTGGGGTCTATGGTCTAGATATTTTTCTTAAGGACCATGCCTTAAACCCAAATCACTCTGACTTTCATTGATTGGCCAACAATAGGTCCCAGGCTTTTGGGCCCTGATTGGCTCAGAGTGAATGTAAATAGCAAATTGTTTCTGTTTTGGCCAGAAACACTGAGGGTCTTCCCCTCCCAGATTGATTTTTTTTATTATGTAAAAGAGGCCATTCTTTGTCTCATTTCTTACCTAGCTTTAATCACTATCTTAATCACTTAATCACTATATTAATCAGTGTTGTCTCAATCAGACTGAGACCCAAGAAAGACCTTAGTTTAAAAAGGCCAAGGTCTCCTACTGCATCCAGGGTCATCTACAATCATCCTGATCTATATCTTGCCACTGGACCCAGGAGACTCAGGAGGAGAAAGTGAAGCTGGTGCTTCTTTTGCAATATGTCTACCCCTTTTTGGAGACCTTAATCTATGATCAAGTTGGAACAGCCATATTTTAACAAGTATATTGATCTGTTTTAATTTGTCCGCATCAGGGTTTTCAGATTTCACAATAACTTTAGTGAACATTTGTATGTAAAATTATACTTGGATTAATGTTTTAAGCATGAAATCAGCTCCATCCTTTCAGGATTGGGAACAATTTTGCTGCCATAAAAAAATAAAGATTAGCCTGGAAACTATGTCATTGAGAGCACCTACAAGGAAACTGAAATTTGTTCATCTTAATATTGTTTTCTTTTGCATAGACTGAAAAACTGACTAGGAGAGAAGTAGAAGCTAAATTTTGCAATCTTTCTTTGTCTTCTAACAGCGTAAGTACCTTCTAAAAGTATGTAGCACATTATTACAGCTTACTCTGTAATCCATCATGCCATAAAATGTCACCATATTCTTTTTCTAGCAAGGTAAGAGCACTTTCTACTACCTTTCAAACACAGTTTTTTCCCCATGAGTGTTAACGGGTACCATGGCAACTCACTGTATTAAGGAAGGGGGTGGAACTAACACTGTGATCCCAAAGAATGTCTCTCCATGGTTCTTTTTAATGTACTGTAATCACCGTGTTCTTTCCTGGTCACTAGTCACTTTCTTTCACAGCCTCTTTTTGTTAGACAATGCTTTGGTACAGCCCCCCAGCTATGCCAAGATAGAGGACTAGTCACAGTCTCCTGAAATAAACTATATGGTACTAGGATAGTGGGCAGAATTAAGAAAATTCACTTGGATTTTTCTAAGTTCTTTTCAACTCCTTTTCAGAACTAGAAGAGAGCTCTTGCTCTTCTGACACATTGTTTGCTCCAGATCTTAATTTTGAGCTGTTTTAGAGGTTTGGGAATAATTCTTTGGCTAGAACAGGGGTTTGTCTCTAATTGTCTCACCTCTTCAACAAATTGAACTGTGACATAATGGTGCACACTCCTATAGTTCAGTGAAGACAAAGCAAGGAGTCTGGATATGATTCTGACTTCAGAGAAATAAGGACTGTTTCTGAGCCTTAGCACCCTCCCAACTGACAGTTGGATGACTGTGTGGTGAGCATCAAAAGTCCAGGTGCAGGGGCTTCAAAACCCTATTGGATACAACCCAGAACAAAGATTCAATACAAGTAGCATCACATTCAGCTTCTCAACTCCTGTTGACATTCAGTTAAGCCTTTTGACTAAGCTCCCCAAAAAGTTTTTGGGGGTACATATAGCCCTCTATTCCATAGCTTCCATATTCCATATATTCCATAGATGTATTCCATAAAAAAAAAATTTAAAGAGTTTGTCTAAGTGCACAAATTAGATCTTAAGAAGAAATTCTCCCAGACAGTAGCAAAGACAAACTAAATCATTTGTCTAGCAATAGGAGTTCAGCATAAAAGCTATTCCAGTTTTGGAAGTGATGTTACCATTGTATAGTGTAACCATTTCCAAAGAAAAAGAATTGGATATACACATTCATCTATGGGCAGAAACCAGCCCATTTATAAATAGAAAGGCTGTTCAAATGCAAGGTTAAAATATGGAGTCATAGTCTCCTCATAGGACTTTAGAGCTGGGTGGGATCTTAGAGACTTGCTCATCCAATCCTTCATTTTACCAAGAAAGAAACTGAAATCATTTCATGAAGGTCACACAGCTAAACAGTTTTAAGATTAGAAACAGGGCTTCTGAATCCTGGGCCAGTGTTGGGTTTAAAATTGTGAATGGAGTCTTGGTAGGGGGAAGGTCATGTGTTGAATTGGGAAATATGTTTAAGGCAATAAAAGATTTTTGTTATTAATAATTTTATCTTTAACACAAGTACCTGAACAAATATTGGAACTGGATTTGGACTTTTAAAAACCTTTTCTTTATGCAATAAAGTGTTTAATACTATTGTTTTTAAAAGCTTTAAATCGGGCTTTATTCTACACTCTAGCAAGTGCCATTTTTACAGTTTGAATATGAACCCATTTCTGTATAAAAATGTCAAAATGATTACACAGATACATTGTGCAGAATACTGAGCTAAACCAATTATATTTCCATTTTTTATAATGATATTATGGCCAGTTATTCAGATAAGAAGAAAACCGTAATCTTTACATGAAAGTGAAGGATTTTGTACTGTCTCTTTTGTTTTGTCAGTCCCTTCTTCATTCTTGCCAAAGGATTCAGATGCTAAGAGAGGAAAACCAATGCATGGGAGTGATTAAAAGTTTTCAGCCCCCAAATGAGGCTTCTATCATAGAGGATTCTTAAACTGTCCTAGATCAGCCTTACAGTTACTCAGAAATTACCTATTTCCTCACCCACTAGCCTAAAGCCAGTTTTTGGGTCTTGTAGTCCCAAAATGGAGTTTGAAGAAGAAAACCGGGAGAGAAGATGGGAAAAGGTGTAGGAAAAAACATAGTTTCATTATGGAAGTGCTAATTCTCCCTTCTTGGTCTGAATTGACTATATAGACCAGATGGGGAAGGCACCTGTGATTTGATCCTCTCTGTAGTGCTTTGTAAACCCTTACTAAAGGAGCATCCTGAATAGATACTATGTCTAAGACTGTGTCTGTGACTTTTCACAAAATTCCTTCCCACCTAGGGTGTAAAAATAGAGCCTAAATGTCTCATTGTGCACACAAGATTCTATGCTTAATGGCTCTTCCAATACTGTTGATTGAAAGCTCAATTGAAGATATTTGCTTTTCAGCTATGTCGACTCTACAAATTTATTGAGCAGAAGGGAGATTTACAAGACCTAGCTACAACAATAAACTCAATTATAAAACAAAAAACAGGTGTTGCCCAGCTGGTGAAACATGGCATGAAAGATCTGGAGGAGGTAGTTGGACTTCTGAAGAAACTTGGCATAAAGGTTTGGAAACTGTTTGACCCTTCTGATTTGTAATAGTGATAATAGCCCTAAGACAGTAAGTAGCCTTATTTGATTTACTTCTGGCAAGTCATTTTTTTCCTAAATTCTTCTGACCTAATTTTTGTTTTCTGATATACAACAGTACCTATGGTTTAAAATAAGATTTTATATGAGGGAGCTGGGGGGCATTCTAGGGAAGCACAGGAAAAATAACAATTCAAAATCTAGGTTCAGATTATTTCTCAGATCCTCGGTAGCCAAGCCACCCTAGGCAAGCTGCTTAATTTCTCTCAACCTCTGTTTCCTTATCTGCAAAATGAGGAGAATTTAAGCAAGTGCCTCTTAGGGTTGTTGTGGAACTCAAATGGGATGATGTGTATGAAACTGCTGCACAAACTTTAAAACGTTATATCAGTGTTGATGTCCACTCAGACACTTCAAGCCCACTCAGGGGACTTGGAGATTGTTGTTCTGACTTTGTCTTATGGTGATGTAGCAGAACAGGGCCAAACTGGCATGATACCAAGACTTGCTGCCTGTTGTAGGTACAGACATTGAGCGCTCTGGTCTCCGCCTGACACATTTGTGATTTATGGCTTTGCAGGTCTCAGTCAATTTGGGCCTCGTTTATAAAGTACAGCAGCACAATGGGGTAATCTTCCAATTTGTTGCATTCATCAAACGAAGGCAAAAAGTTGTGCCTGAAATCCTTGCAGCTGGGGGCAGGTATGACCATTTGGTAAGTCACCCTTTAAAAAGTACCTTTTCTTGGCCTTCTGATGTATGTGGCATTTTACAAGGAGCAGGCACTCAGTTCAATCAATATCCGTTGAATAGTTAGCTGCATGTTATCAACAAGACTATGCTGTTGTTTTCTTAGATCCCCCAATTTAGAGGGCCTCAAGTCCTGGGACCAATTCCTTCTGCTATCGGAGTCAGCATAGCTATAGATAAAATATCTGCCGCTGTTGCCAACATGGAAGAACCAGTAAGTTTGACCTCTTGTCTTTACCTTCCTAAAGGGCTGGCTTCATGTCAAAAAGCATTATTTTTCTGTTTTGCAGTAATTCACAAGGAACTATAGATAAAGCAACAGTAGCCTGAAGACTTAGGATCTGACTTTAATCCCAGACCTCACAATAACTATTGGCATCCTCATAGCATAATCCCTTCTAACTCAGTAATGCTGGTACACAAATGCAAATGTGAGCTACAAAGCTTTAAATTGTTCTTTTGCTTGAAACACCGGAAAAAAGATGGGCTTCCCAAAAGGAAAGAACACTCTTGATATTGGAGTGTCGTTTAGTTTCCAACTAACCCCAACAGACTAAAATTTGAGTATGTCATTTTGAAGGAAATAATTCTACAAATCATTTTGCATTTGTAGGCTCAAATGTGGAACACTAGTTAAGGAATTAGTATTCAAGTCAAGGTGACTTCCTCCCCTACAGTTCAGCTCCCATGTGCACAGCCTAAGATCCCAATTCCTCAAAGCATAAAACTTCTCTGTTTCTGATGTAGGTTACAATAAGTTCTTGTGACTTAATAGTTGTAAGTGTTGGTCAGATGTCCATGTCAAGGGCCATCAATATCATCCAGAAACTCTGGACAGCAGGAATTGCAGCGGAAATCATGTACGACTGGTCCCAGGTAAAGTGGAAAAGACATTTCATATCAAAGGTTCAAAAAAACAATTTCCTTAATGACAATTCTTATTGTTGCCTTATAGAGCTGTCAGATATTTCTAATTATGTTCATTTCCTAAAAACTCTGTCATTAAAGAGCTTGAGACTTTTGACCTTGGGTTTCTCATTTTATACGGATATTGATAACTCAACTCTGCTTTTACTCTCTAAAAGGGATACCTTCAGATAATTAACTGGCCCTCTTCAGTACTACTTGCAGATTGCTGTAGTGGCTGCTAATACCAGTTTATTTTTGTTTTTATGAATACCTTTTGTTTCCACATCACCTTCATTTCTGAATATTCTTCCCCTAACTTCTCTACTCAGCATGCCTTCTCTTATAACAAAGATTTTAAAAAAAAAAACAGTTCAGCAAAACCAGCCATTACAGCAGCTGTGTATAATATAGCATATGCCATATTTAACACCCCTATCATCCAATCTCTCCATTGAAAAGAGAGAGGTACATTTTCTAATTTGTCTCTAGGGGCAACACAGTCATAATTTGTTGTTTAGTCATTTCAGTTGTGTCCGATTCTTTGTGACCCCATTTAAGGTTTTCTTTGCAAAGATATTCGAGTGTTTGCCATTCATTCTCCAATTCATTTTATAGATGAAGAAATGGAGATGATCAGGATTAAATGACTTTCCCAGGGTCACACAGCTGGGATTTGAGGCCAGATTTGAATTCAGGAAGAGGAGTCTTCCTGATTACAGGCCTTGTACTGTTCAGTGCGCCACCCAGCTGTCCCTGTTATAATTACAAAGCACTTATTCTTTATGTTTACATTGTTATAGTTATTGTGTTTATTGTATTTCTGGTTCTTGTCTCTGGTAAAACTTATGGGACAGTAAAATATTAAACTCATGTGCCACTATTTAAAATATATCCATACATATGTGTCTGTGTATATATGTATACATCTGTATATCTCCATCAGCCAAGGTTATTTCCTTTGCTGCAATAAAAAGTGCTATGGATATTTTTTGACATATGTGAGACCTTTATTTCTTCAATTTCTTTAAGGTTCGTAACTAATAGTGTATCTCTGGGTTTAGGCTGTGAAATTTAACCTCTTTTTAAACATACTTCCAAATTACTATTCAGAATTGGACCAATAACAGTCTCATTGTCATTGGATTGGTATTTTCCTACAGCCACTCCAATAATATATTTTTTCATCTTTGCTAATTTGCTAGTGGTACAGTAAAAGTTCAGAATTGTTTTGATTTGCACTTCTTTTATTATTAGTGACTTGAAGCAGTCTTTCATATAATTGTTAATAGATTGAAGTTCTTTAAGAAGTATTCATATTATTTGACCACTTATCTATTGAAGAATGGTCTTTGATCTTAAATATTTGTGTTAATTCTCTCTCTGTATTAAATATCAAACCCTTATCAAAGATATTTGATGCAGAGGTTTGATTTTTTTTCCTAATCAAGTTGTTCATGCTTTTCAATTTCATGTAATTGAAATTATTATATTACATTTTTAAAAAATTTCTTCTATTCTTGTTTGGTTAAAAATTCTCTCCATAGCCATAATTGTGAGTTTTCCTCTATTTTTCTTTTTAGCTGTATCTTTTTTTTTTATTTAACTTGAATATCCATTTGGAAGGCATCATGGTATGTGGTTTAACATGCTAGTTTAAACCTATTCCATGGGGGGGGGGGTGGCACAAAACTTTTTCCAGCTTTCTCATCAGTTTTTTAGCTTTTGATGCTGTTTTTATTTTTATATTATTGTCACTTCTCATTTGCCTTTACTTTTCTCATGTGTTTTCTTACTTGATATGAAAAAATGTGATTTTGGTAACTTCTCTTAATGCTGGCAGATTTTGGAAACCTCACCATGAATCATAGGGATAGTTCCTGTTTACACCCATTCAAAACATCAGTAAAGACTACCCAGTGTCTAAAAACAAAGGATACCCTTAGACCCAGCAATACTGCTACTAGGTATATACTCCCAAGAGGTTAAAGACAGAGGGAGAGTACCCTTATGTACAAAAATATTTATAGCTGTAGAAAAGAACTGGAAACAATGTGGTTGCCCATCAACTGGAGAATGAATCCACAAATTACATTACATGAATATAATAGAATGAAAAGGATGGATTCAGAGAAACTGTAGAAACTGATGCAGAGTGAAGATAATATAACTTTTTAAAAACAAGCTATTAGTAATAGAGATTTATCATTTTTTAATTTAAGAAAGCAAAAGAGTTGTTCTCCTGATCAGTGACCCTCTCCTTGGTGAATATTTTATACTCTGAGAAGCAACAGGTTTAGTAATTCATTTCAGAATAAAAGAAATTAGCATGTTCATTGTTTCCTGCTTAATTGGTCAAATACTTCAGGTGTTTGTTTTATACTTCCTTTTACTATTTATTGTTTCAGTCTCAAGAGGAATTGCAGGAGTATTGCAAACATCATGAAATTACTTATGTGGCTCTTGTTTCCGACAAGGAGGGAAACCATGTAAAGGTAAAGATTCTAGAGAATTATGTGGAGTTGTGATCAGATTTCTTAACCTATGAATGACTGTGGAACACTTTCTGGCAGGACAGGTACTTTGCTTGATACAGTTTGGAATCCTTTACACTTTGCCTGTCCCTTTGAAATAGTGTACTTGCCAGAGAAAATGCATCAGAAAACAACTGATCTAGAACTGAATCTTTTTAGATACTTTTAACTATAATGATCACTTTTTTGATCATTCCTTTCATCCTTTAATTCTTTTCCAAGAAAAGCTCTAGTAAGTTCTAGAGGGTTTTTTTTTTTAATCCCAGTTAGCTAATAATTGGAATCTCATAGCCCAGGTCACTGAGTGTCAAGGGTCAGGGAGTGTATTGTGGTAGGCCACAACTGACCTGGTTGGTTACTCCAACCAACATTTTTTTGTTTATTTGGCATTTTTGGAAAATTGGATTTACCTAAAAAAGCCTTATCCCTGTTAACCTTTAGAAGTTTGGTTAAAAGAGACAAATAGTGATATACAGTTATTTCATTTTATTCCCTTAAAACTAGTGAACTTGTACAAGGAGCCAGACTAAGTCTGACTGCTGAACAAAAAAATGAGAAATCTTAAAATATATTTTAGAGCCAACCCAATTCAGGGTCAAGAAATGAATTTTCTTAGTAAGATAAGAGAGGTGATGAGGTGTCAATTGATTTTATGACCTAGAACATCTGTTTTCTTTATCATTAACATGCCATAATACATGGCCCACAAAATATTTAGATAAGAAAAGGTTCCATTATTCAAGATAGTGTCTTAGGTTCAGGGTCTCATCCTTGGCAGAAGAAAGAATGCTCTTAATAAGTTAGCCCTGTCTGGGGTTATTTACATAGGAAGAGTTATTCTCTGAGTTTACTCAAAGAACAAAGAAGCTGTTGGGTCCATTTTATGATGTCTGTTTTCCTCCTGTAAGGAGAATGTCCCAAGATAAGGGGAAAATCCAACTTTCAGCCTCATCTGGTCTCTGGAGTCGCTGACACAGGAAAAGGAATTTTTAAAGCAAAGCAAAGCAGTCTGTTTGATTAATTCAGACCTTGGCCAAAAATATGATATTTAATGATTATCATCATCTATGGTATTTCATGGCCTATTGCCTTATTTCTGACTTTTTAAAGGACTAAAAAATAAGCATGAATTCAGCATCTGTTTGGAATAGTTAGCATTTATAATCTGATACAACAGAGCTATGGAATATAATATACAACATTGATTTTGATCAATTAACAACCATTTATTAAGTGCCTACTATATGACAAGCAATGGGATAGAATGACAAACATTAAACAGACCTTGCCCTCAAGGAGCTTAAATTGTATCAGGGAGACACATATATAAATAAGTATATACAAGGCAAATCAGGGGGAAGGAAGAAGGAATTTGCAGTAGGGAGAGATCAGGAAAAGCTTCTTGTATAAAGTGGGGCCTGAGCAGTGTTTTGAAGGAAATAAGGGGATCCTAAGAGGCAGAGAGATAAGGAGGAAGGACAGTCCAGGCAAGGGAACTAGCCAGTGCAAAGGCTAACACACTTTACTTCCCGTTTTCTCTAGTCTGAGTCTTCTAGACGCACAGACAAGCTTTAAAAGCAAATCCAGGAACTATAATATGAACAATTTCCTATATCACAGAAACTTAAAAATTAGAGTATACACACATTACAGATGCTTAAGTATCTCCACAGAATTACCGTGTAGCTACATCTGCATATCATACAGACTTAACATTCATTGAGTACTTGTATAGAAAGAATGTTATCTTCTAGTGGGGAATGACCTGGAGAAGTCATCTGATTCACCTTCATCTTTAACATCATACTTAAAGCATTTTGTTATACTATGGTGGAACAGTAACATCACCTTTGTATTTATTTATCATTATTAATCTTGTCTACTTCTTTAATGGAAAAAGTTTGTTTTGAATCAATTCTGAACCTGCCTTATAAGAAGCTGATGATCCTGTCATTATGCATCACCTCCAAAATAATAATAATCATGATACTCTCTCATCATATATATTATTGAAAATGTTCAGTAATACTGATTCTTGCAAAATACTGTTTGAATTTCTTCATAAGCAATATAACTGCTTAGTGTGGAACATGAAGGAAAGGGAAAGAAAGGAAAAGCTAAATGCTTTACAAATATTGCCAGTTATTTGATTCCTTAACTTTATTGGGACACAGAACGAAGCCCATAATTTTACAGTCTGTAAGACAAAACCATTCTAGTGCTAGCTGTTACTTAATATTTCTACAATTCATATTGATTCTACTTTTTGGCTTCAGAAATCTGCGATTTATGTATACCTGAAAACATATATACACACATTCACAAATGTATTCATATGCCCATGTACAGGTCGAATTTAATAGGAAGGAATGGTACTTAAAAGGTGAGGTTAAGAGGTGAGAGAGTAATGTGGTGAGGGGAAATGGGGAGAGACAATGGGGTGAACTGTCTCCTGTAGAGGATGCAGGGGAAGGTGGTTGCAGGGGAGGGGAAGAACAGGAAGGCAAAAAGGCAAAACCTTATTCTCATTGAATTTGGACCAGGGAGAGAATGACATGCATACTAAATAGGGTGTCCCACACTACAGGGGAAAATGGTGGAGGGGAGGGTGGGCTGGTGGGGGAGGGATGTTGGAAGCACCCACTTTTGAAAAGGGACAGGATCAAGGGTGGGGAGAGGACCAGGTGGAAGGTGGGATGGGAGGGAGGGAAATATAGTCAGTCTTTTACAATATATCTACTATGGTAATGTTTTGCATAGCTACACATGTACAGCATATACTGAGTTGCTTATCTTCCTTTTAAAATCATTTTTAAAAATATATATAAATACTATGATTAATACTATTTTGCATGTAATTGAGAGATAAGACGTGCAGGCAGTGGGGATCGGGGATTCACCTCTCCCTATTGGAAAAGTCAAAGGGGGTATGGGAGAAGAGATGGGAGAAAGCATATTGGATGAGGGGATATCCTGTATGACTTATTCTGGGGTGGTGGGGAGGGGAAAAATGGGGAAAAATTGTAACTGAAAATCTGACAGAAATGAATGATGATATAAACCAGAAGTTAATAAAGCATTTGAAAAAAAAAAAGAGATATATAGAACAATAATAAAAAAAAAAAGAAATCTGCTATTTATCTAGTTGTTCCATTTCTTCTTATAAGGTCAAATCCTTTGAGAAGGAAAGGCAGACAGAGAAACGCGTGCTGGAATCTGACCTTGTGGATCACATGGTACAGAAACTGAGGACCAAAGTCTGCGATGAAAAGAATATCAGGTAATATAACAAACAGAAGCTAGTAAATGCAGATGCTTCCTTAAGTTTAACACCCAGATTAATTTTAAAATTAGGCCACTGTGAGCCTTCTTTCAAAGTGATGCTTAATCAAAATAGATTTTGATGGTTGTATTCTATTCCCTTTGGAAAGTTCTGAAAGTAATTTGATGAGACAATTTTTAATATATTGGGACATGCCTTCTTCTTGATCTTTAGTCACATACATTAGCACCCCAAGGTCTCTTTTGTCATTCTTAAGGTATCCATAAGATGAGGGATCTATCATTACTTTTCTGCAATCTGATCTGTTTGTGAACTATTTTATTAATTTCAAATAAATCTAATTGAGAAACCTCTAAAATTATTATAATATGCATGAGATTTTTAAGTTTTTCTACCCCATTCTTCCCATTTCTACCATAGTAGCTTCATCCCTTCCTTTTTTTAATCTGGTTCTTCCTCAAAGAAAGTTTCCATCTTGCATTTAGCACTGAATTTTTGCAGTGAAAGTGTAATGTTACTTAAGTCACTTGGTAACAGACAACTAAAAGCCAAGGGACTAAGAATAAACAAGAAATAGTCAACTACTTAACAAAGCTGGCAAGAGACTATTAAACCATATGATGCCAGATGAGATTTAGTTGTAGCAGAGGATTTAAAATCTTTAATGTAAGTGGCTTGCTTTAGCAACCAATAAAATATGAATACTTCCCTTTATTCCTAAGATATAAGGCTATTGTGCATTTCAAAGGCTTTAAACTTAATTCATTTGCTTTTGGAAGAACATCCATTCACACTTTTGAGAAGGCTGACTTTAAATTGTTCTATAGCCATCCTCTGAGGTATGGGCTGGGGTATGCTGTAACTAGTATTTCCTAGTATTGTGAAGGGAACATAAAGAATTTCTATTATAGTTATTTTAAATTAGCATCTTATGCCAAGTCAGAATTTTTAAATCTAGCTAGACAAATTAGAGTATTTTCTCTTAAGTAGTTGTTCACTTGAAGTGACATCCTGTGTCATTTTTTTAACTTACTTGCCCAAAAATTGATGCAAGTTTATACCTTAATGGTCAAGTGAAAAGTATTTCTGTAGGCAAAAAATTGATTGTTAACTTACATTGATATAGGTTGCTTTTGCCTTCTTGACTACTTTTTCTAATTGTTGTTGTTTGCTTGTTTTTAGAGAAGCTTCCGATAATCTTGCAGGGCAAAATCTGAAGGGGTCATTTTCTAATGCTTCAGGTATTACTACTAATTACAGACTGAACAAAATAGTTGTAGTGTCTGACTTGATAGATACTGTATGTTTGCTTTGCAATGCTTATACTATGATTTTGGCTAACTCCTAATAATACAATCCTCCCCCACCCCCCGAAAAAAAATTATACTTCTCCAAAAATTGTTCAATAAAATGGAGTTTACTTGTCTATTTTACTGTCCTTTGAAACCTCTAGCCTAAAAAAGTATTCTTTAGTATAGAAACTGTTAGACCAGATGTATATACTTGGGTGCTAACCCTGTTTTAACAACTTATGTACTTTAGGCAGAGTTTAAGCTCTCTGTGCCAGTTTGACTCACAGAACACATATAGACAATTCTAAATCCTCCCCACCTCACAGATGAATAAGAATTAAATCTATAATTTCTTGAATGAAAGTAATATATAAATGTAGTTTTCAGTAAAATCAAGAGAATCTTTGAGTTAAATACCATCAGTTTTTCCCATTTAGGTCAAATAGAAGCTATTTGAGTTTCTAAGCTTCTATAGGAGGAGTCTATATACCAGTTTGGTCAAATTTTGTCAGCATTGATTCTGTACCAACATCAGTGAAAATAGTATACCTAGCTGAAATCTGAGAGGTTATTAGGTTTTAGAAGATGTGATGTCAATATTGTCTTTAAGTTTGTAACTATAAACAAATATAGGCTTTGGTTAGCTTTCTGTTTATTTGTATTTTACCGTCATGTGCTTTTAGTGGCATTGAATAAAGCTATTTTGAAATTCTCTTTGATTTAGGTTTATTTGAAATACATGGAGCAACAGTAGTTCCTAATGTGAGTGTTATAGCCCCAGAGAAGCTATCAGCCAGCACCAGGAGGCGGTATGAAACTCAGGTATGCACTGAGGCTTTTTTAGCTTTCCAAGCTTTACCTTTGGGAGAATGTAAATAATGGGAGGAAATAAATGTGGAAACTCTGCTAAAAGCATAACACCTTTTCTTCCTACCTCCAAAATGTAGGATGCTTCTGAAACTCAGCAAATTAAGAAAAACTTACCTGTGTAAGTAGGTCACTTAGCCTCTCTGTTCTTCAGCATTCTCTTCTGTAAACAGGGGTAATATTTGCAGTACTTACCAGACAGGGTTGTTATAGGGAAATAGTTTGGTGAATATTTAAATCATTAAGTTAGTGACCTGTCAACAGTAAGTTAAACAGGCAAAGGCAGCAATTCCTTATGCATTCTTGACTCCTGGTAAGGATCTAAACACAGATGTTCTAACCTTGCTCAATGAAAAGTAGACTTTAAAATGGGCCTTGGAGGATGTGAATAAGTGAAAAGAGTGTTTCAGATCAAAGGCATATACAAGAAGCAGGAGTGAGCATGGACACTGCCTTAATTGGGGACAGAAAGGCATAGTGGAATTAAATTTGAATAACAGTTTAAATTTATATAGCTCTTAGGTGGTTTACAAAATTCTTTCCTCACAACAACCCTGTGAAGTAGGTCTCCATTTTACAGATGAGGAAACCAAAGTTCTAATGACTTGTCATAGCAATTGAGTTTAGAACCGGAATTTGAATCCAGCCCTCTCCTGACTACCAAATACAATGGTTATTCCACTGTTATATTCTGCCTCTCATAAGAATTGACAGAGGGGTGGCTAGGTGGCACAGTGAGTAGAGTGCCGGCCCTGGAGTCAGAAGGACCTGAGTTCGGATCCGGCCTCAGATACTTAACACACTCAAACAAAAACCTAGCCGTGTGACCTTGGGCAAGTTACTTAATCCCAATTGCCCTCCAAAAAGAAAAAAAAAAATAGGGGATCTGGTCAATTGTGACCCAGTTGCCTTTAAAAAAAAGAATCGACAGAGTTCAGGTATGGCAATGTCTATAAGCAATTCTGTTGGCTTAGATCCTTAAGTATTAACTGGTTTATCAAGTGTTCCCTGCTACATCCATCTGAAATACTCCCTTTCTGTCTGCTGTTGTTTTCTTCCTACTATTACAGTTAGCTTAGTACTAAAATCATTTAGAGCACTATTCTACTGGAGCCCAGTATTCCTGTTCAGTCTTCTCAGTTAATCACTGATATGGGTGTCATGAGATGCCATCACCAATTATCCTGGTTGGATTTAAGAACTAAGTAGCAAGAAGAGAAGGATGCTAAACAGGTGACCAAGGGCCCTTATAACCTTTATCTCAATTTCAAGACAGAGGGGAACACTAGTAACTGCAGCTGCAAAAGAATGGGGGACCTTGGGGTGGCTAGGTGGCGCAGTGAGTAGAGCGCTGGCCCTGGAATCAGAAGGACCTGAGTTTGGATCCAGCCTCAGACACTTAACACACACAAACAAAAACCTATCCGTGTGACCTTGGGCAAGTTACTTAACCCCAATTGCCCTCCAAAAAGCAAAAAAAAAAAAAAAAGAATGGGGGACCTGGTCACAGGGCTAGGCTGAGTGCTTGTGCAGGGGGCTATAAGGGGAAAAAGATCCCTTTCTGGGTAAAGACTAGAGCACAGATGAAGAGAGCAGTGACCACACCTCTCTTTGCATCATACCACCTTGAAAGCACCAAAAATCTACAGAACACAGAGCTAACTCTGAAGCGACAAGGCCTGAAACTTGGGACAGTGCCCCCTCTACCCTATGAGGACAGTACAACTTTAACATAAAGTTAAAAGTCAAAAAATAGGCTGGAAAAATGAGCAAACAACAAAAATGAACCTAACTATAAGAAGTTACTATGATGACAAGGAAAATTGGGACACAAACCCAGAAAATAACCATGTCAAAACAGCTAAATGCAAAGCCTCAAAGAAAAATGTGAATTGGTCACAGGCCCAAAAAGAATTCCTGGAAGGGCTCAAAAAGGATTTTAAAAATCAAATAAAAGAGGTACAGGAAAAATTAGGTAAAAAAATGAGAGTAATGTAAGAAAATTATGAAAAGAGAGTCTTTTGGTAAAATTGGCATGAAAAATCCTGAAGAAAATTAACACTTTAAAAAACAAAATTGGGGGCGGGTAGGTGGCGCAGTAAATAGAGTGCCGGCCCTGGAGTCAGAAGGACCTGAGTTCGGAGCCGGCCTCCGACACTTAATCCATACAAACAGAAACCTAGCCGTGTAACCTTGGGCAAGTTACTTAACCCCAATTGCCCTAAAGGGGCGGCTAGGTGGCGCAGTGAGTAAGAGTGCCGGCCTCGGAGTTGGGATGACCCGAGATCAGATCCGACCTCAGAAAATGAGCACCCACGCATAAATAATGGCTAGCCGTGTAACCTTGAGCAAGTTACTTAATCCCAACTGTTTAAAAAAAAAAAATTGGCCAAATGGAAAAAGGAATGGAAGAAAATAATTCCTTAAAAATTAGAATTGGGAAAGTGAAAACTAATGATTCCATGGAGATATCAAGAAACAATAAACCAAAATCAAAAGAATGAAAAAATAAAGTGAAATATTTCATTGGAAAAACAGACCTAGAAAATGGTTTGAGGAGAGATAATTTAAGAATTATTGCACTACCTGAAAGCTATGATCACAAAAAAGAGCCTAGACAGCATATTTCTTTTTTTTATAGAGTATTTTATTTTTCCCAATTATATGTAAAGACAATCTTTGACATTCATTTTTTTTAAATTTTGAGTTCCCAGGTATAGACCAACATCTCACATTATATACCAAGATATGGTCAAAATGGGTACATGATTTACACATAAAGGGTGATACCATAAGCAAATTAAGAGAGCATGGAATAGTTTATCTCTCAGATTTATGGATAAGGGAAGAATTTAGGACCAAAGAAGATATAAAGACAAAATGTAAAATAGAGCCTTTTGATTATAAAATTAAAAAGTTTGCACAAACAAAACCAATGCAACCAAAATTATAAAGAAAGCAGAAA
This sequence comes from Gymnobelideus leadbeateri, assembly GCA_011680675.1. Taxonomy (NCBI): domain Eukaryota; kingdom Metazoa; phylum Chordata; class Mammalia; order Diprotodontia; family Petauridae; genus Gymnobelideus; species Gymnobelideus leadbeateri. The sequence goes on along the minus strand of WOXC01009968.1, from coordinate 347,205 downwards.
ACTGGGGGGAGAGGGGAATTTTGCAACAAGTATCTCTGATAAAGGCCTTATTTTTCAAATATATGGAGAACTGAATCATTTATAAAAATACAAGTCATTCCCCAGTTGTTAAATGGTCAAAGGATATAAACAGGCAGTTTTCAGACAAAGAAATTAAAGCTATCTATAGTCATATGAAAAAATGAATTAAATTACTATTCATCAGAGAAAGGCAAATTAAAACAACTCTGAGATGCCACCTCACACCTATCATAGTGGCTGATATGACAGAAAAGGAAAATGTCAGATGTGGGAGGGATGTGGGAAAACTGAGATACTAATACACTGTTGGTGGAGTTGTGGATTGATCCAACCATTCTGAAGAACAATTTGGAACTGTGCCCAAAGGGCTATAAAACTCTCTGCATATCCTTTGATCCAGCAATACCACTGCGAGGTCTATATCTCAAAGATATCCAAAAAAGGGGAAAAAGACCTCTTTAGTAGCTGCTTTTTTTATGGTGGATGAGAATTGGAAATCAAAGGGATTGGTATCAATTGGAAAATGGCTAAACAAGCTGATATGGTATATGACTGTAATGGAATATTATTGTGCTATAAGAAATGACAAGCGGGATGATTTTGGAAAAACCTGGAAAGACTTACATGAATTGATGCATAGTAAAGATATAAATTGATAGTAAATTGATGCAAAGTAAAGAACCAGGAGAAAGCTGTGATATAGTTGCAGCAATACTGTTTGATGAAGAATTGCAAAACTGATGAAGAACTTAACCATTCTCGGCAATACAATGATCCAAGACAGTCCCAAAGGACTAATGATGAAGCATACTATCCACTTCCCAAGAAAGAACTGATATTGATTAAAAATACAGAGATTAAAGCATGCTATTTTTCACTTTCAAGTTTTCTTTTACAAAATGACTAATATGGACATTTTTTCCCTCACCTCCTCCCACCAAAACAGTAAGCAATTTGATATAGGTTATATATGTGCTATCATCTAGAACATATTTCCATACTAGTCATGTGAAAAAGAGACCAAAAGGGGCAGAGGGAAAGTGTGGAAAAAAATAATAAAGTGCAAAATAGTATGCTTCAATCCACATTCAGACTCCATCACTTCTTTTTCTGGATATGGAGAGCATTTTTCATCATGGGTCCTTTGAAATTGTCTTGGATTACTGTATTGCTAAAAATAGCTAAATCATTCACAGTTGATCATATGATATTACTGTCACTGTGTACAATACTCTCCTGACTTCATTCTGCATCTGTTCACTAGACATGATATTTCAAGAAATTATCAAGGAAAACTGCCCTGATATCCTAGAACCAGAAGGTAAAATAGAAATTGAAAGAATCTGCCAGGGACGGCTAGGTGGTGCAGTGAGTAGAGCACCGGCCCTGGAGTCAGAAGGACCTGAGTTCGGATCCAGCCTCAGACACTTAACACACACAAACAAAAAAACCTAGCCCTGTGACCTTGGGCAAGTTACTTAATCCCAATTGCCCTCCAAAAAGCAAAAAAAAAAAAAAAGAATCTGAGAGTTACCTCCTGAAAGAGATCCCCAAATGAAAACTCCCAAAATATTATAGCCAAAATCTAGAGCTCCCAGGTCAAAGAGAAAATACAGCAAGCAGCCAGAAACAAACAATTCAAATATCATTAAGCCCCAATCGAGATCACACAAGATTTGGCAGCTTTCACATTAGAGGATCATCAAGTTTGAAATATGGTATTCCAGAAGGCAAATGAGCTAGAATTACAACCAGGAACAACCTATTCAGAAAAACTGAGTATAACTCTTCAGGGGAAAAAATAGGTATTAATAAAACAGAAGATTTTCAAGCATTCCTGATAAAAAGCTGGGTGAAAAAGCCAATCATAGAAACAATAAGTAATTTCATTAAAGGTAATGAAAACAGACAACATACCAGAATTTACGGGATGCAGCCAAAACAGTACTTAGGGGAAAATTTGTATCTCTAAATGCAACAAAATAGAGGAGCAAATCTATGAATTGGGCATGCAACTAAAATAAAACTAGAAAAAGAACAGATTTTAAATCCCCAATTAAAACACCAAATTGGAAATCCTGAAACCAAGAGAGAGATTAATAAAAAAGTTGAAAGTTGGGGTGGCCAGGTGGCACAGTGAGTAAGAGCACCGGCCCCGGAGTCAGGAGGACCCGGGATCAGTTCTGGCCTCAGAAAATGACCACTCACACATAAATAATGACTGGCAGTGTAACCCTGAGCAAGTCACTTAACCCCAATTGCTTTAAAAAAAAAAAGGTTGAAAGTAAGAAAACCATTGAATTAATAAAACTAAGAGCTAGTTTTAAGGGAAAAAAAACAAATAAAACAAACCATTGATTAATTCGATTGAAAAAGAAAATCAGATTACCAGTATCAAAATGAAAAGGCTGAATTCACTTCAGTGAAGATGGAATTAAAGCAATTATTAGGAGCTATTTTGCTGAATTACATGCCCAACTATGAATGACTTTCAGCAATAAAATGATAACAAAACAATTCCAAAGGACTTATGGTAAAAAATGCTAGCCACCTCCAGAGAAAGAACTGCTGGAATCTGAATGCAGATTGAAGCATTGTTCTAGATTTTTTTGATCTACATTTTCTTTTGTAACATTAGTAATGACTACCCAGGTATAAATCTATTTATTTCTTGACTTCCCAGGGAAGGAGGAACAGAGAGAATCTGGAACTAAAAAAATTTTTTTAACTGTTAAAATTTTTTTTGCTTACATGTAATTAAGAAAAAAATAAAAAGTAAATCTCCAAAAGAAACGTAATAGACCCCAGACTAAGAACCCCTGCCCTAATGTTTGGTTTGCAGACAAACAACAGGAAGATGTCTTGTTTCCACATGTTCTGAATTCAGTAATCTTTTCTTATAGGTGCAAACAAGACTCCAGACTGCTCTTGCCAACCTTCACCATAAGAGCAGTGAAATTGAAATTTTAGCTGTAAGTCCTTTTCTTTGACATTATTGTTAAGAGCAAAGTTCTCAGAGCTCAACTTTTATAAATATTTTGTATTCTTACATGATATTCTTTAAGGTCAACCCTATGCAAAACTAGAGCATGACACTACACAAAAAAATGTGAAAGCTTGGGGGAAAATATCAAAAGAAAAAGGTTTTTTCCTTTTCCTTCCCCCCTGTCCCAACCCAACCCAAAAATGGAAAAAAATTGTAACATCCTCAGAAAATCTCCATTTTGTTTCTGAAATTTTCTAGGTGGGCTTTTAAATCTTAAGTCTACATGTGTACATGTATTAAATCCCCTTTTGGGCACAAAGGTGAGGGGGAAATTATGATTTATTAATTTGGGGCCCCAGAGCTTTGTACAGTTGACATTTATTTCATTTCTAAACGTAACAGATCCCAGAGACTTGAACAGTGATTTTCAAGTTCAGTCTTTGGCGACAGTATATAATACAAATAATCAGTTAAGCTGACCAAAATTGTCCCATTAAATACCCTTATGCAAACTTATATTGTACATTTCCCTTTTCACAGGTAGACCTGCCAAAAGAAACAATTTTGCAGTTTTTGTCACTAGAGGTAAGCAGGGTAGATTCTGCCATAACTAAGTATTGGCTTAGAAAGAGCCAAACTTTAAATTCCAAAAGTTTGTGTAGTTTTTGCCATTAATGGACCAAAGTGAAGTTAGTTTTCCTTAGTGATATTAATTTTTTAGACTTGGGAATTTGTAGAGATTACTTGATAAGCCTTCCTTGTATAGAAAATATCTGTTCCTAAATTATGTATTAATGAAATCATTTCAAACATTTATCTTCTCCTAATAGGAAGGAGCAGAGTTCTAAGAGTCACTACCAATTGAAGATTAATGAAAATGTCAATTGTTTTAGAACATAAACAACTATTAACTAGTATGAGATTCCTGGGAACAGTGGTACATGGCATCCTTTCCAGCAATGGCCTTAAGGACTCTTTCTCTTTTCCTTATCCATCTCCCCATCCCTAACTGAGTTTGTTCCAGGTGCTAAAATCCCTAGTTACAGTTATGATCAGTCACATGTATCTCCCCTTCCGTTTTAATTTTAGAATCTTACATGTTATGTTTTCTTTTGAACATATACCTGAATAGACAGTAGAACCCCTTAATTACATGCAGCCCCAGCTATAGCTAATGTATTATAACGACTACTTCAAAATTACAGCTTTCTTTCACCTGCCTAAAATATTTGATACCAGAGATATCATTAATTGATGTCCTGGAAACTAAAAATGGATCCATGTGCTTGCTTCTGGTGCCATCTTACTGATTCTATATTGGTTAACTGATCATTCATTTGCCACTAATATATTATGAAAGTGTCATCTGTCATACATAGGCAAAGGGGAGCAGAAAATAATTTGCCCAGTATCACCATGGTAGTACAGTGATAGCTGATACATTCCCAAAGTAGGAGTGAACTAGATGGCACCAAAAGGGCCTATGATGTTAATGAAGTGGCATATAGCATTTTAATTCTAAAAATGAATGGATTCATCTTCCAAGAGCTAGAGCGACCCTCTTAAAGATTTTAATACTTACCTCTGTGGTTTCTCTTTAAGTACTTTGGTCTTGGAAGAGCACTAGCAAACCCCATTAGTGGGGCCTAGGAAGAGCCATAGCCTTCTCCGGTAAAGAAAAAAAAATCTAAGTGTACCCTGCTGTTTAAAAAGCCTTATCTTTGTTTTCCCCTAGTGGGACGGCGATGAACAGGCCTTTAATACAACTGTGAAGCAGCTACTGTCGCGCCTGCCAAAGCAGAGATACCTCAAATTAGTCTGTGATGAAATTTACAACATCAAAATTGAAAAAAAGTAAGTTAACTGGTTAGCAGCAACAGGTTTCACACATGTCAGAATTCAAGCGGGTAAGCTATTAAAACCACCCCATGGTAGTTTATTTTCCCTGAAGTTTCAGATCCTTCTCTAGCAGCACCTCATTGTGCTGTCAGGATGCTGGGGAATAAACCTACTGACAAGTTCAGCAGCTGGCAGCCAGTAAAGACTGCCTAGGGCCATCAGTCTGGTCTCATCTTCAGCCATGATCCTATAAATGACAAAGCATAAAAGGGCATGGATCAGCTGTCCCCACTATAAATGTATTCCCCCAGCTGACCCATTTATAGAATTCTAATGTTTACATTAGGAGGAAATAACTATGAGCTCTGCTGCTTCATTTTTAGAAAATTAGACTAACTGACCTTTGCTTTGAAGTCCCAATAGAGAAATATTATCCCCTCACTCCACCACCTTTAAAGGCAATAATGAAAAGGGTGAAACAAATGGAGACATTTCACTTGCCAAGAAAATCTCGTTAGCAGTTGACTTTCCCTATTTTTGTTGGAAAAGTACTCATAGATAAATGTATTTTCCCACATAGAACCCAAAGGCTTTCCTTCTGCATTTCTTGAACCATTGTTTTTTCTCTGTGACTGCCTCTAATTAAAGACTTTCTTTCTTCTGCAGAGTGTCGATGCTATTCCTATATAGTTACAGAGATGACTACTACAGAATCTTGTTTTAAATATGAAGAATTCATTGCACAGGACACGTGAATTGTACATAGTAGTGTTCAAACCAGATAGAAGCCTTGCTGTACAGTCATTGTAATTTTGGATAAATTTTAAACTGAGCATTTTACAGTGTACATATTAGTAGGCTGCTAAGCTTTTTGGATTCAATAAATGTTTTTCATAAATCTGCCTGCTGTGCTTTTCCTGTATCTTTGGAGACTGGATGTGTGAAAGAACCTTTAGGCATGTTATAGCGTCTAGTCAATTCACTTATTCTCAGACTGGATACAACCAGTGAAAAAGGTGCCATCTTTATACCCTGCACCTTGGGAGTTAGCTGGCTTTGTGTAAGTATCTGAGTGTGCTGAATACAGTATTCTTTCTGCTGTATGCTTTGCTGAGTTTGGGTTGTTGTTCAGTTGTTTCAGTCATGCCCAACTCTTCAAACCTCATTTGGGGTTTTCTGGAGTGGTTTGCCATTTCCTTCTCCAGCTTATTTTACCGATGAGGAAACGGAGGCAAAGAGGGTGAAGTGACTTGTCCAGAGTCACACAGTTATTAAGTGTCTGAGGCCAGATCTGAACTCATGAAAATGAGTCTTCCTGACTCCAGGCCTAGCACTCTATCCACAGGCCACCTAGCTACCATGAGTTTGGGATATGGTTTTTATACTTAACTAAATAGGAATGAAGCATCAGAACTTGTAACTAGCTTAACTTCCTGTCATTCTAAGCTTGTTTTCTGGCAACTTAGGAGTGTAACAACTGAAGGTCTAGATTTCAAAGATTCCATTGAACTGAATATATTTAGTGAAAACAAAGAATGCTAATATTAAGGGGAAATTTTAAATTGAAGTTGTACCTTAAAACCTTAAAAGATATACTTCTTAGATTTGGAAAATGAACTACTACATAGTCACTTTTTCAGTGAACTGTGTTAAATTAACTAAAATGATTCATTAACAAGACTTTAAAACTTAATAAATACCTCAGAAGTCTTTAGAAAACAATCCTAAGACTACACATTCTATTCAAAGGACTGCCAGCTTCTGTCACCAAAAGCCCTAAGGACATACTAAAAGCTGTCTCATTCCTCAAACAGCTGGGTTAATAATGCAAAACCAAAGGTGATTAAAAAAACCAAACAGGTAAAGGGAATCAAGAAAGGTATATCAATAGATTTAATAATACATTGCTCTGTTCACACAGATCTCTAAAGTGACTTCCACAAACCATAGATCAGGTATGCTACAAGGTGTAGAAGGGGTGAGGCTGGGAGGATGCCACATACAACATATATATGTATATATATAACTTTTTTAATCACAGCTGCCCCTGTAAACATTAAACCTGCAATTAATCGAAGGATGATCTGCCATTAAAGTAACACCCTTCCCCCTCACAGGAAGCCACTCAGCTCTAAAAGAAGCCAGTACCACCAGCCAAGCGTCTTCTGTTTAGATGGTGAAATAAAACAGGGATCCAAGTGTCCCTCACTGTGTCGCTTTGCTTTTCTTGTTTTTGCTCTTCTTGTCTCTCTTCTTTAACCCATCCATGTTGGCTCTCAGCAGGTTAGAATAGGCCTGTAAAACACAAGGCACAGCCTTCAGCAGAAAAAGGTACATGCCTGATTGGGTCAGCATGCTTCTATACACAAGGAAGTCATCCAGGAGAGGAGATAAGAGAATGGTTAGGAGAGAAAGAATGTGAAATACCAGAACAGACCTTCCTTCTGGCTCTGGGAAAGACAATCCCTGTGCTTTTTATATCATGACAACTTGTATCCCCTACTCACCAATTACTGACTTTATTTTGTTACTATGCAATTCCTATGGCAAAGCCCACAAATAATGCTTGTTGACATTTATAATAATGCTTTTTAAAGGCTTGCCAAGCACTTTACCTGTATTTCATTGTTTACAAAACATCATCAGTAGGATGATAGGTCAAACCCAAGCTGAGTCTGATAGGAAAAAAGCCAAAGAAATAAAGCTATGTTCTATGTCCAATAGCACCATTTATATGAAGCAGCCTCATTTGTAAAACGGAAATTAAAATTGCCCCTCCTAGGATAGTATTAAGTCCAATTTGTTATTTTAGTTTGGTTAGATGCCCAGACTTAACCTTGAATTCTACCTACTAAAAAAACTGGGGAGACTCAATGAACGTCAGAAACTTACCATCTGGAATTTATTCACTTCTTTAGAGCTCACCTAAAAAAACAAATAAACCAATTACCTCTACTCTCCATGCAAGATTCATCAAAGTCCTCATGGGGGCAGCATACCCCACACTTCAAAATATCTATCCCCAAACTTTAAGGAACTGGGTTTTAATAGTGTACCTAGCTAAGGTAAAGGAATCAAGGAATTGGAAGGGAAGGCTTTCCTCACTTGTTATATTCAAAGACCAAATAGTGCTTTGCCCTTCAGTTCTGCTTAGAGGTGGGTTCCTAATGTGTTAGGATCTTTTCTGAATCTTTCATTAAAGACTGAGGTAAAACAGATGAGAAGCCTAAAGTCTCATACAAGGATAATTTCAGCATAGAATATGAAACAAAGCATCTTAGTCTATAAATGTATGGAGGTACTGCACAAAAGAAAAACTCTTCCTCATGCAACCTGCCTTCAGCACAAGTCCCACATATCCCTCTAGTTTCTTCTTTAAAAGGAAAACCCTGTGACACAAGTGCAATGCAGCTTTTTACCTCAGAGTAATGAACTGTAGAATAAGAAAATCTAAACAATTCTAACTGACCAACTTTACCACACTAAACAACAGTTAAAGCCAGCTTCCTGAGCATCCAACATCTCTTCAATTGATTTTTGGAAAATTCTCAAAAGAATCAATAAAAAGGCAGATTTCATACTGGATAAAGGGGAACCAAATTAACCCAAGCCCTTCATGTGCCAGTGTAGTAGAGGGAGAAAGTTAATAAAAGAGCTTTATAAACAGCAAGCTAATAACGAAGTGAATTAGAGATTCTGGTGCAGCAAATAAAATGGTACTTCTTTTGTATTCACTGACCCCTGTAACGCCTCACTCTCTATACTTCTTATTAGGGAAAAGCAAAATAAAACAACCATCAAGAGCAATTCTATATTTTATCACAAGCAATACAAGGGCACAGGCCACAGCCAACTGAAATATTAATTCAGCACTGAAGCTGATGGATGATAAATCACAGTAGTGGCATAATATGAGTCATGCCATCTTTCTATCAACTACTCCTGGGGACAAGGTATATTACAGATACTGTACTTCCCCACAAAACTTTTGGAAAAAGCAAAGGGGGAATCTCATTTCACCTTCCTCTCTACTTACTTTTCTGGTATTCTAGGTAGTAGGAGGTGGCACAGAAACAAAATAAACTGTAATTTATTTCATACCTAACTGAGCCCTGAATAAATGAGTGCTAACCAATTCTTAAAGATTATAATAGGTACAAAATATGGATCTGACGGTTCCTATCCTCAAAATCCTGACTATTTCCAGTTTTAAGATGTAAATATGCTACCCTTGCACCTAGCTCCCTGCAGTTCCTGCTCACCACAGTGCTGATCTTCTTCTTCCCATCAGTAGCTCTTAGCAAACACTTATTGTCTGAAGGCTCAAAGCCTTCCACAGACCCTTTCCGTGGAATGGGTTTAGTCCGACCATCATCTGCATAAAAGAAAAAAAATTCCATCAAAAGAAAAATACCAGGACAGAATGGAATTGTAGTAAGTTATATGGTGAATATCATTCCAACTCAGGAATGTAGAAGCCTAATTCTTTACTCAAGAGCTAGGAAGTAGAGATGGCAATCTCTACGGCAGAATCAAAGGCCCTGGATGAGAGGAATCCTGTAAACGGACACAAAAAGGAAAAGGTAGAAAAAGATAAGCAAGAGAAGAGGGTAAGAACTGCTGAAGGGACATCAGGGACCCCTCAGCACCAGCTAACCCATCCTGGCCCGGCTCTAAAACGGAAATCCCATGGAACCGGAGAGGGCTGCTTCACTGTGCACCCAAGCACAGCTCGCGCTGGAGCCCTGCCCATGGTGGGCATAGGTCTGGGCCGGCAGCACATGCCAAGCGCTCCCTCCACGGCTGGCGAGGGTGGACAAGGCCTTGGCTTTTCCCGGCTTCCTTCCCCTCCTCCTCCACTCGGAGGTTCTGGAGCTGCAAAGGCCTTGGAGGTGTGTGTGGGGGGTCGTTCTTGAGGTAGGGCCCAGGGATGCCCAACCCAGGGTCACTGGTTCCCCCTCTAGACATAACTGTCTTCATGATCCTACGTGTTGTGTTTTCTGGGAACCTCGGGCTTATGGGGCCCAGGGAGGTGAAGGGGCCGGCCCCAAGGAGCACAGCCAGGCTCCTAATGGGGTAGCGGTGCCTCAGTTTCCCCTGTGCGCAACTCCTCCGCTCTCCCGCCCCCACCCCCCAGGGCAGGCGACGCTCCTTACATTTCTTCAGGGTGATGAACACGCTCCCCGACGACCGGCACTTCTGGAACAGCCTGGTCAGCTCCGTCAGGAACTGGAAAACAACCCACCCCGCCCGGGCTCCAGTTAGGTGGCCCCATAACGCCTATGCTGGGGACCCGGCGAGCTCGGGCCCGGCTCTGGCCCGGCCAGGCCGAGACCCCAGGCGAGGCTCTGTTCTTTCCAGCCACCTCCCACAGCCCCCCGTCCCCTACCCCCTCCCCGACCCCGGCCCCTGTCCCCACCTGCTCGCTCTCCAGCAGCACCATCACAGCTCCCCCGCCCCCCCGGCTGCGATCTCCAAGTCACCAACAGCCAGGGAGCCGGAGCCGGATGTGCTGCTCCAGGGAGGCGGGACTTCCGCTTTCCCGGACTATTCCCCTGCCTCCGCCCATTGTTTTCGTTCTTCCCTCCCCCATTACACTGGCCAGCCACGCCCCCTAAGTGCCTGTCTCCGAAGTCCCCGCCCACTCGTGCTGCTCCTCCCTCCCCCCACCCTCCCCCACCCCCGTGGAGGAGGGGGCAGAGGAGGAGCAGAAGGGAGAGAGAGGTCTAGGGATGGAGAGGTAGAGAAAGAGGAAAGAGGGAAGGGGAAAGGAAAAGAGAGGATGAAGGCTGGGATGGAGCCGGGAAGGAAGGAGGGAGGAGGAGGGGATGGAGAAGAAGGAGCTGAGAAAAGAGGAAGAGAAAGATGGAGAAAGAGAAGGGAAGGAAAGTGGGGGGAGGAGTACACGTGTGAGACCTGGGCAGGAGTGAAGGGAAAGAAGGAAGAGGGAGACAGAGCCAGGAAGGAAGGAGGGGGGAAGGGAGGAGAACAGAGCTAGGAAAGAGAGGAGAGGAGATCAAGAAGGAGAGGGAGGAGGGGAGAAGGAAAGGAGAGGGAGGGGAAAGGAAAAAGAGCTTTGAGGGTATTAAGAATGAGAGGATAGAGGAGGAAAGGAGAGAAGGGGAGGAAGAAGAAGGGTGGGAAAGGAAAAGGGAGATGGAGGAAGGAGGAAGTTAGGAAGAAGACAGGAAGAAGGAAGAAGTGGGAGAAAGGAAATAAAGGGAGAGAAGGAGAGAGCAGGAAAAGAAATGGTGTTTGGAAAGAGAGGAAGGGAAGAAAAGGGAGAAGGAAAAAGGGGAAGAAGAGAGGAGTGGAGGGAAGAAGGAAAGAGAAGAAAAAGAGGAAAGGAAAAATGAAAAGGGAAGGGCAAGGAGGAAGGAATGACATTAAGGAGGGAGGGAGGAGAAGAAGTAAAGAAGGGAAAGGGAAGATGAAAGGAAAGAGAGAGGATGAAAGGAATGGAGGAGAAAAGGAGCATGTTAGAAAGAAAAAGGGAGAGGAAGCTGAGAAGAGAAGAAGGAGAGGAGAAGGAAAAAGAGGGGTGAGGTGGGGAAGAAGTATAGGAATAACAGGATGTGAAGGTAAGGAGGAAGAAGGGAAAGCTGCCGGACATGGGTGAGGAAAAATCTCACCTCTTTTTCCAGGCCCTAGATATATCCCATCCTCCTTCAGGGATCCTCCCTGACCAGGTTTTAGGTTTGATCCCCAAGAAAGTTATATAGAAATTTTGTGCCACTGACATGTCTGACTGGAGTGGGTTCTAATCATTGCTCTTCTGGCTGGTACTGCTAATAAGGATAATTAAACAGTTCAATTCAAGAAACACTTAGAAATGCCTACCATATATAAGGTGTTAAGTACTGGAGAATAAAGATGAAAAATAACGTAACCCTTACCCTCAAAGAATCCATGACAAGTTCATCCCTGCCCTTTGCTCCATCAATTTTCATCTCTCCCATATTATCAATTATCCCTCTCTTGCCTTCTGCCTATAAACAAAATTAGCTTTCTCCTAACCATAAAACTCCATCAAAAAAAAATGTCATGGTGGAAGGAGCACTACATTCACTGTAATTTTGCAACATTCACTTTTTATTTTGTTTCTTCCATTTATATTGTTTGTTTTATAAGAGTAGCTCAGTGGTACAGTAGATACAATGCCAGGCCTGGAATCATAAAGACTTCCTAAATTCAAATTTAGGCTCAGTGACTTACTAGCTGTGTAAGCCTAGGCAAGTCACTTCACCTTGTTTGCCTCAGTTTCCTCAGCTGTAAAATGAGCTGGAGAAGGAAATGGCAAACCACTCCAGTATCTTTGCCAAGAAAATCCCAAATGGAGTCACAAAGAGTCAGACATCACTGAAAATAACTGAACAACAACAACAAAAGTTACTCTGTGTGTGTGTGTGTCTGTGTGTGTGTGTAAGAAAAATAGTGAGAGACTGTGTTTTCTTGACTTTATCTATTCACTCTGCATCAGATCATGTAAAGCCTTCCATGTTTCTCTGTATCCATCATATTCTGTCACATGTACCACAATTTGTTTAGCTGTTGACCAACCAATGGGTATCTATTCCGTTTCCATTTTTTCTGCCACAAAATCAAATGCTGCTATCAATATAAAATCCTATGTTTCTATAGATACTCTCACTGCCATCACTGCCACCACCACAGACTAGGAAAAGAGCATACTAGTGAAGCCACCACCATTGCCAGCAATTGATTTTAACATCTTAAAGCATTCATCCTACTACACCTATCTTGGGGGGTGAGGGTGAGAGAGATATTATTAGCCACCACAGTTATGTGCAATTGCCTTTTTTCTTCCTATAAATCCAAAAGGGTTGCATAAAGAATTTAGGAATCTAGAAATTGGCAAAAATAATGGAGAATATTTGGACTAGATGGCCCCTGAGGAACCTCCCAATACTAAGATTCAGTGATTCTTTTTCCTCTGTGCACCTGTAGCATTTATTAGTCTGAGTGGAGAAAACAGGAAAAGAGTTGAATATACAAAGCAAACTTTGAGCAAACATTGTAAAGCCAAGCACGTGCAGCTTTCCAGAGGACTGCTCCTATGAACAGCTTTAAGGTTCTGATCACACAATATAATGAACTCTCTATTTATTCAGCAGAAAACTAAAGCAAAACATTCACAGAAACCAAAGTACAGCATTCACAACATTATAAAGTGGCCACATAGTTTTCACCAAGGTGGCCACATAGTTTTAAACAAAAGATGTCATTTAGTAAGTCCTTAACTCAATCATCCTTAATGAGCAAGCCTCCTTAAGAGGCACAAAGTACAAAGGTCAAAGTTCTCTTTCCCTAGGTCACATTGTCTTAATCTCTCAGTCAAAAAGTCTTCTTTCTTCTTGATTAGAGATTAGTTTTCCAATCATTCTTAACTCAATCATCCTTAAGAGGTACAAGGTACAGGGTACAAAGTTCTCCAACCCCTAGGCCACAGTAAATCATGATCTTCTTAGTCAGCATTAAGTGCCCAAGGAAAGGTTTTTTCATCTTGACTCGAGGCTGGCTTTCAGATTCCATGGTCCCAACTTTTGCCTGAATTTACCTATCACCTGGATTCAAACGTAGGCAGCTCGCAGCTCCTCATCCAGTTCCTCATCCAGATCCATATTGAAGCTCATAGTGTCTAGTCCACCTCAAGTCTTTTGCAGTTCCTGTTTCTGGGAAGACAAAGTTTAACAGAGCCACAATAATATTCATTCACATTGCCAGCACCATCATCAATTCACTCTCTGCCTGTGAAATCAACACAGACCCACCAACAAGGTCTGAGAACTCTACACAAATGATCAATATGGTCCCAGGACCTCTGAAACCCTCCTCCAGGACTATTGTAAACAGACAACAAGAAAATCCTCTTTCAGGGGCAGCTAGGTGACTCAGTGAGTAGAGTGCCGGCCCTGGAGTCAGAAGGACCTGAGTTTGGATCCAGCTTCAGACACTTAACGCACACACAAATAAAAAAACCTAGCTGTGTGACCTTGGGCAAGTTACTTAACCCCAATTGCCCTCCAAAAAGCAAAAAAAAAGAAAGAAAGAAAAAAGAAAATCCTCTTTCAGGGCTTCTAGTAAGGTCCAAGGGCTTCTGTACAAAGTATCACAAGCAAAAAACACAGACAGAACAGATGGAGGGCTGAGATACTGCATCACAAGTCTTCTGTTCTCAGTTCTGCCCTTTCTCAGCTTGGGCTTCTCCTTATATATGGTCATTAGCTCCTCCCTGTTCCACCCCTTCCTGTTGCATCAGTAAGTTCCTCCCACTGTGGAATTCACAAGTTCTGTCTCTTAACAAGACTTTATATAATCATGGGCAAAGCTCAAAAGAAACTTAAACTGAAATAAGGTGCCAAATTAATTAAATAGCTGAAACAAGGTGCTAAGTACTTCTTTGCTTGCCATTACAGATATGCCTGAGACAAATGAAATGTTCACATAAGAGCAAAGGAGATGAGGAGTGGAGATGTATGTGCTAAATCCATCACAGGAAGGTATCTGACAAAGTTTCTCATGAATATATGAGATATATTCATGGACAAGACAAAGAAATACAGGCAGTCTGACTGATTCATAGCAGGGTGAAGAGCTGTATCTCAAGAGCTTTGATTATGAGTTCATAGTGTAGTGGCACATTTTAAGTATCTGACCTCCACCCCGTTTTATTTGACATTTTTATCAATGACTTGAAGATGCTTATTCAATTTATAGATGACACAACAGATGAGGAGATGTCATCCACTGGATGACAGAATCAGGACCTCAAAAGATCTCAACAGACTGGACAGATGAATCAAATCTAACCCTGATGCCAGTCAAGTCCTAGGTTTGTGTTAACATAAAAACCTGTTCAAGATGGGAAAGGTCTGCCTGGATAGCAGTTCATCTGAAAAATACTTATTTTTATTGACTACAACTTCAATATTAGTCAATAGTGTGATGTGACTGCTAAAAAAATGTAACTTCAGGCTACATTGTTATTAACAATAGCTAGCATTCATATGGGGAAGCTAGGTGGTGGGCTCATCTTCCTGAGGAAGATGAGAGGACTCATCATATCTGGCCATGGTTCCTCTTCCATGGTCCCATGGTCTCTTAGCTATGTGACCCTGGCAAACTCACTTATCTCTATTTGCCTCAGTTTCCTCATCTATAGAATGAGCTGGAGAAGGAAATGCCAAATAATTCCAATATCTTTGCCAAGAAAATCCCAAATGGGGTGGGGGAGTTGGATGTGGCTGAAAAGAATGAACAAAGCATTTATATGTTTCTAGGTCTACAAAGTACTTTAGAAATATATTATCTTATCCTCTCAATAACCTGGGGAGGTAGGTATTATTATTATTCCCATTTTATAGATGAGGAAACTGAAGCAGACAGAAGTTAAGTGACTTGCCCAGGGTCACATAGCTAGTAAGTGTCTGAGGCCAGATATCTTCCTGACTTCAGTTCCTAACTATTCACCGTACTACCTAACTGCCTCAATAAAATAATAGAGATAGGTAGGTAGGTAGGTAGGTATGTAGGTAGGTAGATAAGATAGGTAGATAGATAGATAGATAGAAAAAACTAGATAGATAGATAGATAGATAGAGTCCAGATCAAAACTAGTAATAAGAGGTGCAATTTACTCTACAATGATCAGACCATAACTAGAGTTCTGTGTTCAGTTCTGAGCACCACAATTTAAAGGGAACAGAGGAAGTTAATTAGGACGAAGAAAGGACTCAAAATTATGTTATATGGCAAATAATTGAAGGAACTGGAGATGTTTGACCTGAATACTTAAGGGAGACATGACAGCTGTCTATAAACACGGGAAGGACTTTCACATGGGAAAAGCATTAAACTTAGTCCATAGAAGCCAGAATTAAAGCCAATAGCTGGAAGATACAGGGAGGGCAATTTCAGCTGAGTATAAGGGAAGAAAACTTTCTAACAATTAGAACTGTCCAAAACTGAAGTGGGCTGTTTTGGGAGGTATTGTTTCTCATCTTCCTAAGTATCCAAGCAGAAGTCTGACCACCACCATTGAAGAAGGTCTTACAAGGGATTCCTAAATGGGCAGAAGGTTGAACATAGTAAGTTCTAGGTGCTTTCCAGTGAATTCATATTGTGGTCTATGCTAGCCCAAAATTCCCTTGTAGTAAGCTACAAAGCCTGGCTGTTGTTTTGAAATTTGATTTGCAATATGATAAAAAGGCACTACAGTAAACCTTTAAGATGGCATGGTCAGAAAAGACAACTATCACCGCCACAATGAAAATAAACTGGAAAAAAGAATTCCAAAAGGAAGAGGTTGCAATGAGCCAGGTAATAAGGCCCTAAAGGAAGGTAGCAGCAGTAGGAACAGGGAGGAAGAGGTTAATAGAGTAGATGATTAGAAAGCACAAATTCCCTACCCTTTCCCACAGAGGTTAACCCAGGGTCACATAGGTTGTAATAATTACTCCAATTTACATGGTATTTAGCTTTCCTCATAAGAATTCTGCCAGATAGGTAGGACAATGTTTGAGATTTTTATAGTCTAGCTATGTGTTATCATCCATGTACAAAATTCCCAGTGTGGACTATATGCCTGAGAGTCCTGAAAATAGCAGGGGCGGAGCCAAGATGGCAGAGTAGAAACAGCACTTCCAAGGTGTTCTCCCCCACACCACTTCCAAACAATGTAAAAGGTGGACTCTGAACAACTCCTGGAGCTCCAGCACCCACAGAACAACACAGAGAAGCTAACCTCCCGCTGAGGACAGCCCAGCAGCAGGGCATGGAACAGCTCTGGGAGCTGAGCCCAGGTCCCCATGAGCCTCGGTTTTAGCCCCAGGGCTGCTGGGCCAGCAGCCGGATGGAGGGACGCCAGAACACCAGCTGCTGTGGCGATTCCAGAATTATTAACACAGATATGCCTAGGACAAAGTGAGAGGTTAGTACAATACAAGTGTTATTATACCCTTATTTTGGACTAGACTTGCCATTTCATTGATGTTGGCAACTCCCAAGTGAGGAAACCACCTGTACCAATGCAACTGCTCCAACACCTATATCCTACAGAGTGTTTCACAGTACTATCAGTGACTTGCACACAACCAGGTTGTGTCCATTTTATAGATGAGGAAACCAAGGCTCAAAGAAACTAAGTAATTTGGTCACAATCACACAATTGTTACATAGTAGAGAATCTTATAGAAGCCCTCAATCCTAAAGCCAGTTTTCTTTCTACTATAATTGTATCCTTTGGGATGTGCCCAAGTCCACCCCATAGTCTAAGCAGCTACTGAGTAGTCAAGTAGCCTCTTCCCTTTGGGAAGAAAAAACTCTCCCTTTCCTTGCAAATGCAAAACCACATCTTCACAGAAGGGAAAGAAACTTCCTCAGAATTACTCGAATATATCTTGTCTTGCACCTAGTCCCTGGGTTCTTGAAGTTATTGCCTTCCTTTTATTGCCAAGGGATTTAAACATGTAGAGATAAGCCAATGCAAGATATTAAAAATGCTTTTGTCAAAGCTGATTAACCTTAGTACAAACAGTAGCAATGGTATTCTCCCTCTATTGCTTCCTTCCCTTCCATCACTAATGTATATATGTATGTATGTATATGTATATATATGTGTGTGTGTGTGTGTATGTATATGCATGTGTGTGTATGTGTGTATGTATGTATATGGCTCCATAACACTATGATTTAGGCCTTGTTTTTTGTTAGGGTATTTTTCTCTCTGCAGGTCCAGTAAAACCAGAATGTTTAACACTCCATAACTTGGGCTGTTGGCTAGATCATACACATAATTTAGCTCTCTGCAAACCTGGATATTTGGGGCATTTTTAATCCATCCCAACTGAATAGTGTAGATATAAAATTCCAGCTTTTTGTTTGTTTGTTTCCTGTAATAAAGTCATTGGTATCTTAGGCTAAAGATGAGATGTCCCAAAAGTCATAGTGTGGTTTTCAGATTTAGTAGCTTAAAGCTATTATCTAGTTTGAACAGATATTCTGATGGGTAAAATACACAGATTCTCCTTTCTTCTCTGTATCTGTCACTGGACATTTGGGGGTTATTTTCTTGCTTATTTGCATCAGTAGTAAACAGTGAAAAGAAGACATCAGACTCATAATCAGTGTTGCTACTGTTAGCCAACACATACACATTTTTAAAGATGAGATATATGCTAAAAGTTAAAAAAAAGGGTTGGGGATTATGCACGACTTTCCTTTTTCAGTACTATCCTTATCCACTGTTAGCATAAACTATCCAAGAAATTTGTAAAATTAAAATGAAATTTAGCTGGTTGAATTTTTGGTGTTTTTTAAACTCCAAGCAGTTTCCAGCTTTTGTTCCAGAAATTTAGCACATTTTACATCAAAACAATGTCACGGGGAAGTGTTGCTAGGTTTCCAGGCCAACCCACAAAGGTCTATTTAACCCATAATACAGCTGAACTATACTAGAGAAATGAAGCATCCATTATGCTTTTATTTCTTTTGGAAAACGAGTTCCAAGTTCCACCTGGAAATTCTATGAATACAGGCTAGCCTCCTCTTAACAGAGAGGTGATAGATTCAGGGGACTGAATGAAACATGTGTGGTTTGGGGCAAGGCTGATGCTGGAATTTGTTTACCTTCATTCTGCATAGTTGTTATGAAGGTTTGGGTTTTCTTTGTTGGGGGCAGGGCAGGGGAAAGTGAGAGTGAGAGAAAATAGATATTTGTTCATTAAAATATTTTTAAAGAAATACTATAACCATATAACAGCAAGAGTAGTTGAGAGTGTTAGAATTGGAGTCAGAAAGATTTGGACTCAAATCCCACCCTTTGATACTAGCTTAGGGGAGGAAGGGGGGGAGAGAATAAGCATTTATTAAGTGCCTACTATGTGCTAAGCACTTTTTTTTTTTTGCTTTTTGGAGGGTTATTGGGGTTAAGTGACTTGCCCAAGGTCACAAGGCTAGTTTTTGTGTTAAGTGTCTGAGGCCAGATTTGAACTCAGGTCTTCCTGACTCCAGGGCCAGTGCTCTATTCACTGCACCACCTAGCCACCCCCACACTAAGCACTTCTTAAATATTAATACTATCTCATTTGAGTTTCACAATAGTTCTACAAGGCAGGTACTGCTATTATCCCCATTTTGCAGTTATGAAAACTAAAACAAACAGAAGTTGAGTAACTTGTCCTGGGTTACACATCTAGTAAGTATCTGAAGCTGGATTTGAACTCAGGTCTTCCTGACTCCAGACTCAACATTCTATCCACTGTGTCACTGACTGCCTCAAGTAGTCATAATCAAGTCACTTAATTTCTCTAAGCCTCAGTTTCTTCATCTTTAAATTGACACTAAGGAGGCGGCTAGGTGGCTCAGTGAATAGAGAACTGGCCCCAGAGTCAGGAGGACCTGAGTTCAAATCTGGCCTCAGACACTTAACACTCACTAGCCATGTGACCTTGGGCAAGTCAATTAACCCTAACTGCCCTGCCTTCCCCTTTCCAAAAAAGCAAAAATAAAAAATAAAAATTAGTGGCACTAATAACTCTAGTACCTTCATCCAAAGGTTGTTGTGAAATCCAAATGAGTTGATGTACATCAAACACTATATAAGATTATGATTATCTCCACTCCTCACTCCAGCCTCTTCATAGCATCTTAGATTTAAAACCGGAAGGAATCTTAGCAGTCATTAAGTTCAACCCTCTGCCCTCCCCCATTTTCCAGATGAGGGAATTGAGGCATAAAGGGATTAAGCAAACTGGCTAGGGTCACACAATTAATAAGCATGTGAAGTCGAATTTAAATTCATGTCCTTTAGGCAGTTAGGTGGCACACAGGACCTGGAGTCAAGAAGACCTTGATTTCAAATTCAGCCTCTGACACTTACTAGCCATGTGACCCTGGGCAAGTCATCTCACCTCTCCTCAGTTTCCTCAACTGTAAAATGGCACCGACCTTGCAGGGGTTGTTATGAGGATCAAATATGATATTACATTTTTTAAGCTAAACACAGTGCCTGGTACAGGCATTGTAGGAGCTTTAATAATAATTAATATAATTGATAATTAATAATAAGTACACAGTAGGTGCTTAATAAATGCTTTTTCCTTCTCTCCCTTCCCACCTTCTGACTTCCAAGTTCTACCCATGACATGATGCTGTCTCCATGCTCCAGCAGTCATCATCCCCTCTAAATCACTCATCATTGGCTCATTACCATCTATATGCAAACATGCTCACATGTTTCCTGATACTTTCAAAACAAAAAAAAAAAAACAAAAACACTTTTCCTTGAACCAAAGAATCAAAAAGATTTTAAGTGGAAAGGATCTTAAGGATCATCTAGTTCCAACCGTCCTCACTTTACAGATAAGAAAAGAGAGGTCACCCACAGCGCACATAGCAGAGCTCAGCTTAGAACCCAGCCTTATGAGTCCTAATCCAGTGATCTGTCTTGTTTTTGTTCAGTTGTTGCAGACATATCTGACTCTGCATCACCCCATTTGGGGTTTTCCTGGCAAAGATGCTGGAGTGGTTTGCCATTTCCTTCTCCAGCTTCTTTTATAAATGAGGAAACTGAGGCAGGTAGGGTGAAATGACTTGCCCAGGGTCACATAGCTACTAAGTATCTGAGGTCAATTTTGAACTCCTGAAGATGAGTCTGCCTGATTCCAGGCCCAGCACTCCATCCGGTGGGCCACCAAGCCACCCTGTACTCTGTCTACTACACCACATTACTTTCTACCCCAGCTACCTGCTACTCTCTCTTTTACTTCCAAGGCTAATCTAAGTTTTACCTATTTCTTTCCACTATATCGTTCCACTTCTATTTTGAGGTTTTCAAAGTGCTTTGAATGGCTCCAGGATTCATACTATAATCACACCCTTCTTACAGATGGAGACACCGAGGCATAGAGCAATTTACATGACTTGCCCAAGGTCATTTAATCTCTGAATTTCTCAAACTCACAAGGTAACCTCCAAGCCTGAACAAGCCCAACTCAAGATAGAAATTCATTCACCTAAGAGCAGGCAAGAATAAATGCAAAAGTGGGAAAGGCAGATGCAAGTGTCCAGGGGCAAGTTGGGTCCCCTGATTGTGCTACTGGGTGGGCTGAAGCAGAAAGCAGCTACTAGGCCTCCCCATTCCCTCCCTGGAAGTCTGAGTTATGGGGTGGTTCTTGAAGGGTCAAAGGACAAGAGAGAGTGAGAAACTTGTCTCTTCTTTTAATTGACAGCCACTGTCACAAGGCCAGAGGAGGAGCAAAGTATGGTCCAAAGTTTGCCAGGTCATCCCAAAACACCAAGCCCCTTCAGCACTGGGTCACCATACCAGGGAATTTATCACTCCTCAGGCACCCAGTACCAAGGTGCAGATGTGGTAAGCTGTCAGCAAGCCCAGAAACACTTGTGTCTGCTCTATCCCCAGGCTACATACAAAGAGCAGCTAGGTGGTTTAGTAGGCAGATAATTGAACCTCAGATCAGGAAGATCTGAGTTCAAATCCTTCCTCAGACACACACTGTGTTACCCTGGGCAAGTCACTTATCCTCTGTCTGTCTCAATTTCCTCATCTTCTCCCTCTCTACTACTTCACTTAGTGATTTCATCAGCTCATATGGATTTAATTATCATTACTATGCTAATGTTACTCATATTTACCTCTCCTGCCCTAACCCCTCTGCTGGCCTCCATCTCAAATCTCTACCTACCTGTTAGATGTCTTGAACTGGATGTCCCTTAGACGTCTTAAACTCAACATGCCCCAAACTGAACTCATCATTTTTGCCCCTCCCCATTACCTCTCCCTTTCCATTTTTTCCTTATTTCTGTCAAGGGCACCCCCATCTTCACAGTCCCCCAGGCTCAAAGCCTAGGTGTATACTCCACTCCTCCCCCATAACAAATCTGTAGCTAAGGCCTGGCAATTTCACATTGCAACATCTGCCAGATGTGCCCCCTTCTCCCCTTTGACATTGCCACCACTCTGGTGTGGGCCTTCATCACTTCATATCTGGGCTATGGGTCCCCACTCCAATCCACCCTCCATTCAGCTGCCAAAGTGATTTTCCTAAAGAGAAGATCTGACCATGTCATGTGACTACACGTGCACAATGCCTCCATCACCTCCAGGGGCTCCTTATCACCTCCAGGCTCATCTACAAAATCCCACATATGACATTTGAAAGTCTTCATGACCCACCCCCCACTTTCCTATCTTCCTATACCTTACTCTCCTCCATGGACTTTTTGATACAGTGACTTTTGCCTCCTTAATTTTGTTCCTCAAACAAGACATTCCATCCATCTCTTGGCACTGGGCCTTTTCTCTGACTGTCTGCCATGCTTTGAATGCTCTTCCTCCTCTTCTCCACCTACTGGTTTCCCTTACTTATTTCAACTGCCAACTAATATTCCACTTTCTACAGGAAGCCTTTCCCAACCTCTCCTAATTCTAATGCCTTCCCTCTGTTATTTCTTATTTATACTGTATGTAGTTTGTTTGTACTTATTTATTTGTTTGCTGTCTCCCCATCAGATTGTGAGCTCCCTGAGGGCAGGGTCTATCTTCTGCCTCTTTTTGTATACTAATCACTTAGCCTGGCACATAGTAGGTGCTTAATTTATTGACTGGCTAACTGTAAAGTGAGGATAATAATAGCACCAACATCCCAGGGGTATTGGAAGGATCAAATGAGATAACATGTAAAGCCCTTTGTGAACCTTAAATCTCTATATAAATGCTAGCTATTATCATAAGATATAGTAGAACCTATATAGCACATCATTGCTGGTTGCAAACATTTAGTGTCTACTGAATACCTAGTAAGACACAGCCTGATGGTTAGAATTGTATATCAGAAGTAGCACAATCTTTCAACAGACAGCAAGACTCCATACTATACAAAACAGACCTCAAAATTTCCTTGAGGATTTAACAAACTGTCCTAGACTCAACACCATCATCACAGACAGAACTGTTGCCCACAATTACCTGGACAAAACATCAAGCCATAAAAATTTAACAACGGCATTTTGATGTCACCATACCAAATACCCCTAATCTCCAAGCCCTTGCACAAAATTGAGGTCTAAGAGAAGAAATCAAAACCATTGGAGAACCAAATGCAGTCTATGTCATTCCCATAATCCTATCTGCCGCTGGGAGCTGTCCCAAAGGAATTTTCAGTGAGCCTTCAGAAGATGAGCTTTGGGGGCAGGTAGATGGAGCAGTGAATAGAGCACCAATCCTGGAGTCAGGAGACCTGAGTTCAAATTCGGCCTCAGACACTTGACACTTACTAGCTGTGTGACCTTGGGCAAGTCACTTAACCCCAATTATCTTGCCTTCTCCTCCCCCAAAAAAGAAGATAAACTTTCCTCAGAAAACTTTAATTCAATTACAAAAGACTGTCATGTTGCTATCCACCTGTGCAACTATCCACAAATGATAATATATAAAAGAATAACAGCAGGATAGTTACCTGTCCCAGTGTTTCTATACTTATTTCTATCTTAACTCCAAGATAAGAACAAGATAAATAATTAGAATCATATTTATAGATGGATTCACAATTTGTAAAACATTTTACATACATTATTCAATTTGATGCTCACAAAACCCCTTTGGAATAGATAATGCAAATATTATTGTTTACATTTTAGAGATGAGAAAAGAAACTTGGAGAGGTGATTTCATAGATCATAGGATCCCAGATTTAAACTGAGTGAAGCCAGAAAAACTCGAGTTCAGTGCCTCTCATTGTACAGATAAGGAAATTACGGAACAGAGAGGTTAAGTGACTTGCTCAGAGTCACCCAGCTAAGATGCTTACATATCTGAGGCAGAATTAGAACTCAGGTCTTCCTGACTCCAAGTCTAAAACAGGCCATATTGCTAATATGTAGAATAGCTAAGTCTCAAACCCATTTCTTCTTATTCTTGATCCTCTGTATCTATCAATCTATCTTATTCATTCACCAATCAACCTATCTATCCATCTGTCAATGGATTGATTTTCAAATGATATAGTAATTGAAATCTCAGAAGTGGGTGACATTGTTTATGATTTTATGGTGGAACAAGATGAACAAAAAAGAAAAAGATCTAGGAGTGGGATGGCCTGGGTAATGACTGGAGAGCCACAAGACCACTATAGCCACTGTGGTTGAGGTTGATGGCAATCTACCTCAGCCTCCAGCTTTGTAATTAGGAGCACTGACTGTGTCTGCCGGGAATGCTCTGTCCTGGTCCACTATTTCCGGAAAGTACCAGACTTGCTTCACTTCCTTCCCTACTATCCAGCCAATGCTCAACTGCTCTTCACCCTATCCAGTTCAGGAACTAAGATCAAATCAACTGTGCCATTCCCCTAGAGGTCATGTCCCGATCTATTCCCCCTTGGTCCCATTCACCATCTTTGAACCTTTCTAGATCCATATAACACTCTTAGCCTACCACTCCCCTAAAGCAATTGTCTGCCCTTTTAGAATATAAGCCACTATGAGAGAGACAGAGAGAGAGAGAGAAACAGAGAGAGAGAGAGGGAGAATATAAGCTATTCATAAGTAGAGACTGCCTTTGCTTTTGTATTTTTATTCAGTGTATTGTAATCACTTAATACCCTTAATTAATGTATTTCTGAGGTCAGCTATGCTCCAACCATCATCTATAACCTCCTTACTCCCCCTTTCTTCATACCAGAAACTCAGTTTCTACTCCTAGAACCACCCCGGGTGAGTTTTCACCTAATTTTGCCTAGAACCAGTCCTCCATGTCACTTCCTGGCCACTATTTCCAAACTATCCATCTATCAACCACAATCCTTTCCAACTTCCCTTTATATATTATCTTCCTTCATTAGAATATAAACTCCTTGAGGACAAGAGCAGGGACTGTCTTGCTTGCTTTTCTTTGCTTCTTCCAGTACTTAGTATGGTGTCTGGAATACTTATTATTATAGTAGGCACTTAATAAATTATATATTTTTCAATATATCCATCTTAATCATGTCTATCTTTTTTCATTTATTCAGAGGTCAAGGATTTATATCCCCTAGTAGGTGAATGCATATTTCCCATGTCTAACACCTCCATTCAGTAGTTGGAAAGTTTAGCAAACAGTTCCAGGACCTCTAGGAACCCAGCAAATGAAATAATACCATCAGGATTCCTAGATTAGTTGGATGAAAATTCAACTAAAGACATACAGTGTGATGCAAAGAGGTTTGGAATCAGGAGAACTGAGTTTTTGTCTTGTCTCTGCCAAAAAAGAACTATATGACCTTGGGAAAGTCACTTAATTTCTCAGGGCTTCAGTTTTCTCATCTGTAAAGTGGGGGTTTGAATAGGTAACCCCAAAGGGCCTTTTCAACTCTATAAGTTTATTTGCCCTGTAACCTAAAGTGTTTTGTTATTGTTGAGCTGTTTTAGTCATCTCTGATCCTTCATGACCTCATTTGGGGTTTTCTTGGCAGAGATACTGGAGCGGTTTGCCATTTCCTTCTCTAGCTTAATTTACAGATGAGAAAACTGAGTCAAACAGGGTTAAGTGACTTGCCTTAGTTCACGCAGCTAGTAAGTGTCTGCAGCCTGGTCTAAACTCAGGAAGATAAGACTTCTTGATTCCACTCCCAGCACTCTATCTGTTGTGTGAAAGTGTTACCTACATTCTATTCCCCCCCCCCCAACTTTCAAGCATTTATTTACTCTCATTCCCATCCATCTCCTCTCATTGAAAAAGGAAAAGGAAAAGAAAACCCTTTTTATAAATATGCATTACCAAGCAAAACCAATCCTTGCACTGACCATGTTCAAAAATGCATATCTCTTTCTGTATCCTGAGAGCACCATCTCTCTATGATATTGGATAGCATGCTTTGCCTTTGATCCAATGGACCATGGTTTCTCACTGCACTGACGAGAGTTTCCTATGTTTCTCTGTAGAAGAAGGGAAGCTAAAAATTTCATCTTGGCATCATGGGAAATTCACCCAGTCTGTCCTCGCTTCAAACCCAAGATGAGAATGATTGGTAAAAAGGGAAGGAAGGAGTATATCCCTCCAAGGGCTCTCTGTCTCTATTTTCTACCAAAGGGTCCTCCTTGAATTCTGCCTGCAGCACTCCCCAGTGACAGCAGAGGACGCTCTGACCATGCAGGTGGCCCAAGCATGTCCACATAGCCCAAGGTTGAGATGTCTGCCAACCAGGCAAAGCCAATGAATTTTTTTTTTTTGCTCCTCTGTTTATTTGAGTTTCTCATTTGTCTTACAAAGAGAAAGAATGGCTATCTTTCATTTTTCTAAATTTCTAGTGTGTCTAGAGTTCTGTGTTCCACTCCAGCTGTGTGAAGGAGATATGGTCAAGGAAAGACCCAGAATTCAATTCAATAAACATTTATTAAGCAACTACTATGTAACAGGCACAGTGCTAGGTAATGGAGAGACAAATTAAAAAAAAAAATAAACTGTCTCTGTCCTCCTACAGGTTACATTCTAACTAGTGAAAATAACCTGTACACAAATAAATATTCAGGATATACAAAGGGGGCAGCATTAATAACGAGGGGGATTAGGAACCTCTTGTGGGAGGTGTGGAACTTGAGCTGAACTTTGAAGAGAGTTAGGGTTACAAGACACAGAGGGGAGGAGGAAGGTATTCCAGGCAGGGGGAACTGCCTGTGCAAAGTCACAGAGGTAGGAAACATTGTATCCTATATAGGAAATAGCAAGGACAGTTTGGTAACAGTGAATGAGAGGAAAAGGAAATTTCCACATAATTTCTTATCTGGAAAGAAATTTGGAATTAAGCTAAGAAAGTGACTAAAATGTGCATTGGCCAAAAGACAGCCAGATAGACAAGTGTTACAAAGAGGTCAATGATAGATAAAGGTCCTATATAAAATAAAACATTTATAGCAGCATTTTTCCAGTAACAAAGAAATGGAAACAAAGTAAATGCCCTTCAAATGAGATAAAGTTTAACAATTGGTGGTACATGAATGTAATGAAATATTTGTTTACTTGTTTCTATTGTGTCCAATTCTTCAAAAACCCATTTGGGGTTTTATTGACAAAGACACTGTAGTGGTTTGCCATTCTCTTTCCCAACTCAACTCATTTGACAGATGAGGAAACTGAGACAAACAGGATGAAGTGACTTACCCAGGGTCACACAGCCAGTAAGTGTCTGGGGTCACATTTGAATTCAGGAAGACGAGTCTTCTTCCAAACTCCATGCCTGGCACCCTGTGCACTATGGCGCCACCTAGCAGCCTCTAATGGAATATTACTGTTTTAAGAAAAGATCAGTATAATGGATAACAAGAAACCCTGGAGAACTTATATGAACAGATGCAAAGTGAAGTAAATAGAACCAAGATAACATTACACACAATGTCCACAACTATGCAAATGGAAAGATAAATAGTAATAAGACAGCTGTCACCAAATGCTGTGGGTGTTATAGTTGCCACTTGCATGGAGTAAGCAGCTTTTGAGCCAAAGCAATAAGCGGTTAGGGTGAAGAACAAGGAGGTACCAGTGGGCAGGGGGAGTAGATGGAGGAAGAAGCCTCAGCCTCTAGTCCTAGGGCAGCCTACAATAGAGCTGGCAAGTGATCATCCAGGCTTCCTTCTAAGATGGCCAATGTCAGGCTCCCAAGGGGATCCATTCTGATTCTGGACAGCTCCCACTAGTAATTCACCCATGACAAGATGAAATCTAACATTCTGCAACTTCCACCCATTGCTCCTAATTCTCTTCTTTGAGCTAAGCAATCTTTTTCCCTATGATACCTCTTCAAAAACTTACAGGCAGCTATTATGTCCCTGCCTCCCCCAGTCTCCTGAGGGTTTCTCTTCCACAGACTAAACATCCCCAGTTCATTTATTTGATCTTCACGTGGCATTGTCTGAAGGTCTGTCGCTGCCCTGCTCACCTTCCCCTGGACGTATTCCAATTTGCCATTGTCCTTCTTACATATAGCCATAGATAGAGACAGTGATAGCTACCATGTATATGGAGAGGAACAAGAGAAGGGAACAAACATTTATTAAGCACCTACTATACCCCAGGCACTCTGTTAAGTGCTTGACAAATATCATCTCATTTGATCTTCACAATAACCTTGTGTTATACAGTAGTTTTCAGTCATGTCAGACTCTTTGTGACCCTATGTGGAGTTTTCTTGGTAAAGATACTGTAGAGTTTTGCCATTTCCTTCTCTAGCTCATTTGAAAGTTGAGGAAACTAAGACCAACAGGGTTAAGTGACCTTCCCAGGGTCACACAGCTAGTAAGTGTCTGACCCTAGATTTGAACTCAGGAAGGTGAGTCTTGACTTCAGACCCACCACCTAACTGCCCTATAACCTTGTGAGGTAGGTGCTATTGGTATCATCCTCCTTTTATGGTTGAAGAAACCAAAGCAGACAGAGATTAATATAATAATAATAGCTAAGAATAATGATAGCATTTACTGTGTGCCAGGCATGAGGCTAAATACTTGATTAATATCTCATTTGATAACAACCTGGCAAAGTAGATGCTATTATTATTCCCATTTTACAGGTGAGGAAACTGAGTCAAACAGAGGTTAGATGACTTCTCTAGGGTTACACAACTAGAAAGTGATGAGGGTCAGATTTGAGCTCAGACCTTCCTGACTCCAGGCCTGGCAGTCTATCCCCTGTACTACCTAACTGCCAGGAGCTTTAAGGTTTGCAAAGAGATTTACAAATATCTCATTTTATAAATGTAAATATAGCTAGGTAGAGAAGTAAATGTAGATCTTTATGTATGTATGTGTGTATATGTATGTATGTATGTATGTTTTTGAGTGTGTATGTATATATAGAGCAGTTAGGTGGTACAGGGGATAGAACACCGGGCCTACAGTCAGAAAGACCAAAATTCAAATTTGACCTCAGACACTTACTAGCTGTGTGACCCTGGGCAAGTCACTTAATCCCGACTAAAAGGAAATGGCAAATCACTCCAGTGTCATAGCCAAGAAAATCCCATAGACAGTTGGTTCACAGAGTCATGAAGAATCAACACACAACTGAAAAACAAATATATATGTATATAAGAGTATGTATATACACATACTTATAAAAAGATATGTACATAGACATAGATACATACACACATATATACACACAAATTATGTATAAATTTTATCAATATCTTTAATTTTTATAGCCCCTACACTTCCTAGTTTGTCCATCTCCCCTCTCTCTTCTCTTCCAAGAGAGCTATCCTTTATTACGAGGAATGGAAAATAGTAGAAAAAGAAAGAAAAAGACTAAACACTGTGGGAATTATGACCAACTGGCCCCAAAGAAGAAATCTGAGAAAGCATCTCCCCTTGCTTCTTTGCAGAGGTGAGGGGACTGTGGATGTAGAACATCACAAACAATGTCGGACTTTTTGATATGTTGGTTGATTTTGCTGACCTGTATTGTCTTTTTTTAAAATTTTGTTATTAGGGATGGAGCTTCGGCAGGGGAGTTACATTGGGAAAGGAAAGTGACATAAAAATTAAAAAATATCAATTAAAGTTTATTTTTGAAAATATTAGTAATTCTTGTCCCTCTGGTGCATCTCTCCAAAATGTCCAATTCCCTTCTCAGAGGCCGAATCAAAAACACATAGTTGAGACCCAAGCATAGCCTCCTCTGGGGGCACACAGGGACTCTCATCTTCCCAAGTTCGAGTATTTGTATCTCAGGGGACATTAAGTACAGAAGCAGGGTTAGGCCTAATCAAAATCATAAAATAGTTGGGGGCTATTGAACACTCTTTCCCCTCTCCACTCTTTCCTTCCTTTGGTATCTACCTTTCATCCTCACAGGCTTCTAGTGTCCTCATAACTCCCACTGTGGTTCTGTGGTTGTAAGGCAGTGGTCCCTACTAAAAAGTTATGTCTCCTCCCCCTGTAGAAATAAAACGCTCACTCCTTCAGTGCCCTGATCTCACCTAGTAATGCAGAGGGAAACAGATAAACATAGGATGTCACACTCTCTCCCCTGGTGATCTCATCCCTTCCCACGGGCTCAATTATCACCCCTAGGCAAGTAACTCCCAAATCTATATAGCCAACACTAATCTCTCCCCTGAGCTCCATTGCCATTCCATCTCCAACTGGGTTTCTCTCTAGCAACTTAAACTCAACATGTCCTAAGGGGAATTTATAATCCTCCTCCCAAAGCATACCTCCCCTCCCAACTTCCTAATTTCATCCACTCTGTCACCCAGACTAGGAACTATGAAATCATCTTTGACTCTTTCCCCTTCCTTTTCCATTCCCTCAACTTACACTCAGTTTCCAAATCTTATAGACTGTATTACATCTATTGTATTCATCTCCTTTCTACCCCAACAACTAGGTAGCACAGTGGATGGAGCTCTAGGCTTGGTATCAGGAAGATTCATCTTCCTGAGTTCAAATCTGGCCTCAGACACTTATCAGCTGTATGACCCTGGGTAAATCACTTAACTCTGTTTGCCTCAGTTACCTCATCTATAAAATGAGCTGGAGAAGAAAATGACAAACCACTCTAGTGGCTAGTGGTTCTGCCAAGAAAACCCCAAATGGGGTAATGTAGCAGCAAGCACCCCAATATCCCCAGGGTAGCTGCCAATATAGGTTCTTAGATCTGCTTTTCAAAAGGAAAGCAACTCAAAATCAGTTAACAAGCACGCTTTAATAAAACAAACATATACCATTTACCTAGTTCAGGGGAAAAAGGTCAGCACCCCAAACTTCAGAGTTACAGAACTTACAGATCAAACAGACAGGCTTCCAAACTGTCCACCCATTATATCAATACCAAATCACAGTTACCAGAGAGGGAAGCATCAACATCTGGGTTTTCAAAGCCGGGGGGCTCTCAACAATGGCTTCCCAGAGTCTCATCTGGTCAAATCACACAACACTTCTCAAAGTGAGCCCCAAAGTAAAGCCTCTCATCAGAGTTTATATAGCCTTCTCCTGGCTCAAAGATTGTAACAAACTCCTTGACCCACTGCCCAATCACAAAGTATCAAGGTGTGGGCTTTCCTGAAAAACAAGCCTCCCACCACAGGCTCCAGGTGCACTTAAGCTAGGGGCAGGGAAGATCTTTAAATTTGCATTTCCATTATAGGTAATAAAGAGGCAAATCTGACTGAAAAATGACTTAGCAACAATAAAAATTCATCCC
The DNA here is from genome assembly GCA_011680675.1 of Gymnobelideus leadbeateri. Taxonomy (NCBI): domain Eukaryota; kingdom Metazoa; phylum Chordata; class Mammalia; order Diprotodontia; family Petauridae; genus Gymnobelideus; species Gymnobelideus leadbeateri. The sequence goes on along the minus strand of WOXC01009968.1, from coordinate 316,144 downwards.
CCTTTTTTCTAACCCTACAGCAATCTAATTCAAGCCTTCATGACCACTTTGTCTGAACTATTGTCCTCTTTGAATTGATTTCTCGGTCCATAATATCTCCAATATCTAATATATTACTTCACAGTAGGAAGAGCTCCGGCCCTGGAATCAGATGACCTGAGTTCAAATCCTGCCTCAGACATTAACTACATGTGTGACCTTGGATAAATCCCTTAACTTCTGGGTTTCCTCGTTTATAAATTGAAAAGGTTAGATTCAATGGCCTCTGGGGTCTCTTTTACTTCTAAATTTATGATTCTTTGAAACATTCTTTTTCTTTTTGGACCAGAAACTCTCCACTAACATAGAACAATAACTTATCTGTAAATTATAGTCCAAGAGAATTGCCTGAGAAATTCAGAGGTTAGGTGGGAGATGATTCCAAAGTGACCCTCTATCCACTGCTCCTGTCCTATTTTCTTTCTTTTTTGAGGGGAGAAGGCAAGGCAATTGGGGCTCAATAACTTGCCCAAAGTCACACAGCTAGTAAGTGTCAAGTGTCGGAGGCTGGATTTGAACTCAGGTCCACCTGATTCCAGGGTGGGGGCTCTATTTACTTCCTGTCCTATTTTCTATACAGATCTAAAAAACAAGCAATGTAAGGCATGGGTCTAACTGCTGTTTCCCTGCTCTGATACCTTTAATAGCTCTCTATTGCCTAAAATAAAATACAAACTCCTTAGCCTGGAATGGAAAGCCTTCCACTTTCTGGTTCCTTTATAATTATTCTCTCTATATGTGAGGCAGTTGTGTCATGCTGGGTCTGGAGTTGGGAGGCCTGGAGTTCAAATCCAGCTTTTGACACTTGTTGTCAGTGTAACCCTGGATAAGTCACTTACTTTTTCTCTGCCTCAGTTTCCTCAACTGTAAAGTGGGGATGATAACAGCTTCTAATTCCCCAGGATTGTTATGAGTATCAAATGGAATATTTGTAAAGTACCTGGCACTGTTTAGATTTTCCTCCTTCCCTTCCTTTTATCTGGTCTGGTACAGTGGAAAAAGGCTTTAGAATCAGAGGACTTGAGTTTGGGTTCTGCTAGATGGATGACCCTGGATAAGTCACCTCACCTTTCTGGGCCTCAGTTTCCTTATTTGTAAAATGAAGGGTTTTAATTTAACAACCCCAAGGTCCCTTCCAGCTCTAGATCCTTGATCTGACTTTCTCAGTCTATTCACATTGGTCTTCCTCACAATAACTGTACCTTCCATCCAGGAAGCCCATCTTCCACTTCTCTGCTTTCCCACTGACTGTCCTCCCGTCTACTCATCAACCTCAGCTTGGGTGCATCCTTCCCTATAAACCCTGCCCCTGCCCTCCCTCAGAGTGCTCTTTCCCTCATTATATTTTCTTAGCTGACTTTGCTGAATCTTTTCCTCTCCCCCATTATATTCCACCTTGCATTATATTTATTGATGCCCCTTTCTACCCCTGTAGATGTAAGCTCCTCAAGAGTAAAAGATGCTACTTTTCATCTTTTATCCTTTTATCCTCCTTTTATCCCAAGCCTTACTTGGGCCTTGCACATCTTTTGATTTGCTTGCTTGTTTGGAGGCAATTGGAGTTAATTGGCAGAATTTGAATTCAGGTCCTCCTGCTCCAACGCTGGTACTCCATCCACTGTGCCATACTACTGCCCTCTTACACATCCTTTTGGACCCAAGCTGTGATTTCATTGGTATAAGGGAATTCCCTTTACCAATGCAGATCAATACTTACCCTATAACATATTTGTCTTAAAGAGTGACCCAGAGCTTTGAGAGGTTGCAGAACCCACTCAGGGTTACATGGCCAGCAGAGGTCAGAAGCAAGACTTGAACCCGGGTCTTCCTAACTCTGAAGTCAGACCTCTAGGCACTGGGCAAAACTGCCTCTCTGGGCCTTGCATGTGGTAAATGCTTATAGAGATTTGTTGGATTGAATTGAATCATTGGATTTAGAAAGGGACCTAATAAGTCATTTAGTCTACTTGTTCTTAACCTGGGGTCCATAACCTTGGTATATCTATATCTATATCTATATGGATATGGATAGAGAGAGGGATATAGAGTTATAGATAGATAGAGATAGATAGAGATTACTGTATTTCAATGTAATTGATTTCTTTCCTGATCCTATGTATTTTATTTTATCCACTTATAAGCATCATCCTAGCTTCACTAGACTGTCAGAGGGGTCTGTGATACGTGATCAGGTGAGACCATCTCTGCCTCTGTCTCTCTCTCCATTTCAGTCTCTGTCTCATTTCTAAATCTATGTGTATTTCTCTGACTCTCCCTGTTTCTCTGTTTCTATCTCTTTCTGTGTCTGTCTGTCTCTCTGCCCCCTTTTTCTCTCCATTTCTGTCTGTCTCCTTTCTAGATCTATCTCTGGGCATCTTTCTGTCTTGATCCCTTTGTCCTAGCTGTCTCTGTTTCCTCTCTGTGTTTCTCTGTGTCCCACTGTCTCTGTCTCTCTCTCCCGGTTTCTGTTTCTCTGTCTTCACTATACCTCTCCATCTCTATCTCTTTTGTGTATCTATCTCTGTTTGTCTCTCTGTCTCTATTTCTCTATCTCCCCCAACTCTGTCTCTCTATCTCATCTGTCTCTCTCTCTGATCTAGTCTGACTCCTTCATTTAACAGGTGATTTGCCCAAGACAGCCCCAGAAAGCAGAGGGCAGAGTTGGTTTGGAGGCCAATTCCTCTGACTCCAAACCCAGGGCTTATATTAAGGTGCTAATGAAGTAGGATTGCTCAATAAGTTACCCCTGCTACAGACATTTGCATTTCTATCCCAACCTTTGGCCAAGAGATGATAACTCAGGGAAATGAATGGTGAAATTTCAAGTGCTTGGGCATGGGGAGATATTTAAATATTTAGATATTTAAAGGGATGCCCAGCCCACTTTAAAAGATGCTTTTTCCTTCTCCTATGTAATTATAATAATGACGATGATAGGAAAAGCTAGAATTTATATAAAGCTTTAAAATTTGCAAAGCACTTTACAAATATTATCTCATTATCTTTCACAAATAAGAAAACGGAGGCATACAGAAATTAAGTGACTTGCCCAAGGCCACACAGCTAGGATGTATCTGAAGCTAGATTTGAATTCAGGCTTTTCTGACTTAAAGACAGCTAGGTAGCACAGTGGGTAGGGTGCTGAGCCTGGAGTCAGGAAGACTCATATTACCAAGTTCAAATCTGGCCTCAGACACTGACTAGCTGTGTGACCTTGGACAAGTCACTTCACCCTGTTTGCCTCAATTTCCTCATTGGTCCCAAATGAGCTGGAGAAGGAAATGGCAAACCACTCCAGTATCCTTGCCATGAACATCACAGAGTTGGACACAACTGCAAAATGATTGAGCAATGTCAACTTTCTGACATATAAGAGTCAATCAACTGATTGTCAACTCACATTTATTAAGCCCCTACTATGTGCCAGGAAATTAAGCAGAGGGAAGAACTAGGAACTAGTAGAAGCACTAGACATTTCAACTAGATTTAAAGGAAAATCTTCCAAAAGATTAGAAAAATCCAAAATAATCGAAACTGGGTGACCTTTTCTGGGGATGTTGGGGGATGTCCTATTCAAGTATGGATTGGACCAGATGGTTCTTGAGATGCCTTCCAATTCTGAGATGCTATGATTCTGTCCAATTACAGCCAGCCCAGGCAGGTATAATTAACCCAAGCAAGTTCTGCAGTGTGAGAGGTCAGCAGAAGAAAGGTCTCCCCTCCTCCAGCTAGCTTGAAAAGGGTATTTGTGGGGTAGAGGGCAAGAAAGACAGCAGTCATAGGCTGGAGGACTGTTGCAAAATTGTGTTTGACTGTTCAAAATATAAACTTCACCTAGGTCAAGGTAGGGAAGTGACCTATGCATAGTCACAGAATGAATAATCCCAGGTTCTTGTAGTTACAAGGAAGTCATTTTTGTTGTTGTTCACTTGTGTTCTGATTCTTTGTGACCCCTTTTGGGGTTTTCTTGGCAAAGATATAGGAGTGGTTTGCCATTTTCTTCTCTAGCTCATTTTACAACTGAGGAAACAGAGGCAGAGTTAGGTGACTTGCCCAGGGTCACACTGCTAATAAGTGTCTGAGGCTGGATTTGAACTCATGAAGATAAGTCTTCTTGACTCCAGGCGTGGAACTCTAACCATTCTGCCACCTAGTTGCCCCAAGGAGGGTTGGTTGATTTTTCATATCCAAGTAACATCACTAGTCCCTGAAGTCTTTAGTCCCTAGAACTCCCCTCTGTTACCCTGTGAGATCAGCAAATGCAAATTTTAGATGAGGGAAAAAAGGAAGACATGAGACCTTTTGCTTTACTAAGGATCCCCTAGGAGACATCCTTGTCAGAGTCAGTCCTGAGTCCTGGTGCAAATGCCAGTTACCCTCAAGGAAGTCAATGAGGTAGGAATGCATATGGCACAGAATTCTCATGATCAGCTGAGACTTTCTGTCTCTGTGTCTCTCGCTCTCTGTCTCCTTCTCTAACTCTGTCTCCTCTCTGTCTCTCTCAGATAAAAACATGGGGTCAGGAAAAGGTTTCTTTGGTACTCTCAGATATAGCTGGGACATCCCCTTTGGTCCCAGAGTTCTCATGGGGAATGGGGCAGATCAAGGGCCCATTCTCACACCTCAGTCATTGGACTTCAGATTAGAGGCCAGAGGAAGCAGCTTCCTGTTTGGACTCACTTCAATGCCATTTCACAATAGGGGGAAAGAGCAGTGGGCCGAAGGTCCAAGGTTACTGCTCACCCCACCCCCTAACCCTACTATCCCCACTGCCTTCCTCCCGTCTCTCCCATCCCTCCACTAATCCTCAACTAGATGAAAAAAAAAGCAAGTTTTCAGTGATGTCTGGGTATCTGTCCTTGATATTTTGTTAAAAAGGGAATGTGAATTCTGGAGGAAAAAGAAAGATAGGGTTAAGAGGAAGGAGTTAGAAATAGAAGACCATAAAAAGTTCAGGGAATAAAAATCCGCCCCCTCCATTCCTAATTCTCTTCCTTAGATTTTCCTTATTGTGCTATTATTTTTGAGAGGCTCCTGTCCCTCTTGAAATGCCTTCCTTTTTATAGGTGACACGCAAACTGGTATATTTCAATACTTTAGTATAGATTAAACCTTCCTGATACCTGGAGAAGCCAGTCTAGTGTAATGGGAAAAGAACTGATCTGTGACCAAGAAGCCTTGGGTTCTAATCCTGTCATTAGTTATTAATAACATAACTTCAAGGAATTTACTTGACTACCATTAGTAGTCAAGGGCCCATCATGATCTCACCTGTTGATTCTATAGGTGAGGCCATCAGTATAGAACTAATCTGACCCCACTCTTCATTAGAGTGTTAGACTGGACTGGGATCCAATAATGAGGCAACAGGTTTATTTGGGAGAGAATTTAAAGTGGGGATACCCTAAGTTCCACTTCTTTCTACTCAATCCCACAATTCACAAGAGTGAGGATTGCTGAATGAGATCCAGCCAGGAAACATCAAAGTAATATTGCATCACCAAGACATCAATCAAATTCAGTCAGGATTTATTGAGAGTAGCCATTAATTAGCTCCTAAAATGACAGGTGGTTTATGTATAACTCCCTTCCCCCCCCCCACCTAACAGGCAGGAGAAAAACTTGTTGCTCTTGTCTGATAACTAGAAAGGACATCTCTACCACCCCCCAAACACACCCACGCCCACCTTCCACCAAGGCTGGAAAGCCTCTCCTGCTCTCTTCTGTGTGTGTGATAACTAAAGACATTTTCCCAGAAGCTGTCAAAAAGAACTATTCTCTCATTCAAACAGCTGGGAAAGAGGTGACATGGTACAGTGGTAGAGGTGCAGTCAGAGACCTGATTCAAATCTCAGTTCTGCTATTTATGTATGACCCGTGTGACCTCGGGCAGGTCACTTGGCCTGTTTTCTCATATATTAAAAAAAAGGTATTGGACTAATTGACTAGTGAGGCCCCTTCCAGGTCTAAATCTATGATCCTGTGATAAGAAACTTCATCTGCCATGAGAAGGAGTTCATGATCACAAAAAACAAAGGATGGAGATGAAGCGTTCTGGTTTTAGATATAACAAGGAGATAGCAGGAGTGGGGTAGACAGCAGGGAAGGCCCGAGGTAAGCCAAGGGGAGAACTGGCTTGAGGTTATACGGGGAAGAGTTGCAGGATATGGACAAGTCGATTGTCTGGGGAAGGAGGGCATCCTTCACACACACACTTGACCCTTCACTGAGCCCTTCGGCCCCAGGCTTGTCCACCACACTCCAGTTCTATAGAAAAACCAAGCCTCTACCTTCACTACCAGAGAGTGAGTTTGGAGGCATTTAAGCCCCAAACTACTTAGAATAGGAACAGCAGAAGGATAAGAATTAGGAAATGTGGCCAATATAATTTTTGTTCTTTTAACAATTACTTCTGTCCCAGATTCTTGTTGGTAGTGTTCAGTCATTTCTACCTCTTTGTGACCCCATTTGGGGTTTTCTTGGTAATGATACTGGAGTGGTTTGCCATGTCCTTTTCCAGCTCATTTTACAGATGAGGAAATTGAGTCAAAAAAGGTTAAGTGATTTGCCTAAGGTCACACAGTCAGTGTCTGAGGACAGATTTGAACTCAGGAAAATGTCTTCCTAACTCCAGGCCCAGAACTTTGTGGTACACTCTGTCACCTAACTGCATCTGTCCCAAATACAAATTTACTTTTAATGGGCAAAGAGGGTATAAAGAGGCAGATAAGTATCTATTCATATGAAAGATTTTTCCTACCACCCAACAACAAAGCATTAAGAAATTTATCCATCAGCCTCATGAAATTACAAAGCCTTGTGTGTTAGTGAAGATGAGTGGTGGGAGATCAGCCATGCCCCCGGCAGCTTTCATAAAAGCATCCTAGGACCAGATGGCATAAACATCTGTAATCCCTGCTACTGAAGAGGGGAGACTGATGGATGACAAGCTTAACAGTCCTGAGCTGATAGGCATCCACCCTAAGTTTGAGCCTCAGAGAGAGGGGCCACCAGGCTGCCTAAGGAGGGGCAGACTAGCCTGGGTTGGAAAAACTCCCCTGCTGATCAGTAGTGGGATCAGAGCCTGGGAGGGCATCATTACACTTGCAGCTATGCACAGTTAGGTGGCACAGTAGATAGATTGCTGGGCCTGAAGTCAGGAACTCTCATCCTCATGAATTCGAGTCCAATGTCAGACACTTACTAGCTGTGTGACCCTGGGGAAGTCACTTAGTCCTGTTTGTCTCAGTTTCTTCATCTGAAAAATGATCTGAAGAAGGAAATGGCAAACAACTCCAGTATCTTTGTCATGAAAACCTTAAACAGGGTCATGACTGAAATGATACAATACTTCCAACTTGGGGGACATAAGAAGACCTAAAGAGAAGAAGAAGAAGAAGCAACCTAGCCAGCTCTTGAGTCCCTGGAGAAAAGGTTAGCTCTTCAACTTTTTACCTTTTACTTCCTGGAGATGAATCAAGGAGTAGGGTAGAAGATTTCTCTTTCCATTCAAACCCCCTCCCCACCATAATGCACAAAGACACAGTCACACACACACACACACACACACACACACACACACACACACATACATACACCCCTCCAGTCCCATCCCCTGACTCTGTTAATGTCATCTTGCAGCACTCTGGAAGACTCTAGCTTTAGAATGATTCTGGAGTCTGCTGCCTTGGATCTTGCACAGGAGATGGCAAGTCTAAGAGCTGGTCCTACAGTATGGACCCTATTTCTTTCTCAAAGTGGATAGCGATAGCCTAGGCCAGAATGCCAGCTGAGCCTGAAGCTGGAAATAGAGGTGACTTTAGGCAAACCATGAAATGGTGTCTGGCAGTGTCCAGTGGCCCTGTATCTGGCAGAGGCTGCTAGACCAAAGCTGGCAGGAGAATGCTGAAGACATCTGCAACCCTTCAGGAGGTCCTCCTCACATGTGCCCTGATGTTGCAATTTGGGCTTGACTCAGGACAGTTTCCTGGCAAACTAAGCCTGATATTAGAATAAAATAAAACACTTGTAGGCCATTCAACAGTTAGCAAATGGAGATTTACTTCCACATAGCAGAGGAAGGATATTCGATAAGACTATTCCATGAGGACAATATCTCCATTCAGCTGAGTTTCAGCTGAGTATACTTTCCCCAGTGTTAATCACGAATATGTCCATGATCAGAAGACCCAGAGAGAAGGCTAGAACAACTCCTGGCCTTTGTACTCAGGTGACCAAGAATCCATGTCAATAACTTGAGCCAGTCTACTAAGCCAATCAAGTCTCAAGGAATATTTCAATATCTCTTAAGGAAAATAATCAGTTTAACCTGCAAGGGGTTGACCTTAGGAAATGCTCACGGATCTACATGGCTTGGCCCTAGGCAGGGGCATTTCAAGGCTCAAAGAAGACCATGAGTCCAATCTAGCCTCAGACACTTACTGGCTGTATGACCCAGGCAAGTCATTTAAGTTCTGTTTACTTCAGTTTTCTCATCTGTAAAGTGAGCTGGAGAAGGAAATGGCAAACCACTCCAGTATCTCTATCAAGAAAACCCATGGATAGTATGGTCCATGCAGTCATGAAGAGTTGGACAGAACTGAAAAACAACCATCACTATCACTACTATTATTATTCTGCAATCACCAAGCTAACTTAATTCCCTGAGCCTTCTACTGCACTCCTGATGATCTCAAGCAATGTTTATAGAGCAATACAGGGATATACTGGTAAATGTTTAACAATCAGGTTCTCAGGAAGAGGGGAAAATGTATTCACCCATACTTTAAGTTTAATCTGTATTATTAATACTCTCTTAGTCTGGCCAATCAACAAAACAATAAATCAAGCCCTGATTTGTAACGATTGCTGATTTCTGAAATATAAATGACCATAATTAAATTTTAACAATCAGCTCTCACAAACTGCTTAGAACTAGCTCTAACATACCCTTGGTCCTAGGAAATATTGTTCTGTGCTTGGCCACGGGTCTTCCCTAGGCATGTACCTCTTGTTTTATCAACTGTATTCGGGTCTATCCTTTGCATTGATTCTGGGAGAGTACACCTCCTTGTTAATGGGGGAGATGTTTTATTGCCACTGTTCTTATTGTGCTATTTCAGTAAATGCCTTTGCTTGAGCTAATTGTGTCTGCTGGCTCCCTAGAGACAAGGCTAATACACCACGGGGGCTCATGAAATGTAGGTTTAGAAATACCAAACCTCCCCCCTGCAAAGCACATTTCACTTAGGATAATTGTCACCAGAAGAACTCAGCATTGGAGGGTAAATGGGTGGTAGGGTGGTTCACTAGGGGGTACAATACATATTTTTTTCTTACTTTTATCTATTAGCATGGCAAGCAACTGAGCTAGCCAGAAGTTTCCTATTCCCAGACTGGGTAAGGAGAAGCAAGTCAAGATAGGTAAGTCACCTTTGAAATGTTCTGTGATTAGAACCAGAGTCCATGTGGGTCCAACAAATTGGACCAGATGGCCTACATAAGGACTCTGCATGGGGGTCACATGTTCAACAATCTACCAATTGCAACAGAGTATAAAAGTCAGGAGGGATCATCTTTGCCTATGAGCTGACAATTTTATTGGCTAACGTATGCCCAAGTAAAAGGGTTTTATAACAAAACAAAGCAATATGTGCCTAAGTGTAAAAATGAGGTGCTCTTGGGGCAGCTAGGTGGCTCAGTGAATAGAGCACTGGCCCTGGAGTCAGGAGGACCTGAGTTCAAATTCAACCTCAGATATTTAACACTTACTAGCTGAGTGACCTTGGGCAAGTCACTTCACCTCAATTGTCCTGCCTTCCCCCCTCCAAAAAAGACAAAAAAATGAGGTGCTCTGCTCCTTCAGGGCTACAAAAAGTAAAGAAAAGGGAACCATAAGAAAAGGTTTCCTGGAGTAAGTTGGGACATAAATGGACCTGTGAAAGAAGGGTAAGATTTACATTAAGTCAGAGGAGATGAAGAGATAGGACATTTATCTTGGGGGAAATGACTGAGCAAAGTCTTAATCAAAGGACCAATAAGCATTTATCAAGTGCCGACTATGCACCAGGTAAGGGATAGACAAAAATTAAATGATTCCTGTCCTCAAGGAGCTTACATTCTATCCAGTGAGACAATAGGTATTTACAAAACAAATCTGAAGTAACTGGGGGACAGCACTAGCATCGGGAGACCAGAAGAGAATTCCTGCAGGAGACAGAAGTTGAATTGAGTCTTATAGGGACTCTAAGAGGCAGAGGTGGGGAGGGAGTGAATTCCAGGTATGGGAGATAGTTTAATTAACACAAAGGCATGGAAATGGGGAATAAAATGTTATATATGAAGAACAGTAAGAAGGCTAGTTTGGCCAGAGTGTAAGATGTGTGAAAAGGAGTAATGCATAATAAGGCTGGGGAGGTAGCTTATGAAGGGTTTTAAATGCCAAGCAGTAGTTTCTAGCTTCTACCTAGTGGTAATAGGGAGCTACCAGATAGTTTACTGAAGTGGGGAGAGGCTGGTAACATGGTCAGACCTGAGCTTTAGAAAAACCATTTTGGGGACAGCTAGATTGCACATCAGAGCACTGGCCCTGGAGTGAGGAGGACCTGAGTTCAAATCCAGCCTAAGACACTTAACACTTACTAACCTTGTGACCTTGGGCAAGTCACTTAAACCCAATTGCCCTGCCCTCCCCCCTCCAAAAAGCAAAGCAAAGGAAAAAAAATTTTGGCAGCTGAATAGAGAATAGTGAGAGATACTGAAGTAAAAAACCTAGCTAGCCTCAGAGGCAGAAATATATGTATTCTATAAAGGGGATAGGAAAGTTAAATTAGAGAATGGGTCATTAGCTAGAGGTAAGGCTGGAAAGATGATGGGGTGAGGAAACTCTTCCTGACCATTCTGATTTTCATTTCTCATGTGTATCCTCAGCTTAGAGGAGCATGACCTTCTGGACAGGTGAACAAGGAGATAGATGTGGTCAGAGCAGATTCAGTGAGAACCCACACACCTCTTCCTGAGGCCACTTGACAACAGGAAACAGCTGCTGCTGGGAGATGGAACTAGTATTGGCATCTGCCCCCACTCTTTCCTGCCTCAGCCTTAACCCCTACAAAACAAAATGTTCTTCAAGAAGCCGTAGGGAACAGGGGAGACAGACACCTGCTCCCCAGGTGGCTTTGGACAAGACTTCATTAACCTAACGATGATGGTGGCTGCCCACCAGAGCTTCAACTCAACCCATCTGTTCTCTCCTATCAGGCTCACAAACTCTGCTTCTGACCTGAGCATCTCCTGCTACACAGGGGGCCCCCTCACTCCTCCACTTCAAAACCAAAATCTATTTTAAAAAAACTGCAGCAAACTAGGGACTCTCCATAAACCCCACATCCTGCGGCTTCTAAGTTATGGCTCTAAAGATGGGCTATAAATGACTACAGTAATAGAAACCAAGAGAACAAACAGTAAGATAAGACAGAAGCTGTGTAATTACGATGAACAGTCATAGGCTCATAGGGCCATGAATCAAGTGCTGGAAGGGAGCTCCTAGACCAGGTAGTCCAACCCTTTCATTTTATAGATGACAAAATTGAGGTTAAGTGATTCCATTAAGGTCTCATAATTAGTAAGCTTTGACGTTAACCCTGAGAAGAAATGAGGAACTTTGTGAACTTGGGCAATTCTTCTGAGACTCTGTTTTTGTTTCAATTGAATATAATATGAGTTTCGAGCCAAGACTGGGGGTCTTATATGACACCCTATGCAGGAGACTCCTAATACTGAAGGGGATATTAACAAGATGCTCTTGGTTGCCTGGAAAACATGGTGGAGTTGGCTGGAAATCCTGGTCACATATATAATGACATTTTGAGCCAAATGATCTCTTAAGTCCTTTCCAGTCTGTGACCCATTCATTGGATAAGTGGGGGATTTGGGTACAGAATGTGTCTATGTGTAGTTAGTTTTGCTTAACAGGTTTTTTTCCTTTGTTTTGAGGGGAAGGCTCACTGAGGTGGGGAGTTGTTAGTTCAGCAGAGAGGCATATCCAGAAATGTCTGTGATACAAAAAACAAAAGGTACTGATTGACACTTTATTTTTAAATCATATTTTATTTTTCCCCAGTTATATGTAAAGACAACCTTTAACATAAATTTAAAAAAAAACTTTGAGTTCCAAATCTTCTCTCTCTCTCTCTCTCTCTCTCTCTCTCTCTCTCTCTCTCTCTCTCTCTTCCCTCTCCTTGACAGTCAGCAATTTGATATAGGTTATACATGTTCAATCATGCAAAACATATTACCATAATAGTCATGGCCAACACTTTAGACCAACCAATCAATACACTTTTCTTAAAAGATGGAAAATTCCACTTTCCACTTCCTAGACTCTGAGCTTGTTGAGAGCTGAGTTTAGGGTTCATATAAGAATTATGCTGTCTGGGGGTTAGGATGAGTGCTACAAAGAGCTTCAGACCAAGATTTGGATTGTCATAGGAAGAGAGATTGGAAGTGGCTTGTGCCAGGATACTCATAGGAGAGAAATGCAGGGTTCTTGAAGAGGAGGTTCCAGGTAAGAGCTAGACTTAGAGGACAGTAGAGGGCCCCCAATTCTTTTGTGGAAAAGAGTTGCAGTTTTCTTTTCCAATTCCTTGAGATTACTGATGGAGGAGCTTTCCATAGTCTTCGTTCCTGACCCAGATGAAATGTGTGAAAAAGCAGTAAAAGAATTTGCAAATGAGTTTGCTGAACCAATGTAGGTAATCAAAGAAATTATGGAGAACAAGAGAGGTGTTATAAAACTGGAAGATGTCTTCTTTTTTTTTTAATGGAGGAAGATAGATTGTAGTGTAACATGTTCTGAAGTCACTACCCCAACTCACAACCATGCTGATGAGTTTAGTACTCAGAATGTGTCTACTAAGGCTCCTCAGGGCTCTAGGAGTGCCTCTAAGGGGTTAGGAGGTGTTTTATCTAGAGCTATACTGAGAGACAGAAAGAGCGGGGGGAACAGAGAGGAAAGAAGGGGGAGGGAGGGGAGAGGGGAAAAGAGAGAGAGAGAGAGAGAGAGAGAGAGAGAGAGAGAGAGAGGAGGGCGACAAAGTGTGCTTTCCCTAAGAATATAAATTAAGAATAATTTCCAAGTCATATTCCATATTCCGAGTCAGCTAGACTTAAGTAGCTTTTGGAAAGGGCTATTTACTAAAGTAATATAGTTGACTCAAAATATAGTAACACCCCCCTCCAAAGTCTGTATAACTTCTGTGAAACATTCTCCCACAAATACTGAGTCCAAGGGAAAGTGGGTTCAAGCTTAAAGAACTCGGGTGCCAAAGGGTGACAGTTTTTGGTTGCAGGAAGCTCTTTTCTCCCCTTTGCAGAAGGGTAGGTGCTCACAAAGTTCATCTTGGGCTTGGGGGCTTGGTATAGTTTCTTTGACAAGACCCGCATGGAATGGTGAATCTGAATTCAATCTGTTCCTTAGCTCCTGAACCAGACACTTCCATCACCTTACCCAAGGACACTGCCAGGATGTGAAGATGGAAATTCCAAAATCCTCTGGACCCTTCAGAGATCTAAAGGTCTGGCCAAATCAAGGTCAAGGGATAGGAATACCTTGGCAGAAGCTCTAGCTAAGTCCCAGCTCCCTAAGCCTTTCCTTCTTGAGGATTTTACTGGAAAACCATTCTTGTTTCAATTTCTTTAATAACCCAGACCTCAATTAGCTTGATATTTTATAGGCAATCCCTAGGGCAGGACCAAAGTTTCCTCAGCCTATTTGAACACTTTTCTTGTGTGAGAAACTCCATTTCATAAGACTTTTTACTTAGTCCAAAGTCAATAATTTGGTGACAAATGAAAGCCTGTGAATTATATTGATTGAAATTTATTTTCATTTGATTAATAGTATCAGGGCATCTTTTCACCCACGTTAAGTAGGGTGTGAAAACTCAACTTATTTTATTCAACCAACACCCTAACCTTACATTAGGATTTCTAGACTTGTGATTTTGACCCTGATTGCTTGAAAATTTTTTGGATAAATTATTAAACAGACTCTTGAAAGTGGTAGAGCTGGAAAAGACTTTAAAGATTAACTGGTTCAGTCCCTCATTTTATGTGTGAGTGAAGCATAGGGAACTGAAATGACTTGCTCAAGGTCACACTGCTAGTTAGTACAGTGAAAAGGCAAATGCATATCTCTTGACCTCTTCTCCATGCTATTTCCAATGCAGCCCTGCTTGCCTATAGCTTGTGGCCAATCTGAAAGGAAAGTGGTGATTACCAGAGGCCAACATGGATTAACTAAGAAATACTTGCTAAGTTAATCTCCTTTCCTCTTTGATTGGTATATTAGATTGGCAGACTAAGAAAATACCATAAACACATCATATGTGGACTTCAGAAAGTTTTTGGACAAAGTTTCTCATTGACAAGATGAATGTCTGTGGGAGTCTTGATGGAGTCATAACTGGATGCATCATCATATACCAAGAGTCTAAATGAATGGATTGATGCTAACTTGGGAAAAGGCCTTTGTGGCAGGCTGCAAGGCTCTGTTCTTTGCTTTCCTCTGTTCAACATTTTAATCAATGAAGGTTAAGATATGCTAGGAGGAATTTTTATCAAATCTGCAGATGAGCAAGACTGGGAGGGATATGTAATAAATAGATGACAGAATGAGGATCCCAGAAGGTCTTAAGAGATTGGAATACAATTCAAGTGTAAGAACATAAAATTTAAGAATATGTATTCTCCAATGGACAAATAAATACTTCAAGAATGTCCTGCCTCGGTGGGCTGCTACTATAGGCTGCTACTACTGAGGTAAATCAGTAATCCCACAAAGTTATCTTTATATTCTGGGGTAGGGGAAGTGTAATGCTCTATTTAAAATATCTTTTATATTTCTTCTTGTACACTTTTGAGTACTTAGCATTTTAAGCATTTCCTGTGAGGTGAAATAAAGTGGGTCCCATGCTCAATCCCTACATTGTACACTGAATACCTTTTCTTTTTAAAAATATTTTTGTTCTATTTTCAGTCCCAAATTCTCTCACCCCCTTCTGCCCCCACTGAAAAGGCAAGAAATAAAATGCCCATTATATACATGAAATTATACAAAATGCATTTCTGCATTAGCCATATTCTGGGAAGGAAAAGCAAGAAAAAGAAAGGGGAAAATATGCTTCAATCTACACTGTCCATCAGTTCTCTATCTGGAGGTGGGTAGCATTTTACATCATGTACCCCTTTGAGCTGTTGTGGATCATTGTATTGATCACAGTTACTAAGTCTTTATAATATTGCTCTTACTATGTAAATTGTTCTCCTGGTTCTGCTCACTTCACTTTGCATCAATTCATACAAGATTTCCCAGATCTTTCTGAGACCACCCCCTTCATCATTTTCTTATGGCACAATATTATTCCATCACATTCATATGGCATAACTTGTTCTGCCATTCCCCATTTGATGGCCATTTCCTCCATTTCTAGTTCTTTGCCACCACAAAAAGAACTGCTATATTTTTTTAATGTATGGATCCTTTTTCTTTTTCTTTGATCTCCTTGGGTTATAGACCTTCTACAGTATTAACTGGTCAAAGGGTGTGTACAGTTTTATAGCCTTTTGGGCATAGCTCCAAATTGTTCTCCAGAATGGTTGGACTGCTTCACAGTATGACCAACAGTGCATTAGTGTGCCTATTTTCACATATTCCCTCCAGCATTTGCCATTTCTCTTTTCTGAGTTCTTAGTCAATCTGATGAGTATTAGGTGGTACTTCAGAGTTATTTTAATTTGATTTAATTTAATAATCTAATTGCTAATAATCTAGAGCATTTTTATATGACTATTGATAGCTTTGACTTCTTTCTCTGAGAACTGCCTGTTCATATCCCTGGAGCACTTATCAGTTAGGGAATGACTCTCATTCTTATGAATTTGGCTTATAAATTTATTCCCTAGATATTTGAGAAGTGAGACTTTTATCAGAGAACCTTACTGCAAAATTGTTCCCTAGTTTCCTGCTTTCCTTCTAATTTTGGCTACATTGGTTTTGTTTATATAAAACTTTTAAATTTTATTTAATAAAAATTATCTATTTTACCTCCCATGAATCTTTCTATATCTCGTTTGGTTATGAACTCTTTCGCTATCCATAACTCTGACAGGTAATTTCTTCCATGCTCTCCTAATTTGATTATATCATTCTTTATGTCTAAAGCATGTACCTATTTTAAGCTTATTTTGGTATATTGTGTAAGATATTGGTCTATGCCTAGTTTCTGCCAGATTACTTTCCAGTTCTTCCAGCCATTTTTTGTCAAATAGTAATTCTTGCCCCATTAGCTAGGATCTTTGGTTTTTATCAAATACTAAGTTACTATGATCATTTGCTTCTGTATATTGTGTACCTAATCTGTTCCATTAATCAACCACTTTATTTCTTAATCAGTACCAAACTCCTTTGATGATTACAGCTTTGTAGTATAATTTGAGATCTGGTACTGCTGGGCCCTTTTTGCATTATTTTTATTGATTCCCTTTATATTCTTGAATTTTTGTTTTTCCAGATGAATTTTGTTGTTACTTTTTCTAGCTCTATAAAGTAGATTGAATTCCTTTTCTTGAGGGATATTATATAAATTTTGGGGAGAAATTAGATATAAACTATACCTAAGCCTTATTTTAGCAGTTTCCCTGCAGTTACTCAGGATTGGGGGCAGAGTCAAAGAGAAAGAAATCCACCCCCTCCCTTTTTGAGATCAGCACCCCCCACCCCTCCCAGGATGGACCTGATCCACAGGAGCCCAGAGCCAACTCCTTATTAGGGCCCCCAAGGCCATGGGATACACATGCAACAATTTATAGGTATAAATGCCAAGTCTTACACTTAAGTTTTGAA
This sequence comes from Gymnobelideus leadbeateri, assembly GCA_011680675.1. Taxonomy (NCBI): domain Eukaryota; kingdom Metazoa; phylum Chordata; class Mammalia; order Diprotodontia; family Petauridae; genus Gymnobelideus; species Gymnobelideus leadbeateri. The sequence continues at coordinate 299,202 of WOXC01009968.1, read as the reverse complement.
AAATCTATTGCACAAATCAAGAAAAATATGGCTTGGCAATAGTTCAGGTGAAAAAAAAGAATTAGATGTTTCAGTTGACAGAAAGATTAATATTAATGAGTAATTGTCACACTGCCCAAATGCTCTGGGTTACTCAGTTACTTTCCTTCTAAAACAGAAATCTTCTGGAGCTCATATGATCATAGTGTAGATATTCAATACTGGATAGAATCTGATCTTATAGCCTTTTTATCATTGCTCACATAAGATGCCCATGTGCCCATGTATAATATGGATATCCATCTAGGTTGTCTAAATGTGACTTAAGGATGGCATGAATAGATATCTCTGAGGTCTGGCCCACTTCTAATGACTGTGTTGTGGTTTTGGGTGCTGGGAACCCAGAAATGTAAGGGTATGGGGGTCTTTGTGGAAAGAATTCAACCACTCATGCCTTCATTCAGTCAAAGTATCAAGATTTCTTGTAACACCAGTATGCCGAGAAGACTTGAGTGGCTGAATTCTTTGCAGGCAGACCCCACCCCGTGCCTTACATTTTGGGGTTCCCAGCACCACAAACTATAATAATATGAAGAGATACTAAAGCAGCTTCTGTCCTAGGGGGCATGTTAACTACAGGTGAGAATTGAGGGGAAAAAGCAGGCAGGCAGGCCCCAGGAGGCCTGCATTGAGAATGAACATTTTTTTCTCCAGTCTCCAAGAGGGATACCAGTCTAGAATTCTAGCTAATGACTCCCTTCCCTCCATCAAATATCTCTGTTCTATACAATAGGTTCAAAACCAAAGCTGCTTTCCTAGGCACTTATACTGCTTTCCCTCTCACCTTAGTTACTTACACATTCAGTTTACACTTGCCAACTTAACTCCTGCCCACCAAATCCAAGTTACACAAAAGACAATTACAAAAATGGAAGAGTGAGTAAACCTGTCTGTCCAAGAAAAACAGCAAATAGAAGTCATAGAAGTTGTACAGATTAGAATAATCCAGAAAATAAAGAAGAGTGAAAGTGTTTTTTAAACTGAAGCAAAAAACTATCTCCACTCAACTATGAAAGAGTCCCCAGTCTCACCCAAGAGACTGTCTTCAAAATGTCAAGGCAGGCAAGCTATAAAACAGGGTCTTATTGAGAAGCTAACTTTCCCTACATGTCTGCGGCTTCCAAAGTCTTTATGTATATCCCCTGAACAGGTCTAGAATCTGACATATATTTCTTCCAAGCAGCTATAGCACAATTTCTTTTATGTAATTATTCAGCATGAAATTGCACTCACCATTTAATCATCACCAATCCAAAGAAGTTACATCTCCTTCCTCATATAAGCACAAAAAATGGCTTGGGTGAAAGCCTAGCCATATATTATTAAATACTGTTTAGTGGACACAGCACCAGATTTCAGTTCTCCCATAAAGTCACACTACATTGTTCTTCTCAAAGCACTTCCAAAGCCCACATTCTCAGTCAAAATTCATATTCAATCTTAGACCATTTTCTCTACTCTCACCCTGATGCCCACACACATTATGCCCGGCATTGTTACAGTTTCCAAACTCCAGGCCCCCATTTACCCACACTGACTCATTCTCTAATCTTACATGAATAGGCTTCAAAGGTACTCTTTGCTTGCAACCACTGACTCTCCTTCCATGATGACAAGCTCCCAGGCTGGTCTCCCAACTACCAATCAACATTAATCAAACCCTGAAGCTACTTCCTAAACATTCACACACATAGAATTACAAATACTTGCTTAGCTGTCTCCTGCTATGGTAGTGGTAGTAGATGGGAAGGAAATTGTGTGTCTGCCTTTTCCTTTCCTGGCCCCACAGAATCCCAAGCTCTTGACTACAATAAGATATGATTGCCAAAAAAAAGCTCACATGAGGTCTTAGCTACATTAATATGAGTTCTGTGTCCAGAACAAGGGAAGTAATAGTCCCACTGTACACATACAAACTTGAAATAATACAAGGAATTATATAAAGTACCAAATGACTGCTGCAAGCTAAGTAGTAACGGAATGAGCCTAGTCAGACTGCATCTTGAGTACTGTTTTCAATTCTGGGCACTACATTTTAAGAAACATTGATGAATGAGCCTAGAGATAGACAGCCAGGATGGTGAAAAGATTCAAAACAGTGACGTATGAAAAACTAATGAAGGGACTGGGGATGTTTGGCCTGAGAAAGGAAAGATACTGGAAAAGGCAGCAGTGGGCTTTTGGATGAAATATACTTTAAGGGAGGAGTACTTAGTAGTGTCTGAGTTCCCAGATCAAAACTATATCAGGGATACATGTGGACCAGTCACTAATAGATTATGTAATAGAAAGATGCAGAAAGCTCTCTCCCTACCCTCTTCCTTTTTTCTGTTCCTTCCTGAGAGGTGTGTATAGGAAAACAGAAAGGATGTGCAGAGTGTGTGCTTCTGCGGGCACAGCTTTGATAAAAAACAAAACCAAACCAAACCAAAATAAAACCCTCACTTTCCCAGAATTCTGGGAACTGAAAACTCTGGCAAAAAGGACAAATCAGGAGTAGATGGGAAAGAAAGGGCTGCTGGGAGGAAAGAGAAAAAAAAAGAGAGAATGAAATTACCATTAGGACAGAAAGAAGAAGAGCTTTAGTATTATATCTCCCACTCGGAGATGAAGAAATCTAACTAAAGGAGGGATCACAAAACTACGATTACATGCAGTAGGGCTGGAAGAAACTTTAAGAGACAGATGGAAACTGAGAAAACAGCATTTCACAGGCAGAGTAGCCAGCAGACCAGGATGCAAAACCTACCCTTCTTATGAAATCAGTGATAACACTGTTGGGACTTCCCTACTGATGTAAGTTTGTTCTTGACATTGAACTCAGATTGAAGCCCCATGTAAGTCCTTATCTGTTTAGTAATGATGAGGGAGGGGTGATAAGGAGGGGGGGAGGGTAAGTGGTTCTGCCAGGGATGCCTCCCTGGCATCCAGTCTGGAAGGAATTCACCAGGCTCAAGCAAACTTTGAAGCCGAAATTGTAAAGCTTATTGTTACGCTGTAGAGAACAGCGGGCTAGATTCTTATGGAACCTGCAAAGTCGCAGAGGCTGCAGGCACAGTTTTAAGGTGTCAATTATACTAACTAGGTGAGTAAGGGTGGGATCAGGGAGGAGTTAAGGAGTGGTCAGTGCTCAAAGGACCATACACTTTTAATATCAACTGCGCAGGTGTATTGCCCATGATTCACTGGGAAATAGCTCAAGTGGGGCTACCTGGAGGTGTGGTTTTAGGCCTAATATGTCACTAAAGAGTGCCCAGTCTGCCTCCCACCAAGGTCATCAGAGACAGTGTGGGTATATAATTGACTAAGGAGTTACCCAATAGATAAGGTATTGAAGAATTTATGGTGGGGCTGGCCACTCTAACTAAGGGAGATAACATTTACATAGCTTATGGTTTCAAGCAGATAAACAGGTCATGAGTTGTTGCTGGGCAGAGTGCTGGAAGGGGGGGTGGAAATGTGATCTTACAGACTGCTTTTACAAATTGATTTTACAGACATAGATCCCAAAGCACCCCATTTACAAACTGATGTTACAGATTGATACTACAGACATATATACATCACAAGGACCCCATCAGTAATAAATGTTTATGTTAAAAATGCTCATTGGGTGACTTATTTATTTGCAAGAACTGACTCTACTGTCCTAGAAGTAACTAAATTCTGGAGTTACTAAAGAGTAAGTGAGAAAGAGAAACACAGAGAGAGAACCTTTGGGTGGAGCCAAGATGTACCACAAATAAGTTAACTAATTATTAAGGTTCAACTGAAGATTGAACTCAATCAAGCTGCCAGAAGTAGTGCACTGGATACACAGGCTGTACTTATGTTAATAACCTCTAAAGTTACAAATTATTGGGTGGGGAGAGACTGGGAAGAGAACGTATTGGTTGAAATACTTAGATCATGCTCCTGTCTTTCCCACTCCCATCTAGGAGGAGAGGAGATACCTCTTACAACTATAGGTAGGAAAAGAGTTCTTGACCAAACAAGGAATAGAGAAGATCCCAGGAGATAAAATAAAAATTTTAATTATATAAAAATGAAAAGGTTTTGGATAAACAAAATTAGCACAGCGAAAATTAAATGGTAAACAGTTAATTGGGCAAACTCTTGGCAGCAAACTTCTCTGACAACAGTATGATATCTCTCTAATCAATTCATATGCATAGTGAAATTGATGCAAATATATAAGAACAAGAGACATTCTCCAATAGATCAATTAATAAGAATATGAACAAATAGTTCTTTTAAAAAGAGGTAAACTATTAACAACTATATGGCAAAATTACTAGTAATAAGAGAAAGAAAAAAGAAAAGAATTTTGCAGTTGTGTCTCATTCATCAGATTGGCAAAGATGATAAAAAAGGAAAATGATAACTGTTAAAAAGAGGGACAGTGCAAGGACAGGGATGGTAATGTATACTTGGTAGAACTACAAATTTGTTCAATCATTCTGGAAAACAATTTGGAACTATATCCAATAAGTCACTAAATTGTTCTAGGAAAAAATTAACTGAAGAATACCACTACTACTATGGGTGTGTGTGTGTGTGTGTGTGTGTGTGTGTGTGTCTAAGTGTCACACACACACTTAGTATGATATTTACATAACACTTGAAGGTCTGCATAGCTTTTTACATATGTTATCTTATTTGGTCCCCAGGTTCATACAACTATGAAGCACAGGATTTTCACTCAGGTCTTCCTGACCCCAACTTTAGCTCTCCGTGAAAAATTATGTTTCATCTTAAAAAGGTGAAAGACAGAGGGAAAGGATCCATCTGTACAAAAATATTTATAGTAATCCATTCTGTTATAGCAAAGAACTAGAAACAAAGTTGCCCATCATTTGGGGAAATGGTCAAATAAATTATGACATATGTGTGTGATGTTATATTATTGTGTCATAAGAAATGACAAATGGGACAGATTCAGAGAAACCCAGGAAGATTCATATGAATTGACATGGTATGAAATAAGCAGAACTAGGAGAACAATTTATTCAAAGACTACAATACTGTATAGGAATACAACTTGAAAGATTAAAGACCTCTGGTAAATGCAGTGACTGGTCATGACTCCAGAAGACTGAGGATGAGTTATGCATCCCACCTCTTGGCAGAGAGGAAATGGACTAAAGATACAGAATGAGACATACGTGTTCAGACTTGACCAATATATGAATTTGTTTTGTTTGACTACACTTACAAGAGAGGGAAGAACTGTGTGGGAGGAATAGGTTGGAGCACTAGAGATGTAAACAACAAAAAAAGGAAAGAACATCAGTGAATGATTTTAAAATATATAGAAGAAAGCAGAAATAGGCTCAATGGACTACAGATAAACAGGGTTGTAGTAGAAGTACTCTGCTAAATTTAATAATACTTTTTTTAAAAAGTTGTATATAATAGAGATTTACAATTTCCTTTGTAATCCTCTTTTTTGTTCTTTGTATGTGGAAATACTCATTTTTAATGTTTGCCAACTTCATAATAAAAAAAAGAAAATTTGCGAAAAAAAGACAAAATAAAAAAGCAGTAGGGGTGGCTAGGTGGTGTAGTGAAAAGAGCACGGGCCCTGGAGTCAGGAGGACCTGAGTTCAAATCAGGCCTCAAACACTTAACACAAAAACTAGACATGTGACCTTGGGCAAGTCACTTAACTCCAATTGTCTTACCCTCCCCCCTCCAAAAAGCAAAAAAAAAAAAAGCAGTAGTATTGATTCCATTTAAATATATAGTAAACAGCTATTTATTGATGTAGGAGTCATTATTAAGTCAACTGTCTGTGTACAATTAGGTCATTGACTTATTAGATCAAAATTAATATGAAGGTAAATTTTTAAAAATATGGTGTAGAATTAAAATTACTTCAGAGTGATTTGGTAAACAAGTGATTGTTGCCAGAAAATGGGAAGTAGATGAAAGAAAGGACATTGGCCTTAATTATTTCATATAGAAATTTAACTGATGTATATCAGTTGGCATTTTGACAAATGACATTATGACAAATGAGCCTATAAACCACCATGGACAACAAACACTAGACTTACTTGCCAAAGGGATAGATACGGCAGCAGGAGAAATACTAGTTTAGAATACATACTCATTTGTAAAATCTTATGAAAAAAGGATGATGAAAGATTATGAATAGTATTACATTATAAAACTGTGAGAAGCAATGGAAAGAAAAGCAATTTGAAAGAATGTCTGATGAGAGACCCAGCTAAGCAAAGTCACACAAAGGATATTTAAGGATAAAAGCCGAAGACGGAGAACAAAGGTGGTAGATGGAAAATATCTACAAGTATTTTTATAAATCTCTTTTCACCATCAAGAACAACGGAGCTACCCTGCTGGATTCCAACATCATAATTCAGAGTGTGCTTATTGAAGCAGCCTTGTCCAATATATCTACTATGGTAATATTTTGCATAGCTATACATGTACAACACATACTGAATTACTTATCTTCCCGGAGGGAATGGGTGACAAGGGAGGAAGGGAATGGATCTGAAATTCGAGGTCTTAAAATTAAATGTTTCAAATGTGTATAAATACTATTAGCAATACTCTTTTGCATGTAATTGGGAGATAAGATGTGCAGGCATTGGGGCAGAGATTCACCTTGCTCTAATGGAAAAGTCGAAGGGGGTAAGGGAGAAGGTATGGGAGAGAGCAGATTGGAGGAAGCGACATCTTGTGGGACTGCTATTCTGGGAGGGTGGGTAGGGGAAAAACAGGGAAAAAAATTATAACTCAAAATCTGGCGGAAATGAATGATGTAAATCAGAAGTTAATAAAGCATTTGTTTAATGAAAAAAAAAACAAAGCATGCTTATTGAGAAAAAAGACATGACACTTAGGAAGGTGAAGATTAGAAAAGCAGCTAGAATAAAACAAATATAGACAGAGAAGGTCTGTGCTGGAGGCATACTTTTAAGAGCACTGGGGATATCTCAAGGTATCTAAAGGAGAAAAAGATATCAAAAATATGGAAAAAATACCAAATCCTAATATTATCCATAAAGGGAAGCCAAGAAAGCATCATTAATTAATGAACTACATGCCTACTTTCCCATCCATATAAAAATTTTATAAGAATAACTTGCAAACACATTATAGGCAGCCTTGATAAGTGTATTAGAATCAATCAGTAAGTATTAAGTACATATGTGCCAGGTGCTGAAGGTACAAAGACAAAAATGAAATAATCCTTGTTCTCAAAGGGTTTATTTTTCAGTTGAAGGGAATGTAGAAAAGAGCAAGCAGGCCTTTTCAAGTGATGTTCCTCAGCAAACCACGTCTTTACTATCACTCATTTGACTGAAAGATCTAAAGAATACCAGATCCACAGCACTAACGGTTTATTGACTACAAAAAAAAATCACTTGACTTGGAGGAGTAAAATGCTTTATTAAAGAGTCTCCTCCAATATTGTGTCTACCATGTATGTGAAAATGAAGATAGGAAAAGCAGCTAGACTAAACCAAATATAAATATACAGAGAGAAGGCCTATGCTGGAGACAGCACTGTTTTAAGAACACTGAGGGTCTTAAAAAAAATTAGGGGCAGCTAGGTGGTGCAGTGAATAGAGAACCAGTCGTGGAGTCAGGAGGACTTGAGTCCAAATCTAAATTCAGATATTTGACACACTTACTAGCTATGTGACCTTGGGCAAGTCACTTATTCCCAATTACTATATATCTATATCTATAGGTATATATCTATATCTATCTAACTATAGATAGATATAGATATAGATATAGATAAAGAACACTGAGGATATCTCCAAGGTACATAAAAGAGGAAAAAGATGCCAAAATCATATAAAATTTTTAGAAATCTATAATAAAAGAGACAACCTTATTCAACATCCCTCTGGTCAAAGTAAGATATAAATTAACCAAGTATATACTTTGCCGCTGTTATGGAGTACATCCAGCACAGAGTCCAAGTCAAGAAAGGATTCCCAATAGGTACCTTAGGAGATACTTCTATGAGTTGCTAGGACCAAGATATTCATCACCTAGTGTTCATCCTCCTAGTGGTGAGAGCCTCACTGTAATTGGTTAGGCTGGTCCTAGCCACAACAATCCTTTTCTGAGCCCATATGCCTAATCTTTCCATCTTAATAGGACCTTGTTTCCCTCAAAACTTTATTCAAGTGTTACCTTCCATATGAAGATACAACCCCCTTCCCCTTATAAAATTTCCTTATGTTTATTCCACATATACTTAGGCCTGTAGTATCTCCTCCAAAATAATATAAGTTCCTTAAGCGCAAGAAATGTCTTACTTTTACCTTTATATCCTCAACACTTAGTACAGTGCCTCACATTTTTTTTATTTTTTGGTACCACCCCTGTGATTATTTTTGGTGAAAGAAGCCCATGATGAGGAACCTCCTTTGCTAAAGCAGATTAGCACCTTCTCTGCCACTCATATAGTCTTAGAGAGTTGTCGGGGCACTGAGAATATAGGTAATTTCCCCAAGTTCATACAGTCAGTATGTATCAAAGGCAAGACTTGAACATAGGTTTTCCCTACTCTGAGGCCAGTTCTCTATCCACTAAACCATGCTGCTATTCACATAATGAAATGAGTCAAGCACATAGTTGAAACAATAAATATTTGTTGATTTCTTGATTGGCTTATATTTTTAAGTCAAAATTAAATGTATGAATAGGAAATTAGAGGATTAATATTATTGTTTGTGTCTGGAACCAACTAGAAACTAAATTTTGGATGACTCAAATTTTAATTATGGTGCTGAGTTCTATATTTCTGGGACCTGTGACCCAGAAATTTATAGTTATAAAGATAGTTCTGATATTGAACCAGTCCTCTATTCTTTGTATAAATCCCACCTGATCATAGTGTATTATCCTGGTGATAAATTGCTATAATCTCTTTGCTAATATTTTATTTAAAATTTTTGTATCAATATTCATTAGGGAAATTGGTCTATAATTTTCTTTCTCTGCTATTTCTCTGTTATTCGCCTACTTTTCCAAATAGTTTATATAGTATTTGAATTAATTGTTCTTTAAATGTTCAGTAGAATTCATTTGTAAATCCATTTGACCCTGGAGATTTTTCCTTAGATAGTTTATTGATGTGGGTAAGTATTTTATTTCCTCTTCTGCTAATCTGGGTAATTTATGTTTTTGTAAATATTTATCCACTTCACTTAGATTGTCAAATTTATTGGCATACTGTTGGGCAAAATAGCTCCTTATTGTTTTAATTTCCTCTTCATTGGTGGTGAATTCACCCTTTTCATTTTTGATACTGGTAATTTGGTTTTCTTCTTTTTTTTAATCAAAAGAGTCAAAGGTTCATATATTTTATTGTGGGTTTTTTTCCATAAAAACAAGTTATTAGTTTTATTTATTATTTCGAAGTCTTCTTGCTTTCAATTTTATTCATCTCTCTTTTGATTTTCAGGATTTCTAATTTGGTGTTTAATTGGGGATTTTTAATTTATTCTTTTCTAGATTTTTTAAATTGTGTGCCTAATTCATTGATCTGCTCTTTCTCTATTTTATTCATGTTAGCATTTAGAGATACAAAATTTCCCCTAAGTACTGCTTTGGCTGTATCCCATAAATTTTGGTTTGTTGTTTCATTATCATCATTTGCTTTGATGAAATTATTGATTCTTTCTCTAATTTGTTGTTTGACCCACTCATTCTTTAGGATCAGATTATTTAGTTTCCAATAATTTTTTTTATCTATCTTTCATAGCTCTCTAGTACATGTAATCTTTATTGCAACATGATCTGAAACGGATGCATATAACATTTCCACCTTTCTGCATTGGATTGTGAGGTTTTTATTATGCTCTAATACATGGTCAGTTTTTGTGTAGGTGCCATGTACCACTGAAGGTATATTCCTTTCTATCTCCATTCAATTTTCTCCAGAGGTTCATCATATATGACTTTTCTAAAATTCTATTCACCTCCTTAACCTCCTTCTTGCATTAAATTTATTTTTGCTTTTGCTTTGTCTGAGATCATGATTTCTGCCCCTGCTGTTTTTTTTCTTTTTGGAGCAAGGAAGGTAGAGAAATTGGGGTTAAGTGACTTGCCCAAGGTCACATGGCTAGTAAGTGTTAAGTGTCTGAGGTCAGATTTGAACTCAGGTCCTCCTGACTCTAGGGCCAGTGCTCTATTCACTGTGCCACCTAGCCACCCCCAAATGTGTTTCTTGTAAACAACATATTGCAGGATTCTGGGTTTTTAATTCTGCTATCTGCTTCTGTTTTATGGGTGAGTTCATCCCATTCACATTCACAGATATGATTGCTAACTGTGTAATTCCCTCCATCTTATTTCCCCCCTTTATATTTTTTCCTCTTTCTCCTTTCACTCTGTCCCTCCTCACCAGTATTTTGCTTCTGACCACTGCCTCCCTCAATCTGTCCTCCATTCTATCTATTTATATGTCTATCTCTAACTACATATCTATATCTATCTATATCCATATTAATATAGATATATACACATGCCCAACTGAGTGTGTATATTATCCCTTCTTTGAGCCAAATCCAATGAGAGTAAGGTTCACACAATGCTCACCCCTCCCTTTTTGCCCTCTACTGTAATACATCTTTCTTGCCTCTTCATGTGATATAATTCACCACATTCTGCCTCCCTCTTTCCTCTTCTGCCAGTACAATCCTTTTTTCACCCATTAATTAATTTTATCATCACATAAAAGTCCATTTATACTCACACCCTCTAAGTATACTCCTTCTAACAGTTCTAATAGAGATAGAATTCTTAAGAGTTACAAGTATTATCTTCCCATGTAGGTATGTAAACACTTTAATCTTACTGAATAAAAATGTGGGTTTTTGTCTTTCCTTTTTTACCTTTTGATGCTTCTCTTGAGTCTTGTATTTGAAGACCAAATTTTTTGTTCAGCTCTGGTCTTTCCATCAGGAAGATTTGAAAGTCTCCTATTTCATTGAATATCTATCTTTTCTCCTGAAAGATTATGCTCAATTTTTCTGGGTAGTTGATTCTTGGTTGTATGTAATCCAGGTTTTTTTTTTTTTGCCTTCTAGAATATCATATTCCAACCCCTCCAATCTTTTAATGTAGAAGCTGCTAAATCCTGTGTAATCTTGATTGTGGTTCCTTGATATTTGAATTGTTTCTTTCTGGTTGCTTGCAATATTTTCTTTTACCTGTTGGTTCTGGAATTTGGCCATAATATTCTTTGGCATTTTCATTTTGGGATCTCTTTTGGGAGATGATCAGTAGATTCTTTCAATGACTATTTTAACCCTCTGGTTCTGGGATATCAGGACAGTTTTCCTTGGTAATTTCTTGAAAGATGCTGTCTAGGCTCTTTTTTTGATCATGGCTTCCAGATAGTCCAATAATTCTTAAATGATCTCTCCTGGATCTATTTTCCAAGTTAGTTGTTTTTCCAATAAGTTATCTTATATTTTCTTCTATTTTCATTCTTTTGATTTTTACTGATTCTTGATGTCTTTTAGAGTTATTAACTTCCACTTGCCCAATTCTAATTGTTAAGGAATTATTATTATTCAGTTAGCTTTTGTATCTCCTTTTTCATTTGGCCAATTCTATTTTTAAATGGGTTGTTTTCTTCAATGAAATTTTTTTCCATTTGGCCAATTCTATTTTTTTAAGGAGTTTTCTTCAGTTAGTTTTTGTGTTTCCTTTTCCAAGCTGTTTTCTCTATTTTCATAATTCTCTTGCATAACTCTCATTTCTCTTTCCAATTTTTCTTCTACCTCTCTTACTTGATTTTTAAAATCCTTTTTGAGTTCTTCCAAGAGGACTTTTTGGGCTTGAGACCAATTCATTTTTCTCTTTGAGGCTTCACAAGTAGGCATTTAGACATTGTTGCCCTCTTCTGAGTTTGTGTTTTGCTCTCCCCTGTCACCATGGTAGCTTTCCACGGTCAGGGCTCTTTTTGTTTATTTGTTTTTTGTTTATTTTTAAAGTTGAGCTCTGTTCCTGGGATACAGGGGGCACTGTCCCAAACTTCTTGTACTGGAGGTCAGGGGACTAGGTCAGGGCTTTCTGCACCAGGACCTCTGGGGCTGGCAGCTTGCCCACTGTGCTGGAGTGGCCCAGTCTAGTTGCACCTTCTGTGTGCTGGGTTCTGGGGTTGGCAATTTGCCTGCTGCACTGAGGCTGGAGGCCTCATAGCTTGCCTGTTCAACCAGTACCACTGAGCCTCAGGTACTGCTCTGTGCTATGGCTAAGAGCCTCCTGCTGGCTTATTTGGACATTACCTGCACTGGGCTCCACTCCCCTTTCCCCCAAATGAGACAGATCTTTCCTGAAGTCTTTGTAAGTTATCTTGGTTTGGAATATTGTTTCACTCTTTTTGTGGATTCAGTCACTCCAGAATCTGCTTAGAGGCCTGATTTAATGTTGTTTTCAAGGGAAACTGTGGAGAGCTCAGGTAACTTCCTGGTTTCTCTCTGCCATCTTGGCTCTACCCCTTCCTAGAGAAGGCTGTATAACTATTGAAATAGAAATTTGAAATAGAATTACAGATCTTAAGTCTTCTCCTTCCTTTAGACGTTGTGTGCTAAGGGTTGGTGAAGGTATGTGGGAATCAGTAATATGCAATATTCCTTCTTCCTTTAGTCTATAACGGGGGAGCATATGAAGACAAATATTGACAAGAAGCATGAGCAAGAAGGAAAGAGAACACAGGTCCTGACCAAGGTTTTCCTAGGCACATTTTGTCCATATTCCCAAGAAAAAGAAGTAGCAGGTATGTGGCATGATCCTCCCCAACTCCATCTATCTCTCCATGTATAGAATTGGACTAATGTCTATTGGCCTAGGAGAGTATTGGCACTAGTGAGTAAAGAAGTCATTAGGCAGATGAATGCAGACATAATCAATGGTTTGGGGGGCTCTAGATATAAAAATTTCCTCCCACTCATCCCCCAAAAGCTACATTTTCTTTCAGCCAAGAGATAGTTGGTGGTAGGGAAGTATGGTGCAGCATTGAGAAGTATAAAGTCAAGTCCTCATTATTAAACAGAGCAGCATCTAGGCAAAACAACTTGCCTGAATAGAGTATTGCCCTCTATTTAGATCAATAATCACCCAGCAGGGCAGGGGTCTAAGATCATGGAATTTTAATCGGCACCAGATATAGAAAGTAAAAGGGATAAATTAATCTTAGGCTGGAGTTTGGGGTTTTGGTTGTTTTTGGTTTTTTTTTTTTTGCTTTTGTTGGCTATTATCTGGTATGGTGTGTTGGTTCATAACTTTGTGATACACATCAAAAAAATTTAGTTCAGGTAGAGCTGTCAAAAACAAAAGCAAGCTGTTATTGGAGATAGTGTGCAAGCAGGAGCTGGATAAAAGCAGAGGCTTTCTAGCCACTACATCCCAGCTGATGATAATAGAACTATTGTTGATTCTGAAAAGGCTAGATGGTTGAAGCCCAGCAGATGGTAGCAAAGAGTAGCTTGGCAACCACAAGGTTGAAGGAGGTGACCAGCAAGGATGACACAGAGGGAGCAGCAGTATATGCAGCAAAGGACAACATGATAACATCACCAGAGGAAGCAAGGAAAGTATAAGTTGTCCTTGCTGCACATGTGAGCTGGCACTTCATGTTGACACTTGTGTGAGCTCAGCATCTTTGATCTGGTCAAGTGTGTCCTGTGTTTACATGTGTTCCTTCTCCCACTGTTGGTATAGCAACTGGGGAAGAGTAAAGCCTGTTTCTTGTGATGCTGGTGGTCTGGGTGGTGGCAGATGGGGGTGGGTATCTCTGAATTATGATTGCGAATGAGTGCTGACCCACAGAGTGCCTCAAACCTTGGAAATTTTTCTGGGAGATTTATATATGCACTGTACTTTATGAGACATAGGACAAACTGAGACATAGGAAATGCTTTAGCATAAGAAAGCCAACTCCTCCCATTGCATCTGGTTCCACCATCAGTGGTCTTGACCTAGGTCTTGTCACTGGACTCCCATGGCTCTGGAGGAGAGAACGGGCTGACGACTTGCACAAACCTGCCTTACTTAAATCCAATTCACTTGCAAGTCAAGACATCACACTCATGATGTCATTGGTCCTCTTTGAGAATGAAGGGCGAACAAACAATAATCTATACTTTATGGTTACAAATTGCAGCATATACATTATTTCATTTGATAATGAAAGTAGAATCTCTTTTCTCTCTCCCAAGAAAAAGAGGTTAGGAGAAGTAATTTTCTTACTTAGCATTATGAGAGAATTTCTTCCTTGGGTTCCCCCCCCCCCCCCGCCCATTTAAATCCAGGAAGGGAATATTCAACTCATGTCTCTGACCTTCAGGCATTCCCACTCATATCATTCTCTCTGCCTGAAATGTCCTTTGCCTCATTCATCATCTCCTCCCTACTATTTTCATCTGTTAAAAATCCATTCATGGGACATCTAGGTGGCACAGTGAATAGAGCATCTACCTTGGAGTCAGGAGGACCTGAATTAAAATTCGACCTCAAACACTTGACACTTACTAGCTGTGTGACCTTGAGCAAGTCACTTAACCCCAATTGCCTTGCCTCCCCTTCCAAAAAAAAAAACTTAAAAAAAATAAAATAAAATTTAATTCATCCTTTAAGGCCCTTATCAAATGCAATCTCTTCCATGGAATCCACAGAATCTCCTCCGATCACCTCTTTCCTCTGAACTCCAAAAGCACTTTATTTGAATCAGTCATATGTCTTGTGTTGTTATTATTCATATATATGTGTGTATATAGATATGTACAAATGTATATCTCTCCCACTAAATTGTAATCAAATCAAATATTTATTCTTTCTATATTCCAAGTATTCTGATAGTTTCATAGGATTTTAAACTCATTAAAAAAATTTTTTTAGTTCACCAGATATCAAATACATTTTCACATACATAAAGGATTATACAAGAGGATTATATACAAAACTGTGAATCTCCATCATATACAGCTTGCTCTTCTCATTAAGTACATAACAAATCCAGTAGGTAGCTTTCAAAGCTGTCCTGTTTGTCTGTGATTCCTGCTGGCCTTTCTGTTCTCTTTTGTGTACTTTTAAAAAAATGCTTCCATTGTCCTCTTTCTTTTCTTTTTTCTTTTTAGCCATCCTATCCTTAGCCTCCCTCTCCCTCATAGGTCTTACCTTCATTATAAAAAAAAGAAAAAGAAAAACCTTTTATAACAAATATATCTAGTCGAGCAAAAAAAATTCCCACATTGACTGTGTTCAAAAATATATGTCATATGCTACATCCTGAGTCCAACATTATTTCTGTCAGGAAGTAGGGCAGCATGCATCATCATCGGTCCTCTGGAATTAAACCAACCAAGCTCCTTATTTTACAGATAAAGAGACTAAGATTCATGGAGGTTAAGTGGCATAATCATATAAGTAATAAATATCTGCAGTGAGTTTTGAATCTACGTACTCTGATTCCAAAGCCAATGTTCTTTCTAAAAGTTTATACTCCAACAGCAAACCCCTTTAGGGCAGGGATCTGAAAATATAGAGATATATAGATATGTATATATCTATATATCCATATATGTACATATACATACATCTATAGTGTGTATCTAGACATGTATACATGTACATGTGTGTATATAGACATATATGCACACATACACAAAATATATAAAATTTCATCACTACAAGCTCCTGGGGCATTTCTGGACACAGTAGACACTCAGTAAATATTTATCAAATGAATGAATGACCTCAGGTAAACCATTTAACCTCTCTGGACCTCAGTTTCTTCATCTGTCAAATGAGATTATTATACAAAATGGTCCTCACATTGTCTTTCAGCCTTAAATCCTATACTCTTATGAACCCATGAATATTGAATAAACACTGATCCACATTAAAAGGAGTTTCCTTACTCACATTAGACAGGTCATAAAATTATACAAGAAAGACAATGTGGTTTAGTAGATAGAAAGTGTGCCTCAGCATCAGGAAGATCTGGGTTCGAGGGCAGTGTCACCCCGGGCAAGTCACTTAATTTCTCAGTGCCCCTGGCAACTAAGACTCTAAGTGGCAGAGTAGTTGCTAATCATTGGTAGAAGGAACTTCTTCAATAGGAATTCTCTAGGCCAATAAAATCACAAGTCTAGTCAAAAGGGAGAAAAAAAAGGAGAGATAAGACAGATGGGAAAAAGGATGAGAGTGAAAAATATACATCACAAGAAAAAATTCAGAAGAATACAAGGAGAGCAATGTTACTATGACCATGCTAAACATAATGTGCATTTATAGACAGCACTTACATGCAACCTTCCTTTTAGGTGCCTTTATATTAAAATGTTTGTTTTTATTAATGATTAAGCTCACACACTCACAAAAAGAATTTTTAAGGAAAAAAAGAAAAGAAATGGTCAGAGGAGAGGGAAAACAAAATATAATCAGGCTTTTTTTTTTTCTAGAAAGATCTTTAATGTCCCACATCTCATCCCAGCCAATATGATCAGCCAGAAACCACGCACAAGACACGTACAATGGGAGTGACATGAAAACCTCAGAATCATTACTGGTCCAGAGAGACTTAGCCCAATGGAAACAGAGAAACACACAGGCAGGCAGGCTGGGAGATGGGCAACATTCAACTCAATACTAACCTTGAGGGACAAGGCTACAGACGTAAAGTACAGCTAAGGAGCTGTGCTGGGAATCATGAGAAAGACTTTTCTTGAATGTTTTCCAGGATATTAGACAGTTCCAAAGTTTCATCCAAACCATGGTGTGTTGAGGTTCACCCAACACTAATGGTTACCATGTGGTAGTCCAAAGAGCTGAGTAGAAGCCCAGGCCTAAGCAATGCCATTCCTGCCCCAGATGAGGGCCTGGTTATCCCTATGGGAAAGGGACTTGATACTAACCAGTCAGGTGACTAGTGGTTGAAGCAGGGGAGAAGGAATGTTGAATTTGGAATCACAGTTTCTCTCCCACTTACTATGACAGTATGGTACTGTAGAAAGAACATTGGCTTTGGGGTCAAAGGACCAAGGTTCAAATCCTACCTTTGTTACTACTGGCATAACCTTGGGCAAGTCAATTAACTTCTTAGATTCCTCATCTGTCAAATGAGAGGGTTGGACCAGGTGGGATTTAAGGCCCCCTAGAGTTCTAAATCTATGATCATATGACTCTCTTTGGGTTCAGTTCCCCCATCTGGAAAATGAAAGAGAGGGACTAGATGGTTTTCAAGGCCCCTCATAGCTCTAAAGGTATAATGACCTCTACGTCCACTTCAGGCTCTAAATCTGTGAATAGGCTCATTCTATATCTTTATTACTGTAACCCTTAGAGAGTTTGTTTTACTGCTTGGCACTAATCCTCCTCTCTGCCTACTCTTAGGCATACAGCGTCCCTAACAAAACAAGGATAACTGGTTATCATGAGAAGGGATGTCCATATCCAAGGTCTATTAGTTAAGGTGGGGATTTCAGAGTATCCTGACTCCCAGCCCTACAGAGTACACTAAGGAAGGATATGAAATAGGGAAATATAGACAGAGGAACTTTCCAACTAAGGACAGTGGAACTTTCCCCAAATAGAAACAGGGACCACTAAACTATACATAGAGATCCCTGAAGGCTGCATAGTGACTTATAATATTGTTGATGTTTTCATGTATTTTTATTTATTTTGTCAAATTTCCCAATTACATTTTTACCTGGTTTAAGCTACACTTGGTGGTATTGTAGGCTACATATTTGATATTCCCACTCTAAAGGAATTGTAGAATCATAGATGTAGAGTTGGAAGGAATCTTAAAGGCCATATGGTAAAACCCTCTCATTTTTACAGAGAAGGAAACTGAGGCCCAGAGGAGAAGTGATTTGATCAAAGTTACACACAGAGTCAGGAAGGGGGAGAGTTGGTATTTGAACATAGGTCCCCAAATCAGCTTCTTTTCACTGTCCCACAGAACAGGCCTTAGAACCAACTGAGGTTGGTTCTAAACTCTCTTTCCTAGACTGTAAGTCCCCTGTGGGTAGAGATCATAACATCTCTCAGTCAACAAACAGGGGGCCAAGTGGATTCCACATAATGTGAACTAAAGGAATATAAATGCATGCTTCCAAGAAAGAGTTAATCTTTTCCCCCTTACCCATCCTGGCCCCTGTGCACCTGCAGGTCTGTGGTGTGTGGTTTCCCACAGCTGCAGCTGGGCCTCGGCAGCATCAGCCTCCAATGGAACTCGAGAGCCAGTGAGGGGGCAGTGGCCCCACAGCCTAGAGGACCCGGGCCAGGATGAGGAGGGGCTCATCCCTCAGACTACCCCTTTCAACAGCTGGAGGTGGCATTGGGTATCCTGAGGCCCAAAGCCCCCAAGCGGGTGTTTTACATCCTCCTGCCCAAAAACCCTTTAAGTAAGAACAGTGAGAGGAGGAGGCAAGCTGGTCCAAGGGCACATAGGGAGAAAATTAGGCATGTCCTGACTTCCTGGCTATGAGGGTAATGGAAGAGATTAGAGCTTGTAGGGAGAGGCTTCCAGTAAGGATCGAGTAGTCTAAGGACAGTGGAACTTTCCACAGCCCCTTCCTCGTTTCAAAGGCCTCGACAACAGCAACTGAAGTTTTCATATGGGATTGGAGCTCGCATTAGAGGTTGGTGAGGGAGTAAAATCCCTGGAGAGATGATGGACAGAACAGGAGAGATAACAGCTGACATTTATAGAGTATTTCAAAGTTGCAAAGCATTTTACTTAGGCAATGGTACAGATAAGTGTTCCTGGGTTCAGCAGGGCTGGAGAACTTAGCCTCTTCTTATCCCACTGCAGGGCCCTTCTTAACACTGGACCCACACAAGGAGACCATGTTCAGTCTTGAGGGAGTCTGGTCTTTAAAAAGAGGGGTCAGGTTATTTTGTCTCAATGTTTCCTTATGCCGGGGCCACAGAGAAAATGACTTAGAGCTTATATGTGGCTTGTGTCTAGGGTCTCTTCAAAAGGGAGAGTAGGAAGGTGTTCAGTGTATAATGCAGAACAGGTTTAGGACAGCTATTTATTTCCTCTTCAGAAAAAAAAATAGTAGCTTAACACATACAAGATCCAGAAGCTCACAGTGATAGAAAAAAACTTTAGCAAGCAGTAGTAGTTACATAACTTCTGTTATAGTCTCCCTTGAGACTTAAAAATTAGAACATGAAGCAGTTTGTGGGACCGCTGAATAAGTATTTTATATTTCACCTCAGTTCTGTACTGTCTTCCCAGTTCCTTCCAGGTCCATGTATTCTGGCAAGTCAAGTTAGGACCATGCTCCTGCTGGTGGTAAGCTTTTCCAAAAAGCACTGGAATAATTGCCTATTGTTATTGTTGTTATTCAATCATTTTTCACTTGTGTCTGATTCTTTGTGATCCCATTTGGGGTGGTCTTAGAAAAGATACTGCCGTGGTTTGCCAATTCCTTCTCCAGCCCATTTTACAGATGAGGAGACTGAGGTAAACAGGGTGAAATGACTTACCCAGGGTCACACAGCTATTAGGTGCCTGAGGTCAAATTTGAACTCAGGTCTTCCTGATTCCAGGTCCACTGTACCACCTAGCTGCCTGTGAGGTAGGTACTATAAAGGATTGTCTGTATTTTGCAGATGCAAAAACTGAAACATATACCATATCTCATTTAGACCTCAAAACAAGCCTGTGATGTAGGTATTATGGTATTATAATCCACATTTTATAGATGCAGAGAGGCCAAGCAACTTCCCTAGGGTCACCCAGCAATAAGTAATAGATGCAGGCTTTGAAACCTGACCTTCTTGGCTCAAGGTCCAGTTCTCTTCCCAGGAAGCCATGCTATGTCCCTAATGGAAATGCAGAAAGACATTAGGAGATGATGAGAAGTATGGGGACAAAAATTAAGGACAGACTTGATCAGCTTTCACATGGTAAACTGTTTCCATTTTGCCATGCCACTGGGCAGAATTCTCTAGACTATCTGGTCACTGCTATTACCTCTAATCCAACCTAACTCAGGGGGGAAAATAATTACCTTAGAGGCTGCCATACATAAATAAACCGCCAATTGTTCACTAGAGGCACCCAACTCAACCCCAGGAACTGATCTCCTTATCCCTATAGTAGGTTTGGGGGTAAGAGAGGTTGGAAACTAGTTGTCCTTCAGGGAGGTTTTTCCCATCACCTCTAGGAGCTTCCAAGGTTCAACTAAGGCATCCTACTTTGCAAGAGATTAGGGTTGGGGCTAGGTGCATCATCAGTCTCAGAGGCATTTGGCAAGTACTACATTTGTTATGTTTCTGGATAATTCACTGACTGAAGAATTCCATCTAGGTCCAGAGCCAGGGCTTTAGAAGAGATGGACAGAGGGAAAAGTGGAAGCTGACAGGCCTGGGTGGTGATGGAGCCCAGGAGTTCTGGAGTATCTCACTTCAACTGCCAGCTAAATTGCTTCAACTCAACACTTGTGTTGTTGGACCCTCTTTGCATCAGGCCTGGAACTTTGGTGGCCTCCCTGATGAAGGGAGAAGAGGTTTAGCCCCTCCCCGCCAGATCAGCTCTCCAACACGCAGAGAGTTTCTGAGAAATTGCTTCCTCCATCCAGGGTAGGGAGAGAGGCAGAGTCCGGGTATGGAAGACATGAAGGGAAACAGAGATGCCCATTGGTAGATGCCCCCAAAGGTGGGTAGTAGTGGGGGCAGAAAGCAAAATAAAACCCCAAAGCAAGGAAGGAAAGAGGAAGATATAGTCCACGAATTTTCTTTTTTATTTTATTTTATTTTAAAATTACAGAATAAAAAAAGCATTTCTATAACATAGTCTAATAAAAAGATTATGGCACATGAAACTGCAAATCTATTATGTACAAGTTACTATTCCTTTTAAATATATAATAAAGTTATAATGTAAATTTCTTTTTTTTTCCCCCTTCCTCTCCCCCAGGCTCAGAGATAGTTATATTAGACATAAATATATATGTAAAATTATATGTATATATAATATATGCAAATATATAAATTATATATAATTATTTTATATATACTTCTACTTATCAGTTCTTCCTCTGGATGCAAATGGCATCTTTCTTCATATATTCTTTATAGTTAATTTGGGTATTTATAATAGACAAAATAACTTATTCATTCAAAGTCATTCTTAAAACATTATTGCTGTTGCCATATACAATGTTCTCTTGGTTCTGCTCATTTCATTCTCCCATATTTCGTGCAAGTCTTTCCATGTTTTTCTAAGATCATGAGCCATAACTTCTTATGTATTCCTTCACAGCCATATACCACAATTTGTTCAGCCATTCCCCAGTTGGTGGGCATCCCTGCAATTTCCAGTTCTTTGTCACCACACAGAGAACTCCTATAAAAGCATTTTAAAACATATAGCTTCTTTTCCTTTTTCCCTAATCATGAGAGCAATCTGCCTAACCCACCAGTTACCAGATTAACCTTGCTAATGGATAGTCTGACCATGTCATTTCTCTGTTCAAAAATCTTTAGTAATTTCCCATTGCCTAACAAACAAAATATGAACTCCTTGATATGACATTCAAAGCCCTCTATCATCTACCTTTCTGGCTGGAATCCCTACTAATCACCTATGCATATCCAATACTCCAGACCAGTTTCCTCTTCCAAACACACCCTGAACTGTCTTGCCTGTAGATCTTTGCTCATGCTCCTTTGGGGAAAACTCTTCACCCCTGCCTTTTGGAAAACTCCATTGAATGTCACCGTTATGAAGCTTTTACCTGATTCCTCCAAAAGGATGTGCCCTCCCTCTCCTCTAAATCCTCATGGAAATCTGTTTGTATTGCTATTATAGCACTAAATACACTCTGCCTTAATTATGTACATATTTGTTTTATCCCTCCAACTACATCAAGGAGGGAGACTGAATTATCCATCTTTCTCCTACCCAGGGCCTAGCACAGCACAGTGCCTTCTCTGCTCTTAGTAGAGCTCTGTTCCATCAATTTGGTGAATGAATAAGTTGGGTCACCCAGCCAGAAAGTGGGCTCTTCCTTCCTCCAAGCCCAGCCTTCCAGTCACCTTTTGTTTCTATATCCATTGAATTCTCCAAGTTGCATTGTATGTTCTGTGAGGGCAAAGATTCTACCATCAGAAAATCACAGATTTAGAGTTGGAAGGGGTCTTAGAGGCCATCAAGTCCAAACCCCTGATTAGAGAGGTCAAGTGACTTGCTCAGGATCACACCACAAGCTGGAACCAAAGCTGAATTTGAACTCAAGTCTTGCTGACTCTAAGTCTAATGGCCCATTTGTCATACCATGCTGCCTCATCTTTTATCTTTGTAATCCTGGTGCCTGTTGTTTGTCCTTCGTTTCCAAAGAAGACCAAGGACATCACAGGGTGATAATGTAACTTGCAAGTGAATTGGATTTAAGTGAGGTAGAATGGAGCAGAGTTGTCAGCCTCACTGGCTCTCCCAGAGTCATCAAAGTCCAGCGGCAAAGCAAAAGTCAAGAGGACTAGTGATGGCCCGGAATACAGTGGATGACTGTGGCATCTTCCATATCTGGCCAAGCTCTAAGCAGTCTACAATGCCTGCTTCAGCTGCCTTCATGGCCCTTGGAGCAGATTGTGATCCATCCATTCCTCAGGGGGGAGTGTTCAGATGCTTGCATCAGGCACCCCTAACACACCAATGAGTTTGAGGCCTCTTGGTTACCTCCAATCTGGTTTAGCCCATCCACTGGGCATGCTACAGCTTCTCAGAACCACAGGTGAGAGATGGGTGACCCAATGGACGCCAAAGTGGATGAGCAGCCCTGAAAAGGGCTTGGTAAACCCTCCCACCAGAATGCCAGTCTTCCCTTAATACCCCACACACTCTCCTCCCCCAGCGCCTAACATTATGGCCTGCACATAATGGGCAATTCATAAATGTTTGCTGAGTTAAATAACAGTAATAATAACTTATTTATATAGTGATTTAAGTCTCTTGAAGCCTTTCCAGTTTGACAAGGCTGCCAAAGCTTGCACTTTGCAAGCTTTCAGATCTCAACATGCTACCCATGCTACAAGAAAGTACCAGAAAAGGACTAGAGTGGAATATCCAGAAATTTCAGCCGCATAAATTCTTATTAGGTAGCTAGGTGGTCTAGGGAATAAATCCCTGGATTTGGAGTCCAGAAGACCTGAGTGCAAATTCTGCCTCACTTTTACTAGCTGGGTGACCCTGGACAAATCACTTCACCTCTCCAGTTTCTTCATTTGTAAAATGGGGTAATAACAGTCTCTACCTCACAGGATGGTTGTGAAGATCAAATAAAATAATAAATGCAAAGTGCTTGGGAAACCTTCAGGCTTATATAAATGTCAGCCTTTGTTATGATGATATATGTTTACCCATTTCCTTAAGATAAATGACTAGCTCAGGCAGGTCATGCAAGTAATAACCAGCCACAATGTCTGTAAAGCGTTCCATGAGTTCTATGGGAGAAGCGTTCTGGGTCAATAAACAGATGAGGCCCCCTATTTAGAGAACTAGTTTTAAAGACACAAGCTGGAGGCGATGTCCAGAAGCAATGAGATGAGTCAGGGAGGGCAAGGAGACCGGCCACAGAGAGAGGGTGGCTGGCCCATTGCCCTGCCTGTGTGGCGTCAGGACGATGGCAGGGAGCCTGAAAGGCACAGAGGGCCTCTCGAAATCTTCTCAGGGTTCAGAGGTTCACACTGTCTTCATGCCGTGGATTTTTTATTTGTAGTTTGTCCGGCCACACTCATTGGTTAACAAACAGAACATTCATTAGCTTGTGCAGCTGACTCTCCAGGGCTCTTGTGATCCAAAGAGTGGTAAAAATAGTCTGCGAGGAAGAACCTGGTGAATTGGGATTATTTAGGCTGAAAAAGAGAAATCTGCAGTGGGCGTGTGGGAAAGCTGAGGAGGGTGGTTTGAGAAGAGGACACCTAATAACAGTCTTCAGATGTCTGAAAGAATTTTGTGCAGATGATAGCGTCCAGCTGCTTGAAATCTCTACTAAAGATCAAAAAGAGAAAATGTGAACTATGAGGGCTCCTAGCTAGACCTGAGGAAGAACTGCCAGTGGGGATTGCTTTATTCTAGAACTTTCTTCTAGAAATGGTGAGAGCACCATTTATCAATACATCAGTGGGTCAAAAAGCATTTATGAAGCTCTTACTATGCATCAGGCAGGCAGTGAGGTGGCACAATGGACAGAGCACTGGGCCTGGAATCAAGACCCAAGTTCAAATCCGGCCTCAGACACTTATGGGCCATGTGACCCTGGGCAAGTCACTTACCCTGTTTGCCTCAGTTTCCTCATCTGTAAAATGAGCTGGAGAAGGAAATGGCAAAGCACTCCAGTATCTTTGCCAAGAAAACCCCAAACTGGGGTCATAAAGAGTTGGATATGACTGAACAACAACATGAATCAGGCATCATAACCTCATCGTCTTAAGAAGCATGTAAGACAGACACCCAGGGCAGTTCAGTTGGTCAGTTTTCCTGGTATCCCTAAGGGATAAGTAAGGTGACTTCTCTAGCTCCCTTCCAGTCCCAGAAATCTATGCTTCTCTGTCTAAGCAAGGAGCTTGGTCGCTGGCAGAGGGACTAGTCTGTGTGAAGTGGCTGGTCTGTCTGTCTCTGTCTATCTTTGTCTCTGTCTCTCTGCCTCTCTTTCTCTGTCTCTCTCAACTTTCTCATTGTGTCTCTTTCTCTCTGTGTGTCTCTGTCTCTTTCTCTTTCCTCTGTCTGTCTCTTTCTCTCTCTCTCTGTATCTCTCTGTGCCTAAACACACACACACACACACACACACACACACACACACACACACACACACACATTCTTCATCCAAATTGGAACCTACTGTAACCTCTGGTCACCTGTACTCTCTGGGAATTAGCGTCCAGTTTAAGAGTGACCCCTGGTCACTCCAGATGAGCTGCTGCTGGAAGCAAGGTGACTCTGCTTTCAGCCATTCAACAGACTTACTATGGGCAAGGCACCAGGGAGAGCTGGAAAATTAAAACAGGCTTTATACTCATTGCTTCATTTGACAGGTACTGAAATGCTATAGATGTGACCAGTGATTGGTCCAGGGAAGTCTAGGTTAGGAAATTTTCTCTCCTGCAGGTCAGTACCTACTCAGCAATTTAGTTTTAAGGAGTTGCTTAGAGTACTAAGAGGTTAAATGACTTACCCAAGGCCACACAACCAGCCTCCTCAAAGATAGGACTTAAGCCCAAGTCTTCCTCACTACAAGGCTCCATAGCCATTATGGTCAAGCTGCCTTTCACTACAAATATCATTATCCCCATTTTATAGATGAGAAAACTGAGGCTCAGTTTGGAATCAGGGAATCTTCTTGATCCTTAAGATTGACAGTACAAAGTCAGTCTTCTTCAAGGAGACAAAATGAGCCCTCCTACCTCTCCTATCAACAAAGTTCCTTTTCCTCTCTCCTTAACCAACACTTAGAATTCTAGTATGTCTCCACCTTAATCTCTGAGTCTGTTTAACTCTTGAATTCTTAATATTTTTTGCATCATATGCCCCTTTGGAATTCAGGTGAAGCCTGCAGATTGAGCCCTTCTCAGAAAGCTTTCAAATACATAAAGTAAAATGCATATGATTACAAAGGAAACCAATTGTTTTGAAATATATATATATATGTGTGCATATATGTACATACATATACACATATGTGTGTGTGTGTATATATATATAGATAGATATAGATATAGATATAGATATGTAAAAGCCAAGTTCACAGACCCTAGGTTAAGGACCCCTGAGTAAGTAATCCCAGTCAAATTGCTATCTAAAGGCTGCTGCATAGTACAGCTATATGAATTGCTGAGCTCTGAGTTAGGAAAACCCAAATTCAAATCCAACTTCAGATACCTACTAACTATGTGACCCTGAATAAGTCACTTAATCCCTCAAATTCAGTTTCCTTCTTGGTAAGATGGTGGTATTGGGGGTGGAGGGTATAATAATAACCTTAACCTCACAGGGCTGTTATGAGGGTCAAGCAAGAAAGCATATATAAAAGTTTGCAAACCTTAAGATGTTATATATGCCAACTATTATTAATACACGTCTCACATGTACATCTTAAGAATAGACCTAAAGGGTCAACTCTCCACATGAGCCTCTTGAAACAAAGGGCCCCTTCCTAGCCCCTGAACCCCCTGCCCTTATCTTGAGGGCTGACCTGCTCCTACTTGGGAGGAAGGAGTTACTTGATCCTTTGCCTCTGACCAAGAGGTCTGGGTTGGCTGGAAAAGAAATGAAGCTTCCCTCAATAAATCTGGCAAGAGCTGGTAATGACTGAGAAATCAGCCAAGGTCACGGACAGGTCCAGCTCTGGGGTGATTGATCCAGAAAAGCAAAACAGATGGGGAGGGAGAACCAGGAGAGGAAAGTCTTCTGCAAAGCAATCTGGGCCAACACTTCCCTCTGCCCCACAGGGTAGGGAAAGTTTCCAAGGGTGCCCAGACATTTTGTTTCCCATTAACTACATGCTTGCCATTCAAGAGTCCTGTGCTCTCTTCCTGCGGAACCATGAGACAAGGTTGTCTTTCCTGGTGCCTACAGCTCCACACCCTCCCTGGCACCAGCCCCTTGGCTACTTTTGATCCCTGGCAACCAGTTGTTGGCTCCACTGAATGCCTTCTATTTGTCAGCAGAGTGAGGTCTCAGGTGTGGAAAGGGAAACAAAAACTCTATCTTCTCTCTGCTTCATCACCTCTAGGATGATATGCAACCTGCATCTGGCATTTAAAGTCCTTTGTGCTCTGGTTCCAACCTATCTTTCCAGACTTATTACACATTACTCTTGGTCAGGCTCTCTCTGTTCTAGACAAACTGTCTGATTTGCTTCTCCCTGTACAGGACATGCCATCTCTCATGGGTGTCTTTCACAGAGTGTTCCCCACCTGGAATGCACCCCCTCCTCCTCCCTTCCTGTTAGAATGCCTAGCTTCCTTCAAGACAGTTCAAGCACCTCTTCCTACAAGATCCTTCCTATCCTGATCCTCACCCACCCTCAGCTGGTGGGGAATTGCTCTCCCTATCAATTATTTTGTATACATTTTATGTAATGGGGATAATTGGTAGATACCCCTCCCTAACTATGGGACTATATCACTCCCCTGGAGCATTCATATTGGCCTATCTGGTAGCCGTGCCCCCTTTGGATCATGTAAAACCAAAGACTGCTGGTTGAACCCTATGAGCCTCCCCATCCCCTCCACAAAGGGTTATCTGGAGAAGAGGTTTGGTCACTGAACAGGGAGAGCCACCTACTCAGTAGAGTTGAAAGGGAGAGACAACTTCCATTCTCAGATTTCTTCTTCCCTTCTGAATATGTGGCTTGGGACTTGGATAGAGCCCCTCCCTCCCATCCTCTCCGGTCCCCTCTCCTCCCCTTCCCTCTTCTCCCCTTCCCTTCCGTTCCTCTCCCTCCCCTCCCTTCCTCCCCATTCCTCTCCTCTCTGACTTTCTGTTTGGGTAAGGGACTCTTATCTCCCCCATCCTATAACTATGACAGTTGGCAAAATCATTATCTTGTCTAGCCTGAGAAAGGATTTCAAAACCTAGGTACCTCTTCTGCTTTGTGCTTCTTTCCCTGGAGACAGGTAACTGAAAAGGGACCCTCAGATGGAAATGCCCAGGCTTGGCATCAGCCTCATGAGACTGAAAGATCAGGAGCTTCTGGGTCCCGAGTGCTGGTCACCAAGCAGATGACACTTCCTGCAGCTACCACAGTGCTTCTCAGAGAAGATGACAACCATCAGGATTAGATCTAGAGCCGAAAAAGACTTTAAAAATCACCTAGTCCATTAAATTCATAGATGACGAAACTCCAACAAAGAAAGGTTAAATTAGTTGCCCAAGATCACATAAGTAGCTAGTAGCTAGGTCCTTTGACTCCAAACCCAGAAGTTTTCGACTTCACCATGAGCCTAAGCCATGCCCTGGCTTTCCAGAAGATCTGGACCAGAAGGAAGTTGCTCACACAGTGCAGAGCCTACATGAAGGCAAAATGAATGTCAGCAGGGGTGGCTAGGTGGTGTGGTGAATAGAGCACTGGCCCTGGAGTCAGGAGGACCTGAGTTCAAATCTAGGCTCAGACACTTGACACACCTACTAGCTGTGTGACCTTGGGCAAGTCACTTAACCCCAACTGCCCTGCCCTCCCCCAGCAAAAAAAAAAGGCAACCCCCCAAAAAAAAACCAAAACCCAAATGCCAGCAATCTCACAAAATGTTTCATATTTTAGGTATCAAGCTCCCAGAAGAATGATGGATTACTGTTTCCTATTTTAAGTTTTTGTCAACATACACTTAGGAGTCTTTAAACATTTCTTTTTGGTGGAGGAAATGGATTGCTGTTCTATACCCAGTCCTCTCTGTGCTTTGAATACCTTTCTAGAAATAATCCTGTTTTTAGGAATACCTTAGACACAAACAAAACATCAGCTTTTAAAAAGATATTTTCTTTGGGACTTGAGGTTGGGGCTACAATGGGCTAAAAGCAATGAAAAAAACCTGACCTCTTTCTTTAGAGAACAGACTCTAAACCCAATCTGAATGAGTGTGGAATGTATTCCTTCATGAAAGAAGGTGCCTCAGCCCTCTGAGCCAAGACTTTCACATTTATATTGACCTAACTTTGTATATGTGTCCTTTATTTTCCCCTTTCCAGTAGAATATAAGCCCTGGAGGGTAAGACTATTTCATTTTTGCCTTTGTATCTCCAGAACCTCTGACAGTACCTGGAACATTGCATGGTCTGGACTTGGGATTCCTAATGGGGTAGAGAACTCCCTTTATGGATTCAGGTCTATACCCATTCTGTAGCTTCGTCTGGAGAGTTGGCTGGAGCACTAAGAGGTCAAATGATGGGTCCAGAGTAACATAGCTAATATGTGTCAGAGGAAGGATTTGCACCTGGAACTTCCTGGCTTCAAGGTCAGCTTTCCACTAGACTGCTTCCAGTACAGTGTGCACTTAATAAGCATTGGCCAAATGAATAAAAGTATGAATGCAACAAGGCATGGTCCAGAATAAATGAGCAAACAAAGACATAGACCAGTACAACAAAGTCCCGTAGCCAGTACCCAATAAGTTAAGTTGAGAGTCAGTATAGCTTTTGGCTTTCAGTGTGGAGTTATAGAATGTTAGAACCAGGCAGCCAGGTGGTGCAGTGAGTAGAGCGTCAGCCCTGGAGTGAGAAGGACCTGAATTCAGATCCGGCCTCAGACACTTAACACACACACAAACAAAAACCTAGCCGTGTGACCTTGGGCAAGTTACTTAACCCCAATTGCCCTCCAAAAAGCAAAAAAAAAAAAAGAATGTTAGAACCGGAAAGGACCTTACCAGGTCATTCTTGTTCAATCCCTTTGTTGCAGAGATGGAAAAAATGGAGGTCCAGAGAAGTTGTGATTTACCTTAGTCCATACCAGCAAATTGCCGGGAGAGCTGGATTAGATTAGAATTTGGATCTCTATTCCAAGTTCACTGCCCTTTCTACTACATCACATCAACTACCTGTCTATCTGCCAACAAATCTGCAAAACTGAAGGAAATGTGAGAGAGCTGTGATGTTACCCCAGCCTGGTAGGTGATTTGGAGAACATGACAACAGATAAAGAAATCTGGGTTCTAATCCTGGCTTTGTCACAAGTTAACTATATAATCTTTGCAAACTCCTTGCCCTCTCTAAGCCTACATTTTCTCATCTATAGCTTTCCTGTTTATTTCTCAGAGAGAAAATGAAATAAGATATTGGATCTGAACATATTCTGAAAAGTAAAACACTATATAGAAACAAGGTCAAGTATTCTCACTGGTATTATGACAGTATGCCATGGAGGCTACCCTGGGCTCTTGAAGGCTATGTGAGCAAAGCACAAGCCCAGGCAGATCCGACCAAGTTGGAAAGGTTTCAAGCACAGACCTTGAAACAGGATGTGTATTTATTATGCAAGGACTCCCTTGCTAAATTTGGAGGTGATCACCACGAGTGCACCACAAAGTGATGACATTCTCAACCACAGCAGTTCTTAAAGACCATCTTCCAAGGTACATGGGCTTACAAGCCATACATTGAAGGAAATACCCACAAGATGAAATTTTGGATACTTGAGATATCATCATCATCATCATCATCATCATAATTGTATTGTACTGTAAACCCCCCCCCCCCACGCCGAAGGGTACTTACCAAACTTGCACTGGTGAGGGTGGATCGGATCTCCCAGAGGGCAGCTGCTCTATTGTTTTTTCCACATTATACCCAAAGGCCAAGTCTTTCCAATGCTGAGTCACCAAATGGCTAAACAATACAAGGGAGTTCATCACCTCTCAAGGGCACAAATACTGAGTCATACAAGTGGTCGACCAGAAACATTAAAGCCAATTTTGCACATGTTCCATAAGATGGCCTTTTATACGTGAAGACTGCATGGTAGCACAAATCCTGGGACACTCTTCTACAAGTATACACAACATGTGTGGGAAGGGTGGGCACCAACTTAGAGCAAAATTGTGGTGAGGCCCACGGCAGTGGACATATGTCACTTACCCCTCCAGTACTGCTAGGCCTCGAAGTCCTTTCCTCCTTTGACCAGTCACCTCAGCAGCCCAACTCTCTTGAGTCCAGAGCTGGCTCTTTTTTTTTTTTTTTTTGCTGCCAGAGGCCATGTTCCTTGAAGCTTCTTCTGGCCTCAAGTATCTGCTTCTCTTGTATCCATGGTGAATAGCAAGGGAGGAAAGAAAATCCTCTCCTCCCTTCCAAGAGGGAAAGAGTTGGGTTCTCCTCTTCTGATGGCCTTAGACTCAACTGACTCTAACTGAGTGGACTATGTGTTTTAGGGTTCCTTCTGCTCTCTTCAGATTCAATCAATAATCCCTAAAGGGAAAAGAGAGTATCAACACACTGTTAACACATTAAACCCATATCTTTTGTTCAGTTGTTTTAGCCATGTCCAACTCTTCATGACCCATTTAGAGTTTTCTCGGCAAAGCTACTGGAATGGTTTGCCATCTCCTTCTCCAGGTCATTTTACAGATGAGGGAACTGAGGCAAAGAGGGTTAAGTGACTTGACCAGGATCACATATCTAGTGAGTGTTTGAGGCCAGATTTGAACTCAAGAAGATGTCTTCTTGACTTCAGGCCTGGCACTCTATCTACTGCTCCACCTAGCTGCCATAAATACATATCATATGTATTTAAATCTTGCGGCTACATCAGCTTGGCAGGGGTGACTTCAAACTCCTCATTCCTCACAATAGTTCAGCATAGCATATCCTAGTATATTATAGGACAGGAAAGTACTCATAGCATACTGTAGAAAGATAGCATCATATAGCAGCTAGAGAACTAGCCTCTGAATCAGAGAAGAGGGTATATTCAAGCCCTCCTCTGATATATACTGGCTGTGTGACCCTGGGCAAGTCACTAAGTTAAGTCACAATGTCCCCAGTCAACTCTTCTAGACTTCAGGTTGCAGAACTGCAGATGGGCTTTGAAGAGGGACTTTTCTCCAAGACATTCCTCAGTCTCAGCTCTAGTCCCCATCCCCTGTCTAAAGAAACTCAGAGGGGCAGCTAGGTGGCAGAGTGAATAGAGTACCAGCCCTGAAGTCAGGAGGACCTAAGTTCAAATCCGACCTCAGACACTTAACACAAAACTAGCTGTGTGACCTTGGGCAAGTCACTTAACCCCAACTGCCCTCCAAAAAGCAAGAAAATAAAAAAAGTAAATAAAGAGACTCAGGGATGGAGAGATAGGGATGATCATGTAATAACTATAGCCGCTTAGATGGGGGCAGAGTCAAGATGTCGAAGTAGAAACAGGACTTCCTTAGGGCCTCTGGCTTCCACCTCCCCCAATTCATGTAAAAGGGGACTCTGAACTTTGGAGCTACAGAACCCACAAAATGAAATAGAGAAGCTAACCTCCCACTGAGGACAGCCCGGCAGGCTGGCAGGAATCATCCAGTGAAACGCTTTTGGAGCTGAACCCAGCCCTGCTCAAACTGAAGATTTTAGCCCCAGGGTGGGCCCAACCACTGGTGGGAGGGACTTCAGATCACCAGAAGCTGTGGTTGTTTCCAGAATTATCAAGATATATTGTTATTGATATGTCAACACATATCAACACATAATTATCATTATATCACAGATGTGAAGGACAAAGTGAGAGCTCAGTGCAGTGTGGACTTTGGGACCCAGTAATTGGGAGTGCATCAGCTTTTTCCCCTGGGGTGAGAAGCCACTGAGGTGCTGCAGCCGTGCAGCACCACCACATAGCAGCTTCAGTTCCTGGCCTGCAGATTGTAGGGGGACCAAGCAACTAGTCTGAGGGGTAATCACTCTTGCTTTAACCTGCTTCAATCTGGATTGTGGTCTAGGTGGAGGTCCTGGGGTATGTGAACAGCTTGCCAGAGTGTGTGGAGGCTTCAGAGAGGGCACCCAACTAATACCTCTGGCAGCTAAGAAAACCCCAGCATTTGGGACAGAAGCTTCCCTGACTGGTGGCAGAGTCCTACTGTGGCAAAAAGCCCAGAAGTCAAGTAATTGAATGGCAACATGACCAGGCAAAGGAAGCAAAACAGAGCAACCCAACGTTACACTTCTATTTTGGCAATAAAAAGGACCAAAGCATGGAACAGGAGGAAGACAGTGAAGTCAGAACTCCTTCACCAAAAGCTTCAAAGAAAAATGTGAGCTGGTTACAGGCCATAGAGGACCTTAAGAAACAAATAAGAGAAGTGGAGGAAACATTGGGAGGAGAAATGAGAATGATGCAAGAAAATTATAAAAGCAGAGTCAACAGCCTGACTGAGGAAAATAACACCTTAAAAAATAGACTAACTCAAAAGGCAAAAGAGGCTCAGAAAGGCAATGAGGAGAAAAATGCCTTAAAAAGCTGAATCTGCCAGATGGAAAAAGAATCTCAAAAGCTTATTGAGGAGAATCATTCCTTCAGAATTAGATTGGAGCAAATGGAAGCTAGTGACTTTATGAGAAATCAAGATGCTGTTAAGCAGATCCAAACATATGAAAGAATAGAAGGCAATGTGAAATGTGAAGAATAGAAGGCAATGTGAAATATCTCAGTGTTTCCACTGACCTGGAATCAGTGGAAATCACTGACCTGGAAAATAGATCCAGGAGAGAGAATTTTAAAATTATTGGACTACCTGAAAGCCATGATCAAAGAAAGAACCTAGAAATCATCCTCCAAGAAATTCTCAAGGAAAACTGCTCTGATGTTTTAGAACCAGAGGGCAAAATAGAGATTGAAAGAATCCACAGATCGCCTCCTGAAAAAGATCCCAAAAAGAAAACTAGGAAAATTATAGCCAGGTTCTGAAATTCCCAGATCAAGGAGAGTATATTATCAGCAGCCAGGAAGAAACAATTTGAATATTGTGGAAACACAAACAGGATAACACAGGATCTGGCAGCTTCTACACTGAGGGATTGAAAGGCTTGGAATATGATATTCTGGAGGTCAAAGGAGCTGGGATTAAAACCAAGAATCACCTACCCAGCAAAACTGAGTATCATGTTTCAGGGGAAAATATAGTCATTCAGTGTAATAGAGGACTTTCAAGTATTCTTGATGAAAAAACAAGAGCTGAGTAGAAAATTTGACATTCAGATTACAAGAAGGTAAACAGGGGAAAAAATCATAAGGAACTTATCAAAGTTAAACTATTTACATTCCTACATGGAAAAACGATAATTGTAATTGATGAAACTTTTCTTAGTATGAAAATAGTTGAAAGGAATATATATATATGTCTTTATAGGAGGGTATATGGGTGTCTGAATACATATGTGAATGTGTGTATATATGTTTACAGGTATACATAGATAGAGGGCACAGGAGCCTGCAGGGGTGGAAATGGATGCTGGACAGCATTCTCTCTCCTCCACAAAACCTGAGCTACACCCAGCCCATTCATTAATCCATGGTAAATTGCTTCCAATGGAAAAAGCAATGGATCCCTGACCAGAAGATGAAAGACAATGTTATAAATGATAGGTACCCAGGCTATTCCACTAAAACCTGTTTAAGCCATAATGTAGCTGAAAAAAAAATCTACCATTGGTGTCAAAGTGGGGATGGAAGTTTTATTATTATTATTAGTTCTTTAAAGCAATGACAGAAAAAGAAAGAGTGTGAAAGGGAATTCAGTGAAAGATCCAAAATGCTGTTCTGCACACCCAATTCAGGGCTAGCAAAAGGTGAACCTTGACTTGACGAAGGCACCCAGTTAAGTTGTCTACCTAGTTGGTACTGGGGGATTTGAGACAATATATTTACTATGGTAATGTTTTGCATAGCTATACATATACAACCTATACTGAATTGCTTATCTTCCCAGTAAGGGTGGGTGACAAGGGAGGAAGGGAATGAATCTGGAATTCAAAGTTTTAAAATAAAATGTTTAATATACATACATATATACTACTATTAATACCATTTTACATGTAATTGGGTAATAAGACATACAGGCACTGGGGCATAGAGATCCACTATGCCCTACTGGAAAAGTCAAAGGGGGTATTGGAGAAGATATGGGAGAGAGCAGATTGGAGGAGGGGATATCCTGTGGGACCACTATTTAGGGGCAGTGGGTAGGGGAAAAATGGGGAGAAAATTTGTAACTCAAAATCTGGTGGAAATGAATGATGTAAACCAGAAGTTAATAAAGCATTAAAAAAAATAACTATAGCAGCTATTGACATTTCCATGAAACTTTGAGGTCTACAAAGCACTTTCACCACAATGACACCACAATGATCATCACATCCATTTTATAGACAAGATAACTAAGCCTTAGAGAGGGTAGGTGATTCATAGCTAATCTGCATTGTCAGTGCAGATTTGAATCCAATGCCCATGGGTAGCTGGGTGGCAGAGTGAATAGAGCACCAGCCCTGGAGTTAGGAGGACCTGAGTTCAAATCCAGCCTCAGACACTTAACACTTACTAGCCATGTGACCTTGGGCAAGTCACTTGACCCCAATTACCCCTCCAAAAAAAAAAGGCAAAAAAAAAAAAGAATCCAACATCCATTACTCCAGTATATCACAGCTAATTCTTAGAAGGGTTAAAGGAAGGGTATTCAAAATGCCATTTTTTTTAATGGGATAGGATAGGATGGTAAAAAAAATAGATTTGTGTTAATTAAAAACATTAATATAATTTTTTTTAAAGATGCAACATTTTCAGTGACCATCTGAGACAAGTTATTAACCCACCATGTCTGTTTCCCCTTGAGTGACTGCTATGCTGAAAGCAGCATCAGGAGCCACTGACTTCCACGATAAAAAGCTACACTGGGCTGGATGTGTAACTTCCAGTCCCTAAGGATTGTGGAGGTGGTTTGATTTAGGCCACAATTTTTGAAGTGTGCTGTTAATGTGCTTTCCCAATCTTATCCAGTGTTTCTATTTTTGATCAATTATTCTTTTTAATCTCTACAATGTTGGTTTTCAAACTTTTTTTGCACTATAAGTACATTATTATTCTTTGTTGTGAGGAACATTATTAGTATCAAGAGGCTCATACATGTGCTTGCAATTGTAAATGTAAGTTCCATATAGTTTGTAACAGTCCTAAACCAATGGAAGGGAATTAGCATATATTTACATGGCATCTACTATGTGCCAGGCACTGTGCTAAGCATATTTGCATATATTATCCCATCTGATTCTCACAAGAAACCTGCGAGGTGAGTGCTGTTATTTTCCTCATTTCACAGTTGAGGAACCTGAGGCACACAGAAGTTAAGTGGCTTGCCCAGGGTCACACAGCTAGGAAGAGTCAGATTTGGACTTGGGTCTTCCTGACTCCAGGCCCAGGGCTCTATCCACTGTACCACCTAGAGCCTAAAATTGGTGTACATGTGTGCCAAGATACATCCTTTAGGACCACTGTACAATTTGATATGATTTAAATTAAAACTACTTAGCCTTTTTAAGGGGGGTTTTAGCATAGAAATAGGGGCTCTGAACATTAATTTCTTTTTTAAAATTTTATTTATTTTATTCTGAACATAAGAAAAAACCCATGTTTCCATAACATAGCAAAATAGAAAAAAAGATGATTGTACATGAAACTACAAGACTATTATGTATGACTTACTATTCCTTTTAAATTTATAATAAACGGGGCGGCTAGGTGGCGCAGTGAATAGAACGCCAGCCCTGGAGTCAGATGGACCTGAGTTCGGAGCTGGCCTCAGACACTTAATCCACACAAACAAAAACCTAAACATGTAACCTTGGGCAAGTTACTTAACCCCAATTGCCCTAAAGGGGAGGCTAGGTGGCGCAGTGAGTAAGAGCACCGGCCTCAGAGTTGGGATGACCCGAGATCAAATCCGGCCTCAGAAAATGAGCACCCACACATAAATAATGACTAGCCGTGTAACCTTGAGCAAGTTACTTAACCCCAATTGCTTTTAAAAAAAAAAATTTATAATAAAGTTGTAACTTTTTTCTTTTTTTCCTTCCCTTCCCCTGCCCTAGAGACAGCTACCATTAGACACAAATATGTGTGTATATGTATATGTGTATATATACACACATATATATAGTATGTATGTATATAAACATTCTATACATACTTCCACTTATCAGTTCTTTCTCTGGATGCAGATAGCATCTTCCTCCATAAGTCCTATGAACCCAAATCAATTCTCAAGAAACAGAAAGTAGCTGGGGGCACTATAGAAACATGGACCCATACCCTGCCCTCCAGGAGTTTGCAATCAACTGGGAAAGGGAGATAAGTTACTGTGCTACCCTCACCACCTGCAAAGGTTATAAATATGGACTGAGGACAGCACTAATAATGAAGCCCTAATTACATGCATCTTGTTCTGGTCCCTCAGCATTAGAATCCAGGAGTCCTCTATTCTTCTCTCCCTCTCCCTCTCCCTCTCCCTCCCCCCCACCATCTGATATCTAGGGAGCATTTGACTAAGTCTGACAGCCCCTGGAGTCTCCTTGTCCTTTACTCCAGAGTTTTAGGAAAGTAATTTACATTTATTCTTTCCCTTTAGGTGGGAAGTAAGGAGATAAAAAACCACTTTAAATCCAGGTCTGGGTGTCAGCCCCATCGTTTTCAACCATCCATCCTAGGAAAAGGAATGAAGCTGAAGAGGGAGCCCAGTCAACTAGGAGAAATTATTCCAAGTAGAAAGACTTCTTATTCTCTGATGACAGTCATTTTCTAGGCCTCTGTACACCCCCAGGAAGAGGGGAAGCCTACTTTATAAGATACCAGGGTTTGGGGAAGCTATACTTTAGAAAATGAGTGTTAAAATGGTATACCAAATGGCTGCTTGATACCTTTCCATGTGATTTGCCTTGGGTTTCTATTTGAAGTAAATTTTTCCTTTTCACTATTATAATGTAATGTTGCATAAACAACTTATGGCAGATTAGGGGAGGAGAGGGTCAGAGGTGAAAAAAATAGTGGGTTAGAGCAATGGTTGAACTGATGTTGACCCCAAACAGACAGTCCATCACAGCCTGAATGCAACATTTGGGGGTTACAAATGTCTAGTGAAAAGAAGAAATATGAAAAAATCACCTCTCAGCAGAGATGGAGAATTATATATATATATATATATATATATGTATATATATACACACATATATACACATACATATATACATACATATATGTATATATAATATATATAAATAGCAACATTTTATATAATGTCACTTTTTCAATATGTTAGTTTTTGCTAAATTTTGAAATTCTTTGCTATAAGGTGATGGAGGATATACTGGGAAATATGGATAAATGTTCAGGTGTTTCAGTTGTGTCTGACTCTTCAGAACCCCATTTGGAGTTTTCTTGGCAAAGATACTGGATTGGTTTGCCATTTCCTTCTCCAGCTCATTTACAGATGAGGAAATGGAGGCAAACAGGGTTAAGTGACTTGTCCAAGGTCACACAGCTAGTGAGTATCTGAGGCCAGATTTTAATGCAGGTCTTCCATATCTCCTGGGAAACAATGTAAAAACAAAAAATATAAATAAAAATTTATTTTTAAAATTTTAAAAGTCCAAATGTATGGTGAGAAAAGTGAAAGCAAACACTCTGCAATTATGATATCCAAGCTTGTCCCTGAAGTAAAGATGAGAAAATGGGGGCGGCTAGGTGGCACAGAGCACCAGCCCTGGAGTCAGGAGGACCTGAGTTCAAATCTGGCCTCAGACACTTAACACAAAAACTAGCCATGTGACCTTGGGCAAGTCACTTAACCCCAAATTCCTCTCCAAAAAGGGAAAAAAATAAACCAAAAAGATTGAGAAAATGTCCCTTCCTCCCTTCTTTGCAGCAGCAAAGGGAGCACTCTGCATGCCACCCTGGGCTGACACATTGGCTGCCTTTGCTGAACTGTTTTTTTTCCCCTCTTTTTTTTGTTCTTCATTACAAGAGCTGTTTTTGTAAAAACAAAAGCTGTCAACAACATTTTTTAAGTGTATGGTGACATTTCAGAAAGGAACAAGGTCTTATCTCACCCTGTATTTTCCATGCTTCTTTCTTTGGCTGTAGAGAAGTCCAAGTGTAAATGGATTTCAGTCTTTGCCAGAACTGTGGCAGGTAATTTTTTTTTCAGTTAACAAGCATTCATTTTCTCTCCTTCCTACCTTTCCCATTGGAAAAGAAAAAAAAAAGGAAAAACATATCCTCATTGCAAATATGCATCGTTAAGCAAAACAAATTTCTCACATTGGTCTTGTCCAAAAGGCAGGTAGATTTTTCAATAAAGTATAAAAATAACCACGAACTTGAGGAAGACAGTGAGGGAATTAGAATTAGCAGTGTTAATGGGATCCTATGGAATGAGGAAAGCCCACACCTCAACTTTAAAGGCACGAGAAAAGGTCAGACAGACAAGCTCTTTTGCTAGGAGACAGTCTTGCTTCGCTTTTCTCTGGGTCCCTTGATAGTGCCTCCAGCCTTCCCTGGCAGCAGCACTCATGTCAGAAAGGTTCGGGATGCCTGCCTCCTCCTGGCACTGCCCTCTAATCTGTAATCTCGCCTAACCAACCAGGAAGGGCATGGAGAGGAGCAGGGCAGGCGTCTGGGGACATAGCTCCCCTGGCCCAGCCCATGACCATGGAGGGTAAAGCAGCAGGTCAATCCTGTCAGAGGGCGGCCCACATGGGCCTAGCGTTACCTAATCCCCCAGCTGTGGAGTCTGCTCTGTGCCAAGTCTGCGCTGGCTCCGTCTAGTCATAATCACTGCTGGCGCCAAGCCAGGGCCCCCTGCCAGCTCCAGTCACACTCTGCTAATGTGAGAGGCCGAGCTGATTAACTCCTCGCCAAGGCCCATTGTCTGGGTCCCTGCCTGGCTGTTTATTTACTCCAGGGCTGGACAGTCTGTGTATGCTAGAAAGGGGTGGGCAAGGGGGAGGGCAGGCCAGGGCAGGGCAGGGCTAGGCCAGGGTC
The DNA here is from genome assembly GCA_011680675.1 of Gymnobelideus leadbeateri. Taxonomy (NCBI): domain Eukaryota; kingdom Metazoa; phylum Chordata; class Mammalia; order Diprotodontia; family Petauridae; genus Gymnobelideus; species Gymnobelideus leadbeateri. The sequence goes on along the minus strand of WOXC01009968.1, from coordinate 259,651 downwards.
CAAGTAGGGGACTCAAGAAAAGCGGAGCAAGCAACAACTTGGGGCAGGGGGAGGAAGGGAGGGAGAGGATTGAGATGGTATAGGCTGAGGGTGTAGAGAAAGGCTGGTGGAGAACTCACAGAACATGAGTGGGGGACCCAGGAGAAATGGGTGTAAAGAATAAGATAGCCTGGGGATAAAAACAAGGGAGAAACTTAACCAGGTCTTCTACTAGGGCCATTGTGTTGATGGACAAAGATCTGACTTAGGGAGAGATGCCTTGAGTCAGAAGACCCTTGTTCAAATCCTGCCTCTGATCCTTACTACCTAGGTGACCTTGGCTAAGTCCTTGACCTCTCTGAGGCTCAGTTTCCTCATCTGTAAGATGAGGGCTAGTCCAGGTGTTTTTAACCTGGAATCCACAGACCATGACTTCAGGGAGTAGATAGGCTTCTGGAGGTCTGTGAACTTGGATGGAAAAGCATTACATCTTTATTTTCACTAACCTCTAAATTAAAATTTAGTATTTCATTCAATCACGATTCTTTTTTTAAAACAACATTATTCCGAGAAGGGATATATATGCTTTGCCAGACTGCCAAAGGGACACTAGACATCTTCAAAGTCCCAGCTTTAGAGCTGTGATCCTATGATCTTGTTAGCATGGCACCAGGGAGACCAGATATGCCTGGGGCAGTCTCTAAGCCACAGGGTGAACAAGGAAGGGTTGCCTATGTGTTTCTGCTTTTAGACCTTCCCTCCCCCACCACCCTTCCCCCACCGGTCCCATGGATTTGTGGTTTCTGCCACTGTTTAAAAAAAAAAAAAAAACAAGAGTACAGATCCAGGAAGGAGAAGACAGGAGGAGGAAACAGTAACCCCCCCACCCCCACTCAGGAGAGAAACTACCAGCCCATTCATCTAGGACCATAGTCCCTAATCTATTCTGCCCCCAATGGAGGTATTCAGGAAATGAAGAAGGTCAGGGTCTTTGAAGGAAAACAATGAAGCCCAGTGGGGGACACCTGGTTCTTATAGCTGGGAGAACATTCAAATGAGTCTTTTAGACTTAGCCTTAGGCATACTCTCAGATAAGGCTGGAGTCCTCAGAACAGGATGTAGAAGCTTACTTTTCTCTTTTTAAATTAATTTTTATTGGTTTTTTTGTTTGCTTTTTTTTTTTAACCACTCACTCATTCCCAAATGCATCCCTCCCTTTTTCCCTACCCAGAGAGCTATCCCTTGTAATAATGAATAAAAAAAAAAGAAATAAAAAGGAATTCAGCAAAACTAAAACAATAAAACAAATCTAACAGTATATGCAGTGTTCTCCACAGAGTCCCCACTTCTGCAAAGAAGGAAAGAAGAAACATTTTCTTGTCTTTTCTTTAGAGATAAGTTTGGTCTTCATAATTGCATTGTATTTCAAGTATTTTGTTCTCTCCAATGACCTTGTAATCTTTTTGCACAACTCTTTTTACTTCATTCTATACTAGTTGCTATCTTCCCATGCTTCTCTGAATTCTTCAGATTTATGATAATTCAGAAATTATCATTTCTTACAAGCTGTTTAGTCACTCTTAATGGAAATTTATTTTGTTTCCATTTCTCTACTATTAAAGATAGACAGACAGATATTACTATGATTATTTTGTTGCATATGAAACCTTTCTTGCAAAGGCTTACTTTTCAAAGCTGGAAATTAAAAGATGCAGGTTGAGGAGGGTACCAGCAATTATAGTCCACTCTGTCACCCAGATAGTAAGAAACTGAAGCAGGAATAAGGGAAATATTTGTCCAAGGTCAGAATTTTTTAATTCTGAATTTTTAATTTAGAATTTTTAAATTGTGATTAATTATAGGTAACTGTTGGAGGGATTGTGGAAAGATAGGCACACTAGCTCACTGTTGGTGTAACTCTGAATGTGTTCAACAATTTCAGAAGTGGTTTGGAATCATGTTAAAATGTGCATACACTTTGTTCCAGAGGCCGTGTTGCTAGACATATGCCCCAAGGAGGTCAATGATGAAAAGAATTGTCCATATACACCAACATATTCAAAGCATCGTTTTTTTTTTTGTAGTAGCAAAGAACTAGAAACAAAATAGATGTACACCAATTGGAGAATGCCTAAACAAGTTGTGGTGCATGAATATAATGGAACATTATGCTGTAAGAAATGATTCATAGGATAATTATAGAGAAACATGAGAAGACACATATGCACTGATGCAAAGTAAAGTAAGATAGTACCATAAAAAGAATACATACAATGGCTACAAAATATAAATGGAAAGAATAATCACAAAATAGTCAAAAATGGTTGAATGCTGTGGAATTAGAATGACCAAGCTTATCTCCCCAAAAGAGAAGGCAGCTCCATCCCTTCTCTGCAGAAGTAGAGGAGGAGTATGAGATGTTACACGTAATGTCAGACTTGGTCAATGTCATTTCTACCTTCACAACAGAATTTTCTATAACATTCTGATTGGTCTATCCCCATTCCAATTCATCCTTTGCTTAGTTTCCAAAGCCATTTTCCTAAAGGGTAAGTCTGACCAGTTACCGCCTCACCCCCCAAATCAATTCCCTATTACCTCCAGAATTAAATATAAAATCCTCTGTTTGGCCTTTAAAGTCATTCATAACATTGTACCTTCCTATCTTCCTAGTCTTACTGTTTAATCAAGTTCAAATCTGACTTCAGATACTTAAAGCTATGTAACCCTGGGCAAGTCACTTAAGCCTGTTTGCCTCAGTTTCCTCATCTGTAAAATGAGATGGAAAATGAATTGGCAAACTACTCCAGCATCTTTGCCAAGAAAACCCCCAAATGAGGTCACAAATAGTTGGACATGAAGGAAATAAGTGAACAACAACAAACCCCATGATCCAGTAAAAGCTGATCTTGATGTTTCTCTTTTCTTATTCTTATGAGGGCTAGATCTCCTTCGGGGGGAAGGGGAGGGACAAGGGATATAAACACAAAAGATAACAAAATTTTTAAAATTTAATAAGTCCCTTGACTCCCTATCAAGAATATATCCTCAGGGGCAGCTAGGTGGCTCTATTGAGCACAGGCCCTAGAGTCAGGAGGACCTGAGTTCAAATCCAACCTCAGACACTTGACACACTTACTAGCTGTGTGACTTTGAGCAAGTCACTTAACCCCAACTGAGCTCCAAAAAGCAAAAAAAAAAAAAAAAAGAATATATCTTCATTTTTCTCTCTTTGTACCTCAGTTTTCCCAGCTGTCTTTATCAGGGACAGGGACTGCCCTTTGTTGTAACCACACTTAGAATATGGTATAAAGCTGTGCACCCAGAGGAACTTCAGTATGTGTAGTCACTGATAAGGATAGTAAAGAAGAATACTAGTCGAAAACAACACAAGTGTTTCAATGTCCAAAGGATTAAGGACATTCCTACCATGACCAGGGATGAGAAATTGCACTCCTTTGGCCTAGAAATTTAAAATTTCCAGAAGTTTTGAGCTGTGAAGAAACCCTATTTTCCTGGGTTTTTCTTAGTGGGTGGGCATAGGGGGAAAAGAAGAGGAGCAGGCATGGAAATATTAATATTTATTTTGTTCACAGATCTAAAGTTATTTTATTAGTGTAGTAACATAAAATTGTATAATAATAATAAGCTTATTGTGCTCATAAAATTATCGTGTTTGGTAATATAGCTAGTCTATAAAAGTTAAAAAAAACCCACAGAAGACACACCCTAAAATTTGTTAGGAATTTTTTTTTCCTCAAAGAACCCAAAAGAAGGGGGGAGGGAGGAAGGCAGTGACAATTGAACAATTGAGAAGTTTTCCCCATAATTTTTCCTCTTTTGTTTTTAACCCTGATCTCTAGAATGGACTCATCTACCTCTTTTTGCCCTTGTTTATAAGGGAGTTCCAGAGCCCTGCATCCAAGCCTATCTCACTCACCAACCTCCATTTATGCTCTGTGTTGGGCTTGAAGCAAAAGCTAATTAACCTCCCCCCATGGAGGGCAGCTGCTTGACCCTCATTCAGCATTATCTTTCCAAGCCTTTCACCTGGCTTTGCTAGGACCCACATCCAACCTAATTACATAACCCTCCCCCCCAAGCCCAAGCCACCTATACTACCTTCCCTTGGAGCCTTTCCAGTCTGACCAGCCCCGTACTCTCTGATTTCTAAGACACAGACAGTTGCTAGAAACATAAAACAATGAATCAATAAGGCTTATTTTCGAGTCTAATCTTTGGTTTGGAATAGATGTGTCCTATTTTCTTGCTTGCCTTCCAAAGACTTATCTGTTGAAGCAGGGAAACACTTATTTGCTGTGCCTCTTTTTTTTTTTAATTCAATTGGGTTTTGCCACAGAACTAGACTCTTTTGGTGTTTTGGTGTATGTTTTTTCTTCTTGTTAGCTTAGTATGATTAAATTCCAATACTGCCAACTCTTAAAGAAATAATCATAGCTATATTTATACAGTGCTTTTAGGACTGCAAAGCATTTTACAAATATTATCTCTTCCTCACAACAGCCTTGGGAGGTAAATGATATTATCACACCAAATTTACATATAAGGAAACTGAGTCAGGCACCAGTTAAGTGACTTGCCCAGGGTCAGCCAGCTAGTAATTATCCAAAGCCAGGTTTGTATTCAAGTCTTCCTAACTCCAGGTCTATCACTCTGTCCACTGTGCCACCTTGCTGCCTTTAACAACTTTCTTTGGCTCTCTCTTCAAGAGGTGTGTGGAATGAGTAGCTTTTTCTCTGCTAGTTCCTGATGTATTTGCTTTAGAGAAATTAGTGCCCTTGTTTGTTAGGGAAGAAGGAGGATTAGGGGTTGGAAGTTTCATTCCTGGAACTATCCAAAGTGAGGGGAAAGGATCCTTAAATTACAAAGTATGCTCTGATAAAACTCAGAACACCAGCAGTCAGGATTACTGTCGGTCCTAGTGCAGATCCATATTTGACCTTGGACAAGTTCCAGGTAGTCAGGAGCTAAAGAAACACGGTGAACTTTCCTTGGGTTTAGCAGATGACACTGAGCTTTCTTTGGAGCCTCTGTGGTTGGCTACTGATTCTGAAAGAGAAAGGAGGGAAAATGAAAGCTGCCACAACACAGTGGGAAGAGTCGGAAGACCATGGGCTTAAAGCTAGAAGGGCCTTAAAATGTCTGGTTCAATCCCTTCCTTGGACAGATGAAGGAACTGAAACCCAGAGAGAAAAAAGTGCCATGTTCATGGTCACACAGTGAGAGATAGATTTGGGATTCAAATTCAGATCCTCTAGCCCCACACCCAGAGTTCTTGTTCCCGCCTCATGGCCTCTAATCTGGGTTGGAATCCACTCTTCAATATTCTACATGTGTGGCCTTGGGCTTCAGTGTTCTTATCTGTAAAATGAGCTGGGGTGGGGTGGGGTGCGGTGGGGGGGTTGAACTCAGTGATCCTAAGATCCCTTTCCTGCCCTAGATTCTATGTTCCTGGAAGTAGTGAATGGGGCCGGACCTGCCAAGACTGGCATTATGGGATTTACTCAGCCAGCTGCATTTTTGTCTTGTGAATCTTAGCTTATCGAATAAGGACATAGTCACTGGGGCCCTTAGCCCAAGGAGGCTTCTGTTCACTCCAAGTCTCCTCAGAGCTCTTGTTGCAGATACTCCCAGCTAACACTGCAGGAGGTTTCAGTCAGAGAGCTCTCCATTTCTCTCCAGTTATAAGCATTGCTCAACACCATAGTACATGTTCAATTTCTAACCACCTTGCCTTTGGTTTCTTTTGCATATGTCCAACTTCCTGTTCCAAAAAGCCTACAATAATGAATGTTCAATAAATGCTGAGAAATGACCCACACCTGTTCCATTTCTCCTGATCTCCCACTTCCTTGCTCTAAAAGTTTGAAAAATGCAGATTGACCCTCAGGCTTTGGAGGCAAATGCCCCTTTGCAGTCTGGTCCCAGCCCAGTTGGGGCCAGCCTCTCTCTCTCTCTCTCTCTCTCTCTCTCTCTCTCTCTCTCTCTCTCTCTCTCTCTCTCTCTCTCTCTCTCTCTTTCCTGGACCCATTGATTGACAGGCCCAAATCTGATCCTACACCTTTTGAGGGTCAGCCCTGAATTCAGGCAGAAGAAAACCTTTGTTCAATGCCCCAGCTGAAATGGACAGGCCTAAAGAAAGAGAGTAGCAAACAAAACAGGGATAGTTGGGCTTCTAGAGAGACCAGCAGGCCTGCAGAAGCCAAGGCTGAGATTGCAGAAGGTCAGGATCCTGAAAAGTAGAGAAGGCCAGATAAACTCTCTAGAGACTTGGATTCAGTCAAAGGGCCGCACTTGAGGACCTAAAGGGCCACATGTGGCCTCAAGCCTGCAGGTTCCCCACCCCTGCCCTAGAGAGACTCTGGGAGTCTGTAAAAGAACCAAGAAAGTCAGATAAAGTTCATGGAGCTTGAAAACTCCCTGGAGAGAAAAGAGAATAACATGGGGCAACAAATACATGGGAGGATAGGGAGCAGGGGAGCCACAGGGGAATGGCAAACAAAAATCACTTCTTATACAGAAAAAGGAAGAAGGGTGAATGTGGGAATTTCCAAGGGGCAAGGCTGACACGTGCTTCGTAAAAACAGTAGTGTAAAAGCTCTAAGGGGGAAGCTGTAAGCAGGGGCAAAGCAAAAAGTTCTCTGCTCTGAATCCAGGAGTGGTAAGCTGGGTGAGAGAGACAAGACAACTGATGTATGGAGCCAAAGAAGGGAATACAGCAGCCACTCCAGATTTAGACTGAGCCATAGTATTTAGTCCAGCACTACCTGGAATTTTACTTACAAAATTAGGGAGACTTGGAGACACATCACTGACTAAAAAACTTAAACAAGAAACACTTATGTACTTGCTAGATTCCAGGCACCGTATTAAATGCTGAAAGTACGAAGACAAAAGGGGAAAAGTTCCTACCCTTATGGAACTTATATTCGAATGGGGCCACGAAAAGAGATAGGGGAAAGAAGGAAAGAATATCTATGTCTATCTCAATCTCTATCTATCTATACACACATGCATATGTGTATATATACATAATAGAAAACTACATACATAGAGACATAATAGTTATATTTTTAAAATTAATGCAAAGCAGTTTTGGGAGGGAGTACAGTAGCAGCTGGGGAGGAAGGGACAGTGGTGTCAGATAAGGT